>OX246737.1:46666899-47139399 GCA_945910005.1 Isoperla grammatica | reverse complement strand
ATTTCAATCTCAAATATCGTAAATATCAATAATTCATAACAATGCTACAGTTCTCAATCAATAATTAGTCTCAATACTAAAACCGCAAAAGATTAACCGCAAAAGATTAACCGCAAAAGATTAACGTTCTCAAAAAATATCTTGAGAAAACACAACAATATTGGAAAATGTGGAGATAAGAACTAGAAACTGAATGTCTTATTTATCACAATGCAGGTGTTTTCTTTGATATAAATATTATTATGTATTAAAACAAGACTCCCAATTACAATTATTACAAATGCCAATACGAGTCAGAAGAAGTACAAATCATTTACGCGTATTGTAAATGGTTTACCTGCATTCTGCTACCAATAAGTGCAAACAAATATTTTAGTCACCTTTACTGGGGATAGTATACTTCACTAAAAGAATATTGATGTTTATACACCACAATTAATTATTTTTTCTTTTTCACGCTATTAACATGGATTTACCTGAATGTCAATATGATTCTACTACTTGCTAATCAGGGCTATGGTTTATTAAAAACCTATGAATATATTAGTCCGATGGAAAAGGATAAACCACAGTGCATGCCATCATGCCATGACCTCAGTAAGATATTCAAATATTGGCTTCTCGAAATATTGTGCATTATCTTCACAATGTGGTAATTTTCATTAATGGGTATATTGTTCAATTATTTTCAATAACGGAAATATCAATGTAATTTTGTTTGTATAATTTGGCATGACATTTGTTTAATAAGGACACTCTTTTATATACATGATATGTTTGTTAGTCAGCAAAGGATCAGACATCAGTCATTGACGCAACGCAACAAGCCACACGAATCGCAAGTTCGATCACGTATATCAATTCTAGAGAAATATGCCTTTAGAAAATATGCGCCAAGCAAGGGCTACAACTGTACACATACACACCTAGAAGCGCAATACTAAATATGTTCTTGCTGTCCTCATAGATCGGTGCTACCTGTTAATTAATATTCTCATTACGGAGTGATGTGCATTTCATTAAGTCCAAGAAATGTCCGCGCCCCTTGTATGGATCGCCGCAACGACAAAGCAATTGATTAGAATTCTCGTCGAGTGACCGAGCGGACAGCGTATACATCAATCAACAGTCAACAATCAGTGGGATGAAAAAGCAGTATAATAATTTAGTATTACTTACAAGCCACACCACGGAACTTGCGGCCGTCACGTACGGCACTCGTACAAGATGAGTACATCCCAAACATGAAAAAATAAACAGCGGCGTACTGCAGGGATAGTTTCTCTCTCCTATTATGTTCCAACTAACCATCGTTTCTTTCAATGCGGACATAATATGTTTGAAATGCATAATTCCAATGACAGATAATAGTAAAAATAATTTTGTATCCAGGATTACGACTGATCAAACTATATTATAGTGAGGTGAGGTTATAGTGATTAGCTGACTGCTCTAAAGTCACAGTTTATATATTTTAAACATTACTGTCGACTTCAATGGCTTTCACGAAACCAATTCTATCGATAATAATGCACAATTTCATGTCGTGTATACGTAAGGAGAAGAATCGAGGACACTAAGGCCCGGTATTATAACGCCCGGCTAAACGTTTAGCACTGGGCTAACTTGTTTTTTCCTATGAAACCACGCTTAGGATTGGTGGTTTCCATGGAGAAAACAAGTAAGCGGTGGGCTAAATATTTAGCCGGGCGTTATAATACCGTGCCTTAAGCTATATAAAAACTCGAAATTATTGGAACGTGATTGTCCCCATTTATCCTATAAAAACACACGCGTAAAAGAATAGACCGCGATCACTACATAGGTCAATACATAAGATCATCCATCACACATACCATTTACAATTTGCTATACATAGAACTTGGTATCCTCATAACGATGCATCTAGAATTAGTTTACCCCTTCGTAGCACGTAACTAGGCGGTCAAACGTGACGTAGGCAATCCCTCCCCATGTTAGCTATGTACTTTGCGCATTATACTCTTCACACAGCAGTTGGCAAACACGAATGGATACATCTTTAGTTTATTGCAGGCAGTGACTGGTGTGTTGGTCCCAACGTCGCCCTGACACGCGGCAGGGTGGTTGCACGAGCAAGGGTGAGCTGTGGGTAAGGAGATAAGCGACGGACGTCATTCATGGTTAGGGTGATGCATTGTCGTAAGCGTGCTCTAATGAGTGCGTCCATTTGGTTTGTATTCCATAAGAATTTCATCTATTATACTCGAGCAAGAGTGGACTGCCGAGATTCATACGCAAAACACAACTGGCACAACTGTATTCCAAACATCCTCTCTCTTGGTTTCAAACTTCGGTAAAGGTGATAATTCTAATATCGAACACACTGTTCATTTTTAACATTGCTGACGTGTCAGACCTAGATTTATGCCAGCCGAACTCATACTTACCATGCAGAATGCACCTCTGCCCCATTCCGCCCCTCGCCACAGGCCTGGATAGACGCGTGCACAGATGGATCCCCAAAGACCAGCCATCCATATCCGCCATTGCCGTAGGACATTCGTGCAAGAAGCATGAAGGACCTGCCCGGGTATTATCACAGACTAGCTTTCAGCACCTCGATTGAAACTGGAAGGAGGGAGTTGATTGCGTCTGCCAAATGTACCTCATAGGTCGATACGTAAAGTTGATGGCCGGTGAGCATGACCTCCATGACGTTATCCACGACACTGATGGTGACAGGTGGAAGACGATCTCGTTCCTAGCTCTGCGATGGATTCGCTTTGTACGTTATTTCCCTTGCCAAGCACGCGTTACTGCATTTCAGATTAATCCAACAAAAATGGAATATTCAAATAGAAAGATCACCGTTTAAACGGGTCCTCGGACGTACAATAACAGAGAGTGTATGTATGCCAATGTATTTGATCTAACGAAACTAAAGTTGGTTAATGTGGATTTCAAAAGCTACATCACCTCAATCCTTCTCTTCAAAGCACCATTGACAATCTCAAGAGCAATTGTGGGCCAATGCATTTTGTTATACATTATTACTTTATTTCTTTAGCAATTGTCACAAGCAGGTGTTACCACTGGTTCACATCGAAGACGCGATGAGCAATTCCTTTTTCTTACTTGTAATAAGGTCGTCGCAATTTTCGTTCCGTGCGTTTACTTACAGGTTGGTGATGTCCGTTGTAAATGAAACACCTTGAGTGCAAACTACAGGCCGTGTAAACGTGTGATTTCTAGCAATATACAGAGCCACATTAATCTAATGGATGTCTAGCAGGGTGTATAAATGTATGTTATTTATTAACAGAAATATAACCCGTTAACATTCCTCTACTTATAATTTGTAATAGTGGATCGCAGACTAGCATATTTTGCTTTGAAAAGACAACATTACTTAGACGAAGAAAGTCCAAGACGTCTCGAGCTGTGTCTCGAGTATGCTTGGGTGTCACAGTGAGTGTGTGTGTCTGGTTGTGGAGGGGAGTGTACGCCCGCCTGTCTGTGGATTGAAACATCAAAGTTAGCCAGGAATGTGTCACGAGTTTTGTCGGCATAGGCGGCCTCGGCCGGACACGCCATAAGCAACATGCAACGGTCCGTCGTTTGGACGTGGCGTGTGTGCTTATCAACGACGCGGGCACAACAAAGGCTGCATGGACTACGTGAGCCACGGTCGCAGGAAATGACAAAGAGCATGCGAACGAGCCTGCACGCCAAGTGTGTTGCCTTATCAGGCTTTTCACGTTGATAACGACATTTTGTCAGGATTCTATGTAGAGATTGCCAAGAAGAACTAACATGCTTGTTAGAAAATTTAAAAAACTGTTACACGCTTGAAATGGAGTGGAATTGCGGATCCAGTATAATTTCTAGCAGATCAGTGGGACGCCACGCCATGCCACGCCACATTGATTTTACTAAGGAAAATAACAAATTGTATGTTAGCCGTACCTAAACACCGAGTGAAAACTAAGTATACTTAACAATTACTTAATGCAATCAATCATTCGAGAAAGAAGTCGTGACTTAACGTGTGTTCTTGTATATCCAAAGTTACACAATGTACACGCTGGTCTATCATTACTCGGTCTTAATGTGTTGTGCGTTTTGAATGGTTGTCAAGATTCTATTTTGTCTGCATCACCGCTCAGCACGACATTTTATAATCATACAGTGAAGGTTTTGTAACCATGTGGATGTGGCCCTGTTACCACCCGCTTGTATTTTGACATGCACGCTGCTATATATATCTAATGGAATATATATATATGTGCTTTTCTCAGCCGTCCTACTCCTATTTTATGGTTTATTTGGGGCCTTATCGCTCTAACGCACAGTCTAAGTTATTGCAGCGGTATTTTGACTTATAAATCTTGCCTTACTTATCAATTTTTCAAAGGTCCACATAACACTGAAATTGCCCATAAAACAGGGTTCAATTTCATTATTATTCTGGTCTATTTAAAATTTAACCAGCAACAAAATACTAATTTATTGAGACATCAAGCCGTAAAATATGCGCTCCATGTGTGGGAGGGTGCGTTAGGGTGCGTGAACATTTAACATTCAAAGCTGCGTGTAAATTATTGTCCAAGCAGTCACAACCACATTCAGCCAGTCACCCTACAGACGCGATCAAACACTCACAGAGCGAAGATAAAATGTATTTTCACCTTTGGCCTATACATATATGAATAATTCAGTTTTGATTGATAGCATACTTACTTAATTTCCTTTTCTTATTCAACCCATTAACAACTACAGATATCCTTTTCTACCCCTACCTCTTTAACGAGGTACGTTTTACTACGGTACTTTTTTTTAATTGGGACTGCTCACGGTAAACTCCAGACAAATGTTTTTTTCTGCAACTAATTAAATGAAGCACAACATTAATGTATTTTGCAAACGAAAGCGAGAAACAAAACAGGACTACAGACATGGCCAACCATCTTGAAAGGGATTGTTCCTACAATTAGGATTCAGGTCTCAGAGGTGTATAGAAAACAGGGGCTTGGGTTCGAATTCTGCAAAAAAATATGTTATTTTCACGACATTAAAATATGGCGAGTGTTTAATAGTTTCTCTCCCATCTATAAAAATGGTATGTGGAATCAGAATTTTGAATCAGACACACATAATTTAGTATTGCAAACTATCTTTATATTATCACGAAGAAGAAAATAAAAAGTGTACTCGGTAAAATCAGTCACATCCTTATAATTCGACTGGACTGGTCAGCACATTTGTGGATAACACACTTATGTAGACTTTTAAAACATAAGGACACACATTCGCCCTACTTGTCCTCATTTTGATTTTCACACATTTCAAGCTTTCTATGTTGAACGCGATGATAGTATAATGATAGCTGCAGTACGTTGAAAACAAACTCATCAGGATAAGACCCGCGAACAAAATGCACAGGTACTACTTCCACGGCCACTATAACTCAGGTCCGGTCTCACCAAACTTGGTTATAATCTACAATTTAATAATCTCGGATTGGTTACCATTGTTTCAAAAAAACATTACAAATACATGGTGTATTTTCCCAGTCACCATGGTTTACAGAGAAAATGTCTTTGGACTGAAAGGTTATGAATCCGGGCCTAAACATTGAGCTTGCCCACTATAGCTCTCGCTGTCGTTTTGTGCGCGTACTTGATTGTCATATTCTTTTGCATCTCGAACAACACTTCATTTTCTGTTTGGGCTTATATTGCTGTATTTTTGCTGGGTACCTTTCATAGTAGTTCTCGTCAGTTATCTCTTGACAAGTGTTGTATCATTCACTCTACGTTATCATTCCTCAGCAATAATTTAAGTCCACCACCAAACCAAACGTTATTGCGATTTGACTATAAGAAATGTTGCACTTCACTGTAGTTAGTTAGTTGGGGGGGGGGGGGGGTAGTGTGGATTTACCCCCCCCCCCAAGGATCATCCCCCACATGGGGGGAGGGGGGATATTCCTTGTGGGGGATGATCCTTGTGGGGGTAAATCTGTGTACCCGTTTGGGGCTTTAGGATAAACAATGTCATATTATATTATAGGGATAGCTTTGATACATCCACTTTAGTCGTTGTTCCAGCGTAGTTTAACATGTACCAAGTATATGAAAATACTCGTAGCTTCAAATAAACCTATTACTGTGTTTCCATAAAAGTACCAGTATTTTTGTGGAGATTGAAATTTCTATAGGTGCTATATAAAGCTATATAAACGTCACATAATCTATAACTTACATCTATGTCTTGGATGCCTTAGGATTGATTGTTTGGGAATGTCCGCTACGACATTGTTTTACTACTGCAGTGGATGGTATTCTTTGCAGTGTTTTATTTTCAAGGATACGTTATACCATAGCTTGGGACACATTTAATAAACGTGCAGTTTTGTCACCAGTTTTGTCACATGTAATCATACCATGCCTTAGCACGTCATAAAGGTAAACACGTTTGTATAGTATCGATACCGGGATTAGTAGACGAGCTTGGATTCAAGTGTTCGTGTGTTTTTCTGTTGCCTATCAGTACATGTCTTTCAGTTGTAGCGTGGTTTTAATTAGGAGTCAGATTTAGCAATGACCTCGGGTCAGAATAGCCGGTGACGGGACTCAAACCCGCGACCTCCCGCACCGTAGTCTCGCTTGCTACCACTGAGCCAGCCGTCGTTAATGCAATGACTCGTAGACCAACGTGTTTAGACGCGGGGTGGGAAGTGACGGGGTGGGGGTGACTAAATAGCCGTGTGCATTGCATCTCCACCCCTGCTCGCCACCACCACAGACCAATAATGTCTTCATTACCGCGCCAGAGACCCCTATCTCGTTGTCGTTCTCCTTGCAACAAGCTACACGTAAATACATTCCCCCCACCGCCGACCTGTTTAACGACCCTATCAAAATGTTCATAAAACCCCGAAATGAGAGTTTATAGATGCAAATTAGATGCGTGCAGTAGCCTTCATGATGGTATCAACTTTTACCGGAATTCATATAGGCTATATATTTATAAGTGAGAAATAAAACGTTGGCATAACCTCAACTTCATGTGTATATCTCATGAGAATGTAATAAAATATTGTAGGCATATCCGAGTATATTTCTTTATGCATGTTTTGTGAAAAACGTTGTATGCCAGTAACAGCCCTCTGGGTCATAACTCAAGTGTAAGAACCGTCTAGTGTACACGCTAACACAGCACGTAAGCGAGGTTACTCGAGTAAATTACAGTATTAGAGACGTATAGACGGTCATTAAGAACGCAAAGACATACACTGCACACGGTGGTTCTTGGGGCACTGACTTACCGGTTTCAACTCGTTATTATAAACACAGTTGTCTGTGTTATGAAGAACTTATTTTATTAAAATGTTCACTCGGCAATTGTAACAGTACTGGTTTGTATTTTGGTAAATATTAACGCTGAAGTGACGCCTCTTTTGATTACCACTCAAGCTCAAAGTAGGCCATGGTATGTGTTTACTTTATTTTGATGTATTACAACATTTATCTTTATCAGTATACGTATAATGAATGAATGTCCGTGTCTGGCTCAGATGCATCCACCCAAAAAACAGCGGCATGTGTTGCTTTCTCATTTGCCTGGATCAAGTCGTCTTGGCTGCAGCAACCCCACATCACCGGACACACCAATTAATAATGTATTTAATATAAAGGTCGGTTGTGTACCTATTCAGCTGGCGACTAGACCTGACAAAAATGTATCATAACCGCGCTGACATGAAATATGTTTTCTTAAATTTCTCTGAAATACTCCAAATCACGTTAAAAAATATAGGAAAACACGGTAAGCATTAATTTCTAAGTACATTTTAAATACAATTTAGACAAAATCATGGGGATGTGTGATTGTGTGGTCTACTGTAGGTATTTCACTGGTTTACGAGGTTAATAATATGCTCACTGTGCCATCGTACTAGTGTTGCATTTTAAATCATTCTATTGCATACCCATTAATTTTGAGAATGTGTGACCGTATTTTGAAATACGTTTTATTAATATTTATATTTGAAATAAAATTGTAACTAGAACGGGATGTTTCGCCGCGTCGTGGGTGATAAGGTGGCATTATTACCGGGCCGCGAAAGTTTAAAATGTGAATTAATATTTATATTTAATGTTAAATATTTAATATTGAAGATATATATATTGAATAGTTTTAAATAACTCCGTTTTTCAATACAGATCATATGCTTTCGCCTTTCAGTGTGAAGCAAACTTGTTAACTTTTAGTGAGAGATCAGACATTAATTATTTTTAACCGATGAAGTTCAGTGTTTTAACTTTAGGAACATGTGTATTTGTGTATAACAATAAAACTATATACGTATTTGTTTAGTTATTGGTTACCTCTAAAGACGTTTGGGTGTTTTTCCCCACCTCAAATTATTTTGATATATACATTTTATTAATAACACACACCAGGACTCATGAACCGGAAGATGATAATATAAGTAAACAATTTCGGACAAACACGGTTAAAACATTTCACTGGGTGAGTAGTGCGTGAAATGTTTTAACCGTGTTTGTCCGGAATTGTTTACTTATATTATACATTTTCTTAGTCTTCTTTATATGTTTTTAATTGAAGGTAAACATGTTTCTGTAGCTTCTTTCAAAATAAAATTAAACTGCAAACTTACTAAAAGGAAAACGACCGCTGCAGAAAGTAAATTCATTATAATTTATTGTTTTTCAAATATAAAATACAAATACCTTATTAAACTGTTTACATTGTCTTGATACGGCAGAATGGGTGGGGTGTTGAATTCATTAAGTTAATCGACACGTCCAATTCAATATTCCCTTACATAGGTAAGGTAATGAAATTCAATCGCCAACCCGTAATTGTGGTTCGGTCTGGTGTTCTATTATAAACATTATCTCAGAATAATGCAGTATAGTATTCATTCATTCATAGTACTTTTCATTCCATGATAAATGACAGAGAGACATACAGATTGGCAGACAGCAGAGGGCACAAAAGAATGCGAGATCTAATGGAATGAGGCTATGAAGTCCATCTTTGACGAGTGTTCGCGAGTACTGAAGAGTGGAACAGTGAAGCCTGCTATGTACATATGACATGATTTTAAATTGACATAGACATTTCCCCAACTGTGAGTCGAGGCCAGAACCTGCAGTGGTAGATGTACTGGTGATTGTATGTAATGAAATTGAAACCCCGTATATACACCTCGTATACACATCTCTGCAGGGCTATACTAAATGGTTTTCACCAGCAACAACCAATGGGAAGCCTGGTTGAATTGTGAACACTTCCTTTTTCGATCCAGCAGGAGAGGGAGGGGGGTATCCAATTTTATACTCACCTACTTTTGTTCTTTAACAACTTAGTAACTTACAAAATATTTCATAATTAAGAAAGGTAACTCGGACCCTAAGACAGTAAATCACCTAAACATCTACTAAACATCTACGAAACTAAATCATCACTTGTAAACGGCATCAATCTCTTGAACATTCTGTGGGCAAGTCTTATTGTACTACTCGCTATTTTTTAAACTACTTATAGAAAGTTCTGTTTTTCAAATGGATATTGTTTTCTGTATAACAAAATAGCCATATTATAGAAGTTTATTGCAAAATGAAATGACACTCAACACACCGCAATGTCTTCATATTTATTTCAATGTCATGTCTGTGGCGCAACCGCGCAAGTGAGACCATCTCAGGACGACTACTGAAGAACGGTTCATAAACTGGACGCAGGTTAAAGGATGTCCGTTTATCTTGGGGGCGTGGGGGGGGGGGGGGGGATACTCTCTGTCTGCCATAATAAGACGTAACTAACAACATGGGATAGAGTTGGGGGTAACCTGGTAGACGTTCGGGGTAGAGCCTCAGCGTCAAGAAACAAAATTTGGGAATTCGGTCTAAAAACATTTTTAGACGAACGCTTACTATGTTTGTGTATTTTAAAGCCGATTCATGTTTTATAGTGATTGAGATGAAAGGAACCCATTCCCGGAGGCGAAGATAAAACTAGAGATGGACAATCTCCCCTCCCCCCATCGTCAATTCGCACCCTGACTGCATGGACACAGCACAACCAACCAAACGACCAATAAATTGAAAACACTAATAACGCCTGTTTTACAGAGAACCGAGCACCCAGCTCAGTTCGTGAGCCGAGCGTTCTTTATGCCCTGCGACAGACTGGCCGCGTTGTTGGCAGCATTGATTGCGCTCCACCCGATCCCAGAGCGAGTGCGATATTAAAACAGATTGGACACCGTTCGATTAGCACGAGTTTACCGTTGAAATCTCTAAGGGGTTAGTTTTTATTTTATACACTGGCCACGGGAAAAATTCCCGAATGCATAAATCATGAAAAGGGGCCCCTGCATGTTCTGATGAAACCATTATACTCGCATGATTTAGTGCGCTGCCAATACGGCCGACTCTCCATGTTATATATGGATATTTCCACTTGCTGGTTCAGAAATTGCGGCAAACGACAGAGTGGCCATAAATGGTATCGCGCACTATACGCACGGCCGTATCGCAGTATCGCAGTCAGGACTGCCAACTGAAGTTCTACGCATGCAGCGCCGTATGTCGACTGGACTGGGTGTCACTTGTCGCGTGTTATGGGAAATGTTGATAGATGGGGCCGTTTCCTGTGAAAACTGAACTGGACTGCTAATATTTTCAATCTCCGCTATGTTAGCATCGAACTCATAAATACGTCATGTGTGGGTAAACTAGAACTTCCATTTCACTACATTTGACTCTCGAGGTATTTTATATCAGCTACTAGACACGTTTTTCATAACTCATTATGAACACATGCATCGCATGCCGATGTATGATCCGATTGTTTGGTAATATTTTGTGAATTTCTCTAAATGGAAACAAATGCTATCTGCTTGCTCACATTGCCTAGTCATATCAGTAATCTTTACTTACATCGTATATTTATTTAATGTGTACTCTCTACAAAACTGATTTTATTCAAACCTGTTTATAAAAACTCTTAACAATATACCTTCACTCACGTGCTTACCCTCCAAAAGCACCGTTCGTTCCGTACTTTCGCATTTTGCACTATTTCTTCGGCTTTGTGAGCTCAAGGATGATTTTTAATTTTATTTATTTGGTTATTTCCTATTGTGTGGAATACTATGTTGCCAAGTATGAAAATTGTCCATTACCCAGAGACAATCGGGTTATTTGTGTAATTTCAAACCTAATTGAGTGTAAATCGTTTATTGTCCTACACTTAAAAGTAGTGCAGGTGATTTTTGGGTGTCTGTGTGAGGAGTGGGGGGCATGGCCATTTACTACAGAAAATAATGTACATTATTATTAGCGTCTAGCTTTGAATTCGTATGCGGCGTTATTACGGCTCGTTGGACCATGTTTGATTCTCCACTGCAGACCGAAGTGTATTCATTGTCTGGCCACTCAAGCTCACGTATTGCCCATAGAACGCTATCAAGTTATGTGTGACGAGTAACGCCCAGGCATTGCGCGCCGCGTTCTGCGGTAAATCAACACTGCAATGGTGGCTGATTTATATCGCGTGCTCGAGGAAGCGCTGCCCGGCTGCCATCGAAAGCCGCGACAGCCGCCCACCGCCACCCTCGCCTGCTCGGTTCACTTAGCAGGCCGTGAAAAATTGAATGAAAAACATGTCCTACGTATTGACAAACCCACAATGTACGGTCGATGGTTTACGAGTACAAAGCTTTCATAAATATTGACTTCTGACGTCTATGCCACGTTTTTCAAAACACGTTTTGATTTATTCTATTCACAAGCGTCACGATAATTATATAATAAAATAGAAACGGGAGAACTCCTGACATTATACAGCCAATTTATGGATGTATTCAAAGCTAACTGAAAAATGGTGTCCAGATAATTATAATCTTCCTATTGTTGAAATTATGTAATATGGAAGCGCTAAATATCTCCTGAATGAAATGAAATGAAACGTTACCCGCCATGCATCATCTTGAAACATAAATCACGCTTATAAATTAATATAGCACAAGATAAACAACACAGCCGCACATCTAGTGTTTACCTGAACCTCCATTGATCATACATTATGTCATAACCGGTATTGAACCATAGCTCTATACATAGATATAAGACGAAGTTCCATTTTAGCGACCACGGAGGTAAACAATACAAATAGTAATAGTAATAATATAATAAGAAGCATGATAACGACATATGTATGGTAATAGCTAGATTACTATTTTACTAAATTACTCGCACATACAAAACAGATCCTGACTATCTGCTCCGTGTGAACCACTAAAACAGCCATCTAATTGCAATAATATACCCGTACTCGATATTAGCACATTGGCTCTATGTATTACGTAATGTATGTACCTCACAACAATAATGATAGCAATTTCTGCTGTATTTGTTTTGCAGTGAAACCTTTTGTATATTACACAATAGCTTTTGCATTGACTATAATCATCCTAGAATATTGAAGCTTGATTCATGGGCATAAGTATTGTGTCTCACCGCTGTCAATGTATGTTATTAGTTGCAAAACTTGTACGTGGTTTTCTCTACTCTTGGCTGAAAACTCAATGTGTATATTAGAAATTCTGTGCAGTCCGCTTCCCACTGGATTACAGCTCTTGTATACTCGTTGCATTGGCAAATGCGCTGGTTTGGGCCAACTCGTCCTAAGGAAATGAAAGAAACTTGCATATTATCGCCGTATATTATCCAGCTCGAGGAAACCATTAAAGGCATCCGAATATGACGCAAATATGTAGAAGAAAACATTCATTACTTCCGAAAGTACTTACGCGCGTCGCGGAGACAACATAATTTCCATTCATCTCACAAGACTTCCTCTTAAGAGCTAAAACTCTACATTAATATTTTATTAAGATGTTTTTAAAACGAAATAAAAACACATTTCGTTGGCAGAAAAAGATTTCCATACAGTCTGCTTTGCGAGTATCTTGTTTTAGTACCGGAAACGACCAATGCACATATGCAAGCATTGAGCGTCTCTTAAAAACTCCATCTTTTGGATCGTGTAATTAAAAAACTGAAATTATAAAGATGCGACGAGAAAAACAGAAGCAGTTAGAAAAGCGTCGGCAACCATTTGGCAACGCTGGTAAGGTCTTTTAGAAACTTTAAGCGCGAAGTGGTATAAAATGTTAATTACTGTTGTATAGTTAATGCACTTACAACGCTACCGAATACTTAATAGCTGTAATAGTAATATTAACAATATGAATGATGATGATGACGATGATGATGGTAATTTGTATTAATTATACTGTAAAATGTATCTAATAAATGTAATCATAATATCTAAATTTAATTACTGTATGTGTAAAAGGCATAGGAATCTTTAGGAACTTCGTTACCGCTGTGAGACTTGATTGTTGTTGTTGTCGTTGTTCACTTTGTTGTTGTTGTTTGCTATTCGCGATTATGAGTTAGACAATGGAAAATGTAATTTCATCCAAAACGTTCCTGCATTTAATAAAACACAGTTAAAAACTATTTTTAAGAATGAAAAACGAACAACTTTAAAAATGGAACTGTTCTATTTTACGAGACTTCACATAAAAAATAAAAAACAGAAGTAGCCTAATAGGACGCGCAAGTTGGCAGTACTCTTCACATGTGTGTTGTGTATTCCTAAGTTCTAACTAGAGATGTGACCTCATCGTTTATCAATGAAAGAGATGGATAGTACTAGTAGGCCTATATTGTTAAATGTATACATTATATTGTCTATTTATTTGTACTAGGTATAATTTTGTGTATTTTGTATGTATCGTAACAACTGGACTTTGAAACATAAAAACACTAAATAAAATAAGGAGTGTAAAGTAAAGTATATTGTTCAAGAATTTTACAGAGGCTAATATAAATAAATTATCCTATATTGTGGGTCAGCCAGTGTGTGTAATTATTGTATTTGAATTATCATTGTATTATGTACTTATTTTTACTAATTTCTTTATGGATGTGTGGTTCAAGAATTGTATATACGCTAGTAAAAATAAATTCAATTACACGTTGCCCTACAGCTGTGCCTACCATGCTGCGGACTTGGAAGAACGGGGCGCCGAGGAGTCAGGCAGCCGGTGAGGCATCGGTGGTGAGCGGGTAGCGGTTCTAACGTTGCAAGGGGTAAGCTCGTCACTTTGCACGCTGTGCTGGGCACTGGAACTGTAAGGGCACAGATAAAGCAAGTCCGTTATCTGTGGTAAGGGGATGCCTGCTAGAGCATGCAACACCCCCACCAAAGGATGAAGCATTGCTCGCACAAATTAAATAATGCCAATGCCATCCTGTTTTATCAAGGGGCAGAAAACTACAATAAATTGAACGTAAGCATTCTTCGTCATCTAACTATGATACATTGTAATATAAAACGCGTACGTTATATTTTATTTTATGATGAGGTGAGTTATATTATTTTATTGCTCTTTTTTTCTATTAAATTGTGATTAATAGTTGTCTGTGTTTAAAGCAAACAAACCAGCCGTATAGTTAGGCTACAACATTTATTATTACATTACTATACATAACGTGCAATTTTAAATGTAATATCAAAACAAGTTGGATATTGCAGCCTTGTTGACTCGCTTCATACAACAGCTTCTATTCTTTGTACTCATATGACGTCACGGACATTGTGTTGTGCATTATTCACCATGCTTCCAGTTCTTGAGGTTCTTACTATAGTTAGGGTCTACTGTCTGCATTCATTGCAAATACAGAGAGTTTCATTTACAATTTAAATTGCAACGACAATACGTACATATTTACAAGAGTTGTTGTTTGCACATCCTATTATAGCACTGACTTGTAGTCAAAACTGTGTTTGAGAGAATACCACTCTTATTTTGGAAAGACATGTAAAATCACTAAACGCAACTAAAAACGAGTCGGAGAATGATTTCACGAAGATGGTGTAATGATGAAGCAAGTGGCAATGTCACAAATAACACATGCGACACCACATCCAGAAGGTTTGGTTATCACAATTCACAACATCTTTTCGAAGTGATATAGCAGTGACTATGTCTAGTTCAGTACATAACCGTATTATTGTCCCGTACATGATTGTGTTCCAAGTAAAATATCTACTCCTGTTTTATAAATAATGTTCCACCTCACTTTATGAAAGGACACTAAAACATTTACAATAATTACATAACGTTCTACCGATAGAGACAGCTCAGTGCAAGAACATCAGGCTCTAACTCGGGAAGTGTAACTCGGGAAGTCTTACAACTCATAATAAACTGAACTGAACCAACTGAACTGAACTGAACTGAACTGAACTGAACTGAACTGAACTGAACTGAACTGAACTGAACTGAACTGAACTGAACTGAACTGAACTGAACTGAACTGAACTGAACTGAACTGAACTGAACTGAACTGAACTGAACTGAACTGAACTGAACTGAACTGAACTGAACTGAACTGAACTGAACTGAACTGAACTGAACTGAACTGAACTGAACTGAACTGAACTGAACTGAACTGAACTGAACTGAACTGAACTGAACTGAACTGAACTGAACTGAACTGAAGTCGCCGGTTCGATACCCCACACGGCAATCCTGTCTGAAGGTTTTATTGTCTCTGGATAGGTTTCCTACGAACAATGATTGTTACACATAACATTCTCTTGAAACATAATTAACTGAACAACTTCATGACCAAGGGATGTCAGTTGCATTCTTTTCATTGTAATTCCCTACTGCAACTACAATGCTGATATTGCCCTTCCACCTATTGGGATAGTGGGGTTGAGGGAAATAATGCCGAGGGCTGTTTGTACAGGACTCGATATCAACAATCCTCACATTATTGATCCAATGTAGCTATTGGTAAAATATTAACCTTTGCATATTGTTAGTCTTACAATTCCTTGTTTCGCAGAAGTATGAATGTAAAATTTTGTGTTGATATCGAATAACAAAAAAACATTTTAATGACGTTGAAAAGTCACTCGAATTGTAATTAATGTAAAAAAAAAGAACGTGAGTGAGACGGTGTCACTCCTGACATTGACATTGACGTTTGACCGGCACTCGTGTCCAAGTGTCCATGCTGTGTCCATGCTTAGCTGTGACGTCAACAGCTTGTAGTACTGTGCATGCCATGGTTGATAGGCTAAATATTTGCAGCGCATAAATGATATTTGGGGTTTTACGTCCTATATTTCCTCAACGAGGCTAATCGTGATTATGAGAATGAAAAGACGCCACATGTCATCCATGCCTAAGCCAGGATTCGAACCTGGAACGCAGAGACCGCGGTTTACTAGACTGACGCCTAATCGACCTCGGCCAACTGCACCGCCATTGAAGCACATAGGGGACAATATTAGATATAAAATGCACATTCATGCAGTTACTTCCATTTTTGAACACTTCAAATAATGTGACTCGAACGTTTGTTTCTTCTCAGTTTGAAATTGAATAAAATGCTCCATGTTTTCCGAAATATTTCCGAACGACTATTAAATTCAGGAATGGGTTTAAAAAATAAAACAACATGATTTTTAAATAACAGTGTTACTTGACAATCATACCATAATATGTATGTCAAAAAGGGGCTCAATACCTTGAGCTACATGAATCTTAGTTGTCTATTATTATAATTTAAAACCAAGCTCGTTTCAGACCCCAATACAGCTCAAGGTGCTGTGTCCCTACTTATTACATTCCTTGTCTTTGTGTGTTTCGTATTGAATAGAGGCCTAGCTGTAATTTTATAACTAATTTATACACTATTTTGCAATCATCATTCCCAAAATATGAATATATGCAAATTCAAAGTATAAACACTGAGCGTCTAAACAAAACAGATATAACACAATTCACATCATGATACCCAACGTCCCACACGACAAAACAGCTTTTTGACTTGTTGTCTATATTGAAAATATTCACTGTAAGTACATAATTGCGTACATTTACAAATACACAACTAGGGCTCTCATTGAGTCTTTCCATTACAGTTTTTGCGGTTGTAAAATTGCACCCCCTATTCCGTAGCGTAATCCGGGTGCAAGTTGCAACCGTTTGCAACTTACGTTATGGAATTAGGGGGGGGGGGGGGGAGAGCTGGTTACTACCCCTGAATTTAAAATATCAATATGCTTTTGATCAATAGTAGCAATTGCATTCGACAGGAGTAGGCTACATAAGTCCTTCCTAGCTTCTTGATCATCATTCAGCAATCGTCATTTATTAAATTTGCACTAGTGGAACCTTGGTCATTGCAAATATAGAAAAAAATGAAATCACTGTATATTTTATATACAGTATGTTATATAATATTATACACTGTCACTACATATATGAAAAATTCCTTTTAGTATCAGTAATTATATGCTTTGGACAGTGTTTGAAACGTTCTCATAAGCGAATATGATATAGGCTAGAATATAGAAGTCAGACCTTATCAAGTGCAAGGTAACTTCAGTGCTCAGTGGTTCCATGAAGAAGCGAAGGCCATTATCAGTAATTGATGGCATTTATTTACAATTCATTTTTATTTTTAAATACACCCATTAAAACCGGATCTGTCATGAGGTTATTCCCTTCCATCACCTCCCCTTCCAAAAGTATTCATATAGGTTGCACGTACGTCACATCTTTGCGCGTGGCGGCCACATTTGTGATCAAACTTTGACAGGCTGGTGTGGTAGAACACATAAATTCTTGGTTCTTTAAAATCCAGTCTGTTTTTTTAAATAAAATTGGTGTGTGGTATTTTTTTTTTTTATGTCTTATAATATGTTTACTTTTTAAATTCTAATTTAGGTTTATTTATTAAATTCCAATAGTATTTGCCAATTATCTATGATTGGTACTCCTCAATTGTGTCGCAATCATGGCCGCTGTGCTGTGACGTCACGTGGGAACTATGAATAACATTATTTTTCATTTATTATTGAACACCATTGTAATTATATTTAAATTTAACTGCACGAATTTTATAAGCAACACGCATTTTCTTAACTGAAATTAAATGCATTTTGTAGAGCTCTACAATCGTTTGTTGCTCAATTCTTATATTCTTCCAAATATCTGGTCATGTTTTAAGTATTACCCCCCCCCCCCCCTTCCCCTCCCAAAAAAAAACAACTAGGTATACCTCTGCCCTGCACCCTGTGTCCGACGGCAGACCTCCACACATCAAGGGACTCTTCGGAATGTTATGTAGCCATCGTTACGTTTTCTATTTTCAATCTTCATAACGCTTAATAGCATGCTTCTGTTTATCAATTTGTTTTAATACATACCAGAATGGTAGTTAATCTTCGAAGTTGCTGATAATTTTCCTGCATTTAATAGTTGCGGCAGATTAAAATAATTGCATGTTGAGATAGAAATTTACTGCCAGAGGGTAGTAAACGTTCGCACTCGCCAAGACACAGCGCTATTTCAGACACGGTCTATGTTTCAAAGACGCTGTTATTCCCTCTGAGCTGTCAAACCAAACACATAAATTATTTCATGTCCTCATAACTATAATCCTCCGGTAAAACCGCTGGTGTCGGGAGGGGCTAAGTTGGCAGTGTTGACGCCTCGAGCGCGTAACGTTGGTGACACTGAGCCACTGAACGTGCCTCGTTGCTGGGTTCAAGGGATTCCTATACAATTTCTATGCTAATGTGACGAACAGAATACGTTAATTATTATATTCTATTACTTTATTTCGTCGTTGGTTTTCATTAGTTTAGAAGGTAACGAATATACTTGAGACTGTGTTGGGGAAATAGTTATTCATTTTCATATTAATTCATGTCTATGAAAGTGTTCTCCCTTCGCTATAAAGTGGAAGACAGTGAGTGTTGCTAATTGTGATTCACTGCGTCATGGACACTGACAATCGGGAGCCAATGTGACGTCATAGTGGTCGAAGCTCGGCCACTTAGCGGCCGGCCATTAGCTCTCGTGTCAATGTCTTGGATAACTCCCCTAAAAACGAGGGGCAAGACCGCAGTAGCTACTCGACGACGTCTGATAACTGATGAGGGGGTATCTGTTAGTACATGCGGTGGAATCACAGCGTCTTCCAGCGCCCCGCGCGGTGCGGGCGCGCAACATAATTGATGGCAAGCAGGTCCCGCGGCCGACACTGAATAATGGCGGGTGTCAGCCGGGGGGAAGCCCCGGGGCTTACGGGGTGAATCCCTCTCGCCCCTCATTACTCACCACGTGACCCACCGTGACGCTGCAAAGAGCTCCATCACACACACGCTGATGTCACCGAGATACTGACATTTATCTTGCGTTGCGACGTCTATCCTTTCACTCCCCCACTCGCGCGCGACTACTCAACAAAACTGTCAGCCTGATAATACACTTTCAATATCGATAATACTTTCTACACACTGATTTCTGAACATAAAAATAACCTGGCAAAGTAATCTATCTTTCTTTCTCATTCATTAATCAAACCCAGGAATAGGTGGTCATCCATCATCTCTAGAAGATATATGAAAAGAACAATTTATATCACTACCGTTTTGTTAGTACCCTTTACTCTTAGCTTCATGTAAAAATGGCGTCTCATGACGATAATTCCGTAACATCCGGCTACAAAAGCTTCGATGATAACTCGAATAAACCCGCTGGAAGTTTACGAGCTGCCATAAATTATTTAAGTGGGGCCCATATACATACAACATGCTACGTAACGCGCTATTATTTTATGTGCAAGAGAGATTGCGGAACAAGAAACCTGCTTTCGCTTCTGCAGTTATGAGCCGGCGATAAAATAGCAGATTTATAACCACCGGTTGTAACATTGTTGCTTTTTGTGCCTCGGAGGGATACACCAAAGAAAACTCTACATTTGTAAATACGCATCAATCAGTTTTAATCATAGGTTAATTGCTTGTCAAACCTAATGCAACGTGTGTAATCTGAAATAATATTCCTTGTTATTTATCGGTTCACTTGATCAATGCTCTTCCCCTTCCCAACCCATCTCGTATTTTCAGCTCCTTGTTATTGCGAGGGCCATTAACGTAATTCATTGTCTTTTAGGCGATGCGATGCTGCTGTGGAGCTGTAATAAATGCCTGGAGATTGGGCTGTAAATATGGTAATGAGTCTGGATGAAGGGGCAAGATAGAGAATCTAGAACTAACTGCTATATAGGGGACTAGAATTATTGACGACGTTGTAATGATGAAACTTTGTCTCCTCTTAACACTTGTCTAACGACGACGCTCGTATTTCCGCCCCACTTCAGCTCTAGTATGTGTATAAATGTCGTCACGATTCCGATCAGACAACACCCCACCCTCCTCAGTCACTCGAGTAATTTATAGAGACGAAATGAATTCCAAGTTGTTACACGAGAAGTGTTATTTCTTGCGTTCTCAGGTGTGAAGTAGACATTGAAGGAGACTTCAGACATCAGACATGCATGCTGTGACATCCGATAACTATGTGATGTGGTATTACAGCACACACGCACACCTAGACATGGGGGTCGATGCTATACGACGCAGCTGCGATACGTGGAAATGAATTAACAGACAGTTGCAATGAGACATATATTAGATCATTACATTGTTTTTGCCCTTCATTTCACTACCACAAAGTGAACATCATTATATTGTAAATTTAATTGTGTAACATGAATTTAAATTTAAAATGGAAGTTGTAAATGGAAAGCAATTTAATGTTAGAGCACGAGACAACGGTAGACTACACCCAAAGGACGGTGTGTGATTGCATCTTTACTAGTACGTTTCTAAAGCATATCATTGTAACTCGTTTAATTAAAGGCGCAAGTAGAAACGATAAAGAAGCAGACATGACGTCAATTTGAATGATAGCATTTGTTTCGAGTTTACATTCTTACCGAGATAGGTTACAAATAGGATCCACACGTTACATACACGTGAGAGGTGAGAGCAAAGGAGTAGGCCTACAACAACTTTGGTTTGTTGACGCATGCATGGTGTAATGTATCGTTCACATCACATGTGACATAGATCGTTATTCTTGATATACAAAAACATGTCGTTAAAAGTAGGTTTGAACAGTTTGACCATGTATGAGTTGGGTCTGCAACAGTGTATTTAAAATTTACCACTGCGATCTAATTTTTCTAAAACTTTGTATGTCAATACAAACGTTCATGACTGTATTATCAAGAAATACATTACATTTTCCGTAAGCCATAAAAGCTCGCTAAAATCAGCGACGAATCTAAAATTGTATCGGGTCGTATAGGGTTCCCGTTGTATCTTTACCGATGCTGACGTCACAGATGGAGGTATATATAGGTTATCGGCCAAGATCTCACTCTTCATGAATTCACCATGGGTAAAACCAGAATTCAAAACACCGTTAGTAAGTTGAAGCCTATAAGTATTTAAAACAGGCCCTATATAATGTACACGTACCTCACTAATATCGAGATGTGCTCAAAGTTGCTCTTGTGCCGTGAAGTCACCATTGCTCACGTGGTCATGTTGAACAAAAAAAAAATCACATTTAGAGTCTACCCACTCAGTAACTTAACTGATTTTCAGTGGGGGACTTTAATTTAAAGTGACTAAACCAACCCTGTAGGCTTCGAACACCATCGACGAGTGAGCGATAACCAATCAAAGATCGATATTTCAAATACGAAACATATGAATCATTATATATTTTTCTTAAATATTTGTGTATGTTATATACTACCACATTCGAGGAACATCTTCAATTCAACATTGGTAATTCGCTGACGCTAGACAACGTAGAGTTTGTAAGCAGACGTCAGGCAACCGATTCAAAATGGCCGCCATCGAGGAAGGGACACCGTCTGTTGGGACTTCCATTGACGTTATGACGGTGCAGTGTCGATGTCGACCAACATTATGAAGACACACATGGACAAAATCTATAGACGGCTCAAATAACGGACAGTTTGTTTCAGAGTGGGTGTAGTGTAGTGTAGTGTAGTGTAGGGTAGACTACACCGTCGCGGCCGGGCAGGTTACCAGGGTAAGTGTACACAAGACAAGGAAACAGAAGGAGGAATCCAACTGCGGCGGATATTGCCGCTCGTTTGTCTTACTGGGCGTCGCAATATCGCGGGCGTCGTGGCGCTGATTGTGGCGGGACCGAAATCCGAACCTCGGCCGATTTGTCATTCGCCGCGCCATCCGGCCGCTAGGGTCGCTGCGACGCAGCCCACGAAGAACGTAACTTACGACCCCACCCAGAGGACGTTCTGACTATTTGCGAGCAGACCTCACATTTGTCGGCGTTTCGAAGGTTATCGTGGCGTCGGTCAGAGGGCAAAAACAGCGGAGGTCGAGTTTTTTTGTCGAGTTGTCGAAACGAGTGAGCGAGTGTATCACCAACATCATCGAATGTAAAACAATCTGTTCGCCACTGTGTCTACTTTGATAGTTCATTATCAGTAAACAATAAGGTGACCTGTCCTTGAACGAGTAATTCCTAAAGTCGTTGTTTGTACGGCTATTGGTCTCACTTTCATCACTTCCATTTCTTGTACTTATACGAAGGTGTACGCATGTCATTTTGTAGCGGCAATGCAATGTTATCAGAAGTAGTAAGGGTTAATGAGGAGATCGAGGTTTATAGCTACAGATTGTCAGACCTGGGTTCGATCACCGACGGAATTTCATTTTTTAATTCGCGATCTAGGGTTTGATTTAAAAATGTATGAGCATGTGTTTCTATAATAATAATTCATTTGATTGTTCCATAAAGTGAATTTCCTGTCATGGTCCTTGCAGTATGACCTTATATAATGGATTGCTAAAGCTTACTGTATGCATTTCTGAATTAAAACATATACACACAGAGCGATATACAAACAAGTCAATGGTGGCCTTGCCCACAAAGACTTGCTAAGAGAATGGACTATGTTCTGGAGGGAAACGGTGCCTCTCAATCTCATCATGAAATCACTTCAGTGCGTCGCTTGGGGTTTCGATTAGCATCGTCGGGTGATAATGGGGTGGATAACTCGGAGAAAAACCTAAGATGGCTGTGGGGTGATTAAAGTCCATTTGCATTTCTACTACGCGGCAGATAAAGCTGTGACCAAGCTTCCGTGTAATAATTCCTTACAATTTTCATTCGCTCATAAAATTACACCATAATATTATACAAAAGGGGTATATATTTTTATTTTCCTTCATTTCATTCGTGTATACGTTAAAGTTAGTTAATAAAATTCCCCACTGTTCAGATTCAGATATAATAAATCTAAACCCCTTGGGCCTACTGCCTGAATGCCTGGTAGAAATAAAACCTTATCGTGTACGAAATCACCTCGTTTTTCTTTTAAATTGCCACATTTAGCAATTATTATCTGAGGAAACGCACACTTAATCCAGTGAAAACTGTTGACGCGGATATTTCTAATCTGTGGATTTTAGCAACTAACGAGAGACTATATCGCCAACACCGTTTAGAAGTGCGCGTACGATATGAGGTCTGTGTGGAGTAGCATATCCACTCTCTGGACGCACCTTACATGCGTGCGTGTGCGTAACCACGAGGGAGGGGCAAGATACACACGCTGCCAGATAATTATATTTTAAGGTAATTTGAGGTCGAACGAAACAGTAAAAAGGGTTGAATACTCTAATTCCGCTTTCACATAAAAATACACAATTCAATAGTGAATAAGATAAATAAATCGGTCATGATAGTAAAACGGATTTAATCCTTAAACCCTGTGAAGGTAAACTGCTTTAAACCCAACAAAATAACTGTAGGATTTGTTTATGGTTGCTATGGAGTTTGTTTTCTTATGGATACTAGCATGTTATAAAACAAATAGATAGCAACAAATCCTGTACTTAACTTAAAAGTTGTCTGTGCATATGGCCAACGTGTTTACATTTTCCCATATTATGTATATTTTAGGATTAGAATAAATATCCATGTTCGTCGTCTAAAAGACGCAGTTTTATTTCTCAAAAACATTGAAAATATATTGTTTCTTGTGTCACACACCAAGAAGCATTTTGTATGTGATGTGTGGACTGAATTGCTTTATTTTATAAACTTTCTTTTGAAGTAGTAATACTATTTTCTATTACTATTAACTACCATGTAATTTTAATTTTTGTTGTATTGTGTAGTGGATTTAAATAGTTGTTTAGCCCCTCAAAAGGTGTTATAAGTGCTAATAAGGTAATAGTACACCACAAAAAACAACAGAGAATGACGCATTCTTATTAACCGAAACAAGACACGAATCCATCAACCGAGTGATAACCGACCTTCAGTTGTAGAAGGGGAGGAAACAAATAAAATGTCGACGTTGGCAAATGATGATACCCCAGGCGCTGGCCGTACGTTAAATTAGTTACGGTGCGAGGGGAAGAAAAACAGCCCCAATTAATAAAAACGTTTCCTATCGGTTGCGTTGGCGGCGTCGCAGCGTGAAGTATTGTAATGGCCGCGTGGTGTGCCGTTGCGCCACGAGATAACGCCACGCTCGCGCCAGAGCACGGCCACTCAGATACCACCCGCTAATATTGTTGACAGAATTTCTTATGCGAAAACGTGGCCGCGGTGCGAAAGCTGCAATCAGCAAGTCGGGGCATGAACGACTCATCAGATGCACGGTAGCTATACAAGAACTAACTATACGAGGGTGAACGCGGAACGCGTAGGCGTTACTGTGGTTAGCGACGTTGCTTGCTGTGGCTGATGCTGATGCATAACTAGCTGATATACACTGAAGCCATAGAACAATAATATACTCAGCTTGATGAATCACATCGCTCATACAAATGGTCTCAATATTAGTTTTAATTTACGAACATCAGAATAGTCAATAGAACGTGTCTTCAATTCTACCTTGTGAACTACGCTCTGGCTTACTATATCCCTAGAATACGGTCCAAGCAAACCGTCTGCACTGTTGGTGCTGTGTGTGTTCGTACTTTTTCTTTCAAATATTAATGAATTTTAAATTATTTACATAAAACTTACGTTATTTTACGGCTAAAACACACACAATTAAATGGGTGTCATATTATTAATGCTTATTTTTGGTATGCAGTAACAGAGTAGAAACATTAATAGAAATTGATACAGTAATTTGATGAATGACTAGATTTCTAGAGGCAATATATTTTTTACATTAGGCCTAGACATGTGGCGATAGTATGTGAAAAGCATGTTTTAATGAATTTGTGAATGTTTATCAGGACATAAGAGTTAGATTGTAACTCAATCACAATGTGTCCACTCAAGATGGGATAAAAAATAAAATAAAAATAAATTAATTACATTTAGAGTCTGGTGAATTCACGACCTTGCGTTGCGTTGCGCTGAGCGTTGGACTTGGTTGCGTTGCATTGCGTTGACTTCATCATCTGTTCACGACCTTGCTTTAAACTACAGCCTTCTCGACAGGTCAAACCGCGGATTCAAGGTCTACTTGATCTCCGATCAAGTGGACCTTGCGTGGATTGAACTCAAGATCCGTCGATCTCCTGGCGGAGGTTTGGTAAACCTCAATGTAAAAACTTGGGAGTTTGACGAGTCCCCGCCAGGGGATTTACGGACCTTGGATTGAACCGACGTTCGAGAAGGCTGTGCTTTAAACCGAGTATCCCGGATCATACATGCCGCGAGGATCAAGAAGGCTTTGCTTTGCGTTTTTGCGTTGGAAAGTTGAACTAGAACAATGTTTGCAGCATCGCACAGTCGCGCACTGATGATGCTCATGATTGGTTGCTAGGACTTCGAAGTTCAAAGTTGCGTAGCGCAACGCAAGGTCGTGAATTCACCATAAACTGATTTGCAGTGGGAGACTTTAATTTAAAGTGACTAAACCAACCCTGTAGGCTCCGAACACCATCGACGCAAACACTGTTGTGCAACGTTGGTGGAGGAGCCGGGTACGTTAAGAATAGTGTCAACAATGAATTTATGCAAAGTAATATGAATAACAGTTCGTATTTAATGACTAACACACACATTTCCTAATATCATCACAAGAGTTATTTGCACTCCGCCACTATTTATAGCATACACCTAGCAAACATTGTTTCATTGTTTGTGTTTGTTCAACTAGCAAACATCACTAATCCAAACCGTGTCGAGCTTGATGTATCATAATATAATGTGTGCCTGACAAGAAGTCTAAAACTTCAAATAATAATGTGTTTGTATTATGATACCGCTTGATGGTTATTATTTCAGAGCAATTTGGCCAAACACTTCTGTGATTTATTACTACCGAGTCTCGATTTTACAATACTTTTGTGAAGATACTTTTGATTTTATGAGTTATTATGAAGTGGGTGGATGTATACAAATGCTATGAGGCCACACTGTTACACATTTTCACATGATAGTTAGAAGCTGTGACGTGCCAAAAAAATGCAGGTGCACACCACTCGGCAGGCCTGACGCACTTACCGGGCCGGACCGACTCAGTGGAGATGGGGGGTGGGCTAAGTTGCGGCTCGTCTTCAGATGGTGGGCGCCACTTCGTTTCGAGTAGATGACCTGTAGGGGATATTGTAGAAGGAACGAAGAAATTCTACGTTGAAAAATAACCCCAGTTCATGAGAGAGCAAAGACAGAGATTTATTATGAGAGAACGACTGACGACAAATGGACAATGGTGGACAAGACACAGCTTGAGAGACTTCAGTCGATAAACATGAGAAAACAACACAAATGGTTCATTGACAAAAATACAATATAAGAAAAATAGAAAATACTTGTTTAGTTAAATACGCTACCCTTGATGGGCGTACGGTACATTAAGTTTACACGTTCGCTCCTCTTGAGCCTATTGTGACAATACACAAATACTTAATAATAGTAAGGTAGAAAAATATGGAATAATCGGTAGGCCTTACAATGTAACTGTAGGTTAAAGCTTTTAAGCTCGGGCCTTCATGGGCACTGGGAGACTCAAAGCGACTAACCCTACGTCATGTAATTCCCTATCTCGGTCGGCCACGGACACTTTGAGATTCTAAGTACCCGTCAGTAACTTCTCGCCCTCACATTCGCCACGGAATAGGTTGAGGTTCAAAGCTACTACGGTACGTTAGTTAGTACATACAGAAGAGGCTACGTGCCTACCTAGCAAGACAAGTTGCCAGCAAATCCATCGGCTCTACCGGCCGTGACTATTGCTATCTTAAGACTAACAAGTTACTAAGGTTACGCTACAACTAAACATGGGTTATGATACGGACTTAAATTTAAACACAAAATGGTGATCACCTTACACTGGTTGTTAAGATGCATGAGAATTATTACTAGTTAAACGCTGAATGCTAGTCTGTACGTCCGGCTTAAATCCGCTACAAGCGTGTGGGTATCAGACCCGGATGCTTTGATCGTACAGACCTTAACGGCTTAAATTATAATTACATTAACAGGGTTATACAAGGTTACTATACACTTAGCCTAGGGGATTTTCCCCCTGCACCGGCTTCTAGTTACAGGATAATGAATAACGCTCTACCTTGGTAGGCTTGTACACTGGTTCACTAAGTTAGCATATGGCCTAACTGAAATGTAAGCATGTAGGCTTCACGCCAGACACGTAAGTCTACATATGGTATGACTGAATAGTAAAGTTAAAGTTCCTCCATTCACTAAGTTAGCATATGGCCTAACTGAAATGTAAGCATGTAGGCTTCACGCCAGACACGTAAGTCTACATATGGTATGACTGAATAGTTAAGTTAAAGTTCCTCCACATGCTGGATAAAAGTTGACCAGGCTTTATGCACATGGGTAATTAGTGATTTCGAATTCGGGTATCTAAATGGTCAGCGAGGCCCTGCCTCTAGTGGCTCAATTACAGTACCGACATATCGGGGTTCTCGTGGACCGAACCTGGCTGGGGAAGTCTACGACGGAAATTCCCACGTGGTTGTCCGTGAAAATCCACCTCGCCGAGGAGCTTCCTAGATTAGGCCTAGGCTAGACTGACAGTCGCCTCGGATCGGATGCTGCTAGCCTAGAGGTCCGCTGCGTCGCACGCTCGCCCATCGGGAAAACTTCGACATGCCGGAAAATGTAGGCTAGACCCTCCGGAAAAATCCTATTTTCAAAGAGAAAATGGCCAATGTAATAAAACTATTTTCAACAAACGATACGTTAAGCCTAGAGACACATTCTCAGCTTCAACGCCAGATTAGATGGATGAACAAGGACTTACCACTGAATGGATTTACGAAATACAGGTTATTAAACCATGCTGCACGTAGAACGCCTCTGGTAGCTTACATGCTCGAGCAAAATGTAGCTCCGAAACACAAAGTTCTCTCAGGACTTCTCTCACGAAACAGACCAAATCTAACCTTCCTGATGTGGCTCCTCAGCTATCGTCGTGCGATAGAGTCGAACGAAACTAGTGCTGCGCGGCGACACTTGGAACTTGCTCGGCTGCGTTAGGCTCTCACCGGCGGTGGAATGCGCGGGATTTCAAACGCCGTGCGGGACGTTCAAAACACTCGATCATCCGATGCTATGGAGAGGGGTCCCGTTGGCTCTGGCCAGCCTTCAGAACATGTGAGACGACCGGAATATCACTAGGGGCCAGCCCAGTGGATTCCCAGCCGTCACACTCCCCCCCCACAACACCAGAAAATGGGGTATTTTCTTTAACGATCAACCACAGGCTTGAGATCTACTACATGCCATCGTCCGCACGGTTGCCCTGCAAGGTTCTCAAGTTCAACGACCACGGAAGACACTTTGCGAGCAACGACAAATGGACCAATGTACTTTTTCGCAAGTTTAGCAGTGAAATAACGAGCTGCATCGGACAGAACGAAATTCCTTCTCCATACCCGATCGCCTACATTATAGTTAACAGCGGGTCTATGACGTAGATTGTACTGCTGTTCCTGCCGACGCTGGGCCTCCGATACATTTATGCAAACCCTTTCTCGAATGTTCTCTAACCCAACCCACCGTTCTTCTATACCCAGACGAGTTTCATTCCCCTGTGGGTCCCGTTCCTTCCGGTTTCGCCGTCCAGAGAGACCTAGTTCCCTCCCTAGTTGGAGATAGGCGGGGGTGTATTGGGTAGTTTCGTGTCGACTGGTACGTAGAACATATTGGATTTGGGGCAAGAGTACATCCCATCGACGTTGATTCTCTCCCACGAAAATCGCTAAGATATTTCCTACCTCCTTGTTCATTCTCTCCACGGGGTTAGCCTGGGGATGGTAGTATGGCGTGAACTGTACCTCGACTCCGTAAGCCTCGAGGGCTTCCCTGAATTCTCTACTGACTAGTTGTCGTCCATTGTCGACAATAAGGAGACGAGGTGCTCCTTGTTCTAGAAATACTGAATTGATGAGGGGTTGCAAAACATGTTGTGAAGTAGCTTGGCGTAACGGGAAGAGATAGGTCCATTTGGTATGACTGTCCTGCACGACCAGTATGAAGCGATTCTGCTTGAGTGATGGAGGCAGCGGGCCAATGAGGTCCACTGTCAACACTTCTCCGGGATGAAATGGGAACTGGCGAGGGGCTAGCAAACCGGCTGGACGTCTCTGCTCCTGTTTGTGCTGGGCACATACTTCACATTTACGAACATATAGGCAGACATCGGCTTTCATCTTCGGCCAGTAATAGGAGAGAGAAATTCTACTCATGGTTTTAAACATTCCTCGGTGACCGGCCTGTGGTTCGTCGTGTGCTTCCTTGAGTGCTTCCGCTCTTAGTTCCTTTGGAAGGACGCGTTTCCAGTTATTCTCATCTCTGGGTAACTTCGTGTTATCGGTACACAGTTTCCACAGAGTGAGTCCTTCCACCCTCCAAAGGGAATACTTTTGAGGCTGAGCCCTCACCTGGTCGCACATTCTGAGGTACCACTGGTCCTGGATTGGGGCACTGACTTCCAACAAATTCCAGGTTACCACACCTCGCGATAGAGCATCCGGGACAACGTGAGCCGAGCCTTTCCGGTGGATGACCTTGAAGTCATATTGCTGTAATCTCACTGCCCACCTCGCAAGCCTACCTACGGGATCCTTTAAGTTATGCAGCCATAACAGGCTGTGATGGTCTGTGATTACGGTGAAAGTGGAGCCTTCCAGATAGGGTCTATGCTTCTCGACTGCCCATAATACGGCGAGACATTCCTTCTCGGTAGCTGTGAACTGTTGCTCAGACTTGGTCAGCGTGCGGCTGCCGTAAGCAATGACATGCTCCCCATCGTCCAAATCTTGCGACAGAACGCTTCCTAAGCCAACGTTGGATGCGTCCGTCTGGAGGACAAATGGTTTAGAGAAATCTGGACATGCTAGTACTGGGGCACAAGCAAGACATTCTTTTATCCGACAGAAAGAATCCTCTGCGGCAGGGGTCCACTCCCACTTGGATTTTTTTTTTAGCAAAGCAGTGATGGGTGACACCACTGTCGAGAAATCCTGGATAAATCTCCGATACCAAGATGCCATACCTAAGAATCGTCGGACCTCCTTTACTCTTTGCGGCCGGGGGAAGTTGATTATGGATTCCACCTTTTCGGGATCGACGTGCAGTCCGCTGTTGTCCACCACGTAGCCAAGGTACCGTAGCTCGGACCGAACAAACTGACACTTCTCCACGTTAAGGTACAGGGACGCCTCTCGCAATCTTCGGAAGATCTCTCCCAGGACCTCCAGGTGCTTCTGAAAAGTTGGAGTCGCAATAATGATGTCATCCATGTACACAAAAACATAGGGCTCCAGGTCTGGTCCAAGTACTCTGTCTATAAGACGTTGCCAGGTGGCAGGGCTGTTATGCAAACCATACGGCATACGTGTAAATTGGAAGAGGCCACGGCCTGGAACAGTAAACGCTGTCTTCTCACGACTCGACTCTTCTACAGGTATCTGCCAGAACGCGTTTTTGATGTCTAACGAAGACAAATAACGACTGTCCCTAAGCCTATCTAGGATAGCGGAGACATACGGTATTGGGTAAGCGTCTTTCTTGGTTACCGCGTTGACACGCCTATAGTCGACCACGAAGCGATAGCCTCCAGAGGGTTTTTTCACCAGTAAGATAGGAGAGCTCCACGGACTGCGGGATGGTTCCACTATTCCTTCCTGTAGCATGGTGTCTAGCTCGTTATGTATCTCTTTCTGGACTATGGGTGACACAGGATAGTATCGTTGTTTGACCGGTTCGGCATCTGCGGTATCTATACGATGCTGGACTAAAGGTGTCGGAGCACGTTTGCCCATTTCGGCCGGCAGGTTTCTAGCGAGAAGTTCACTCAATCGTCTCTCTTGTTCAGTAGTTAAATTTTGACGGGTACGGAGTACCTTGAGAGATTCCACGGTGACTTCCATTTTGTCTGAAAAGGACCACGTCCCCGAGGACACATCTGGTACAAATTTCATCCGATCCCAGAAGTCTATGCCTAAGATAAGACTGGTCTTAACAGACGGCACCACCAATACGGACAGGACAATGCTACGATTCTGCAGAACGATAGGCAAATCTACCAATCCCCTAACCTTGCATTCCATGCCATTGGCGGTGACCACCTTTAAGTGAGCTGGTTGTAACCGAAGTCCCAACTGTTGGATTCGTTGCCAACCGGCATCACCAAGGAAAGTTCTGGAAGCGCCGGAATCTAACAAGCCTTTCACGGGACGGCCAAGAATCTCGACCGTTAAGTAGGGTCGACCATCTTCCCGACTACGAAATAAACGAGCAGCTTGAGGGTTTACGTTATCATTACCTGGTTGAATAGCCTGAGCTGAGGGGATTCTCCACCCGCGGCTATTTAGACGCGTGGACCCATAGCGTTTTCCGCCTTCTTGATACATCTTGGGGTGGTACACTGCGATGTCTGCACGCCTCTACGTCCACATTGAAAACAGAATGGAGTGTTCGGTGTAGGCGCTGGGCAGTCTCGGAAGCGATGACCTACCGCTCGGCAGTTCCAGCAAATAGTGTTAACGTCGGCTGCCTTAGGCGTCGGCGGCGCGGCACTGACTTCCTCAAGCCTGGCTTTCGACCGAACTGGACCACGGAAGGCTAAATCCGGTTCTAGGGAAAATCTTGCTGGTGGTGGCGGACGGAACCTATTCGACCGGTCGCGAGTCTCTTCCACTCGGCGTCCGAGCAATCGGATCTTCTCGACCGAGTCCAGAGTGTGGAGGCACAGCTTTTCCATCAGGTAGGGCAGGATGTTTTTCTTTATGACGGCTAGCTTCTCTGCCACGTCTACGGGGTATGACAAACGGCTGAAGAGGTTGTCGATTGCAGCCAGGTACAGTCCCAGGGGTTCTGATTCCCCTTGGGTACGAGCCCTAATCTCGGTCATCAACCTATCGTCATAATCGCTGGGCTGGAACTCTCGGCGTAATTCGACTACTAATTCTTCCCAGGAATGTATTCGTCGCCTGGCAGATCGGAACCAAACCAGCGCAGCGCCCTTGAAGAGATCTACTGCCTCTGACCATAGGCACGCCTTGGACACGTTGCGAGCTACGCATAACTCCTCCACACGTTCCAGGAACGCCCCCAGGCTGGAGTCAGTCTCCTCGCCTGAGAAGAGTATGCCCCATTTCGCCACTGGCACATGCTTGCCAAGCATGCGGTCCTCCCTTACCATGGGTGGGGTAATCTCGACAGGGTTGTCCGCTTCCCATACTCCTAGGGCTTCGATGAGGCTGTCAAAACGTGTTTTCAACACGGCCAACCCATTGGTGGCTTCGACCAACCTAGGTCTGACTTCCTCCTCATCCGGTATGAGAGCGATGCGGCGATCTAGAAAGAGTAGCTGCCGGGAAATCGTACGTGCCTGCTCCGACTGTCCTTCAAAATCAGAAACCAATACCGTCAATGCTGACAGCCTATCGGTAATTAATGTTAATTCTGCCTCATTCGTAGCCATCTTAAGAACCTACAAGAAGTCGACAATATGTAACGATGAATCGACCAAATTTCCTGCTAAGAAAACAATTTGACAAACCGAACCCTAAGCTCGACCAATGTGAATCGACTAAACCAACAAAAAGTTCAAGCAACCATTGACCAGGGAAAAAAGATGTAGATACTATGTAAGATGCTCTGAAGAAAAGCAACAACCTCCGTTTGAACGTTGGGTAGCACCTGAAATGCAAGCCTCAAGTTTCTGATAGGCCCCACGTTGGTTGCGCCAATTAATGTGACGTGCCAAAAAAATGCAGGTGCACACCACTCGGCAGGCCTGACGCACTTACCGGGCCGGACCGACTCAGTGGAGATGGGGGGTGGGCTAAGTTGCGGCTCGTCTTCAGATGGTGGGCGCCACTTCGTTTCGAGTAGATGACCTGTAGGGGATATTGTAGAAGGAACGAAGAAATTCTACGTTGAAAAATAACCCCAGTTCATGAGAGAGCAAAGACAGAGATTTATTATGAGAGAACGACTGACGACAAATGGACAATGGTGGACAAGACACAGCTTGAGAGACTTCAGTCGATAAACATGAGAAAACAACACAAATGGTTCATTGACAAAAATACAATATAAGAAAAATAGAAAATACTTGTTTAGTTAAATACGCTACCCTTGATGGGCGTACGGTACATTAAGTTTACACGTTCGCTCCTCTTGAGCCTATTGTGACAATACACAAATACTTAATAATAGTAAGGTAGAAAAATATGGAATAATCGGTAGGCCTTACAATGTAACTGTAGGTTAAAGCTTTTAAGCTCGGGCCTTCATGGGCACTGGGAGACTCAAAGCGACTAACCCTACGTCATGTAATTCCCTATCTCGGTCGGCCTCGGACACTTTGAGATTCTAAGTACCCGTCAGTAACTTCTCGCCCTCACATTCGCCACGGAATAGGTTGAGGTTCAAAGCTACTACGGTACGTTAGTTAGTACATACAGAAGAGGCTACGTGCCTACCTAGCAAGACAAGTTGCCAGCAAATCCATCGGCTCTACCGGCCGTGACTATTGCTATCTTAAGACTAACAAGTTACTAAGGTTACGCTACAACTAAACATGGGTTATGATACGGACTTAAATTTAAACACAAAATGGTGATCACCTTACACTGGTTGTTAAGATGCATGAGAATTATTACTAGTTAAACGCTGAATGCTAGTCTGTACGTCCGGCTTAAATCCGCTACAAGCGTGTGGGTATCAGACCCGGATGCTTTGATCGTACAGACCTTAACGGCTTAAATTATAATTACATTAACAGGGTTATACAAGGTTACTATACACTTAGCCTAGGGGATTTTCCCCCTGCACCGGCTTCTAGTTACAGGATAATGAATAACGCTCTACCTTGGTAGGCTTGTACACTGGTTCACTAAGTTAGCATATGGCCTAACTGAAATGTAAGCATGTAGGCTTCACGCCAGACACGTAAGTCTACATATGGTATGACTGAATAGTAAAGTTAAAGTTCCTCCATTCACTAAGTTAGCATATGGCCTAACTGAAATGTAAGCATGTAGGCTTCACGCCAGACACGTAAGTCTACATATGGTATGACTGAATAGTTAAGTTAAAGTTCCTCCACATGCTGGATAAAAGTTGACCAGGCTTTATGCACATGGGTAATTAGTGATTTCGAATTCGGGTATCTAAATGGTCAGCGAGGCCCTGCCTCTAGTGGCTCAATTACAGTACCGACATATCGGGGTTCTCGTGGACCGAACCTGGCTGGGGAAGTCTACGACGGAAATTCCCACGTGGTTGTCCGTGAAAATCCACCTCGCCGAGGAGCTTCCTAGATTAGGCCTAGGCTAGACTGACAGTCGCCTCGGATCGGATGCTGCTAGCCTAGAGGTCCGCTGCGTCGCACGCTCGCCCATCGGGAAAACTTCGACATGCCGGAAAATGTAGGCTAGACCCTCCGGAAAAATCCTATTTTCAAAGAGAAAATGGCCAATGTAATAAAACTATTTTCAACAAACGATACGTTAAGCCTAGAGACACATTCTCAGCTTCAACGCCAGATTAGATGGATGAACAAGGACTTACCACTGAATGGATTTACGAAATACAGGTTATTAAACCATGCTGCACGTAGAACGCCTCTGGTAGCTTACATGCTCGAGCAAAATGTAGCTCCGAAACACAAAGTTCTCTCAGGACTTCTCTCACGAAACAGACCAAATCTAACACTCCTGCAGGGCGATTCTCTAAGATGCGCGGTAAATTTAACCTTAACGACACTTGTACTAAACTTACCACACGATAAGCTACCGCGCGATTCCCAACTACCATTTCATAACGTTCGATAACCGTATCGAAAGGACGTAGCCGTTGCAGCAGAGCAGCGCCTGTTATATATTAGTTTGTGGATGTTTTCGAGATGGCTGTGTACACTATAGAAAGTTAACCAATGACCACGCGTGAATAAATGGAACGTTTGCCATTGGGTGCGTTTGATTTCCGGACACCTTCTGCACTTTTTTCACTTATTGCAGCATTAGGGTTCGTTTGATTTACCGGCACCTTTTGTACTTTATGCCATGTATCCCATGAAATAACATGGAGTGAGTGCAAAGAGTATAAAAGGTGTAGCAAATCAAACGAACCTAGTGTTTGAACTTAGAAGTAGGCCGAGGGTTCTAGGCCTACCCTACGTGCCGTGACGGCACGGCCAAACTAGGAAAGTAGGGTTATGATACAAAATTACTTCTAGACTTTTGTTACATAACTACAAATTATATTTCCTTACTCACAAACATATTTTTAAATATAAATATCGTATATTTGTATCGATACACACAACAAATTTCTATAATCAATTAGTTCAAATGCTGAAGTGAACATGAGACGGCTTGAAAAGTCCGCCATGTTTTCTTATCGCACGTCTAAAGGCAGGGTTTTGGAGCGCGCTTCTTTTAACGTAGGTGGTAACGATCTTTTTCGATAAAACACGGTAGAGAATCGCTAACTCAATGCGGTCAGGCTCGTAACGTCGAAAACGGGCGTTCAATTTACCATGGACCTTAGAGAATCGCCCTGCAGATGTGGCTCCTCAGCTATCGTCGTGCGATAGAGTCGAACGAAACTAGTGCTGCGCGGCGACACTTGGAACTTGCTCGGCTGCGTTAGGCTCTCACCGGCGGTGGAATGCGCGGGATTTCAAACGCCGTGCGGGACGTTCAAAACACTCGATCATCCGATGCTATGGAGAGGGGTCCCGTTGGCTCTGGCCAGCCTTCAGAACATGTGAGACGACCGGAATATCACTAGGGGCCAGCCCAGTGGATTCCCAGCCGTCACAAAGCTTATTGTGTCAAAAATCAGTAGGCCTGTACTTTACCTTTCATGTGTGAGTATTCATTTCTTCAACGTTCTGTAACAATTGTTTAAAATGATCAGACATGTTTGTCCGTAAATAACGAAGGTAGACATAGAACACGAACAATGCTTGTAATTGACCTATTTAAGGAAATATAGTCCGGATTTAAATAACATTAAGGCAGATAGTTACAGTGAAAGTATCAAAGAAATTATCTCTTCCACCATTGGTTTTTTATTTACATTAGGGTAGCAGTATTTGATTACCAGTATGTATATTACTTTATGTCACATTATAATAATTCTTAAAAGAGTAAACCTAATCATAGTGTGGGTCACTGTGGGTTTAATCACTTGTGGGTCTTGTGACCTGTTGTCAATAAATATAAAATAATAAATAATAAATAAAGAACGCACAGGTGTCTTGAATATTTTGTAATGTCTTGGCTTGGGACAACTTTGTTACATCGGGAGATATTTATCACATCCAATACTATCACACAATTTTGTTTAAAAAACAAACAAGTTACTCAGTATTACAGACCAAATAGATGGTCACAAACTGTATTCTTCAGTCATCTGAAGTCACTACATTCAGCACAATAATTAATTGGCATTATCTATGTGTCGGAGGTGAAGTTACGAGAAGTTTTTGTTCTTGAAAGTTGATGTTTATAATTCAGTTAAACTACACAACATTGTTAGAATAACGTATAATGCATGAGTTACAAAAAGTGTTTTGATTTGTTTGACTGTGATTCTATGTGGTTTAGCACGCTTGTATAACATTCCGACCATGTCAGTGACATGACATCTGTAGCTTTAGCACACAGATCATAATGTAATGATGTACAGCTATCAGCCACTTTAACCAGTACACGGTATAATTACACGTAAACACGGTACTCTAATACACTGGGCTGGCTGCAGCCAGTTACAAAGCCGACAGTTTGCAGTTTGCAGTTGATAGTGTCATAGTGCATACAAGAGTGATTTACGGCCTCCCAAGGGCCGCCACAGGCTCTTATTAATGAGCTGGCAATGGCCCGTCACGGGCTAATTAAAGCCGTGCTAATTGAGTGGGCCATGTCAGCGCCCCCCCCTTCCTGATTTGTGGGCCCCCCAACGCTCCTCACTCACCGACCCTGACAGCTGAAAAGCAGTGCTCACTTATCGAACACACCGAATACAGTGATCTACTCGCCAACTACACTAGTGTTCTACTAGGTTGTTAATTGCTTCATTTTGTGACGGAAAAACGAGAATGCCACCAGAATAGAATGTAATCACAAATATTCGTAAGCGTTCAATTCTATTACGTCATTTAAAACGAATGGCTATGTTTGTGGACAGATAATGAGAGATAGGTTTACACATTTAACAGCGGTAGATCAGTCCTACGGTAACGCATAAATTAAACAACCAAATTTACCGTTGCTTTTTAACCAAAACATGCCAGCTCGAACAAACCCATTCCGAGAGGGTGGCCGAATGCTAACACACTGATCTAGTTCGAGAGTTTGAGGTTTAGGTTCCCCACAGCAGCAACCCGGACAGCAGACGAGACGACCATACAAAAGAAGAGGAGAGGAAGGAAAAGTAGTGAGGTACTGGAAGGGGGTAGATTTTAATTACTACATGTTTTATTTGCGCACTTATCCTCCACGGATGGGGCTAGATTTTACTTATGTCCAGAACGTTTTATGTTAATTTTTGTAAGACGTAACTATCTCAAACTCTTCGACTCCCTCGGAATCTGTGGGAATGTTTTTGATTATTAAATCTGGTATGGCAAAATCAACATCTAAGTTATAGTTAACGTTCATTCGGTTCATCTGGGAGGTATAGTAAACATCTACAAAACACGTTCAAATAAAACTTATATAATTGATGACGAATTCTTGTATTGCAACATGCAATGTAGGCCCTACATATTGTGGTTCATTGCATTGTAAATATTTTTCTCGCAATTATATAGTTATACACCAATATCTCTCACAGTCTAAATAGCAGAAACTTAAAATTTGTGCTGCTGCTGCTGTTGATGATGACATTCATTATACAGTAATAATTTTGATCGTTCCAGCGGATTGTAATAAACATGTTCCTGAATATTCAACAACTTTTTTTTTTAATATTCAAACTCTTCATGTGTGTGTGTGCACATACAAAAGCTTTTAAAATAATTAAAACAATTTTCAGATATATGTGGAAAACCAAATCATATTTTGTAAGCACGGCTTATCTCCTCATGTTATACAAAACAGTATTATTCTTTCTTGCATTCTGTCGTGTATAATAACGTCAACCTCTGCTTAGGTATCTGGATTGGAGGTTTGTGAAAGACAGACGGGCTAGAAACACTGACAGATAATGGTGACATGATTCCACTGAACACATCGCGCGCGCTTAAGTATTACTCTACTCTATTTATAGTCTACTTCTGCATAATAATACATTACACATTTCTTTTTAGTGGACGTCTACTTTGTCAAACGATTCAGTTCACTCAATCTATTTGCACAAATTTATGTGAGACAAAGAGTTAATAAATCAAAGTAAGTACAAGCCAAAATTAGACATTCAACAGTCCATTAGTTATAAACTTTTTGTGTTAATTTGGTCGAGACGCATTCATTTCGGTTGCGCCATTCAACTACTTGAGCGCCCTCGAGCGCCGGGCGGGCATCCTCCCAAGAAGACTCTCCCGCCGCTATTGGCTACTTAGTTGCAATAAACCGGCAACTTTGCCAAACTTGGGTAATTACAGTGAAAAGTTAAGACGTTTCTAAAAAAGAAAATGGCTTCTGAGTGGACCATAAAGACGACTGCGCCAGAAATAATAATTTGGATTTAGCACACGTAAATCATAATCTTAAGTTACTGGCCTCATATTTCTTAAATTCCATTGAAAACAACTCGAGTTCTCATTTTCTTACTATACAAAGCAAGAATTTGCTAGACACGATATAGCATTGAATTGTGGTCTCCAGCTCCTTCGTTCACCCAGTTGTCAACTACGCAAATACAAATAGTTACAGTTATATATCATGTAGGTCCATGCACATTGCATTGTACCCCCAAATTAATTGTATTGGTTAAAACGTCCTCCATAAACAAATAGATGTCACCATCTCTCCCCCTTCCCCCTCCGAAGGCCTTGCCTTCACAATTCCATTCTATATAATTTGCCATTTGTCATAAAACGTCAATATATGTATTTGTGTGTATGTGTGTAGAAAGTACATTTGAAAATAGGCCCATTTCCAATGGCTTGATATCTGTTAATGCGGATCAAGTAGACCGTGGGTACAATATTTTAGATTTCGTATGCGTTTCTTCTAAAATACACATTATCAACAAGTAATGTTCTTTGATTGTATCACAAATCAGAAATATACCAATACAACCCCCTCAAAGAAAGTTTTCCAATTCAACCATCGGTCTGGCCTACGATTCAGTGGTCATTAAAACATCTATATTATAATTAACAGTTTGTTTATCTTATTGTTACAGCTGGCCCCGAATAAAATATGCCAATAAAAAGTATTATCTGTTGTGCTTTGAATTCCTTTATTTATGCAGTCATATGCAGACAGACAATTAATGAGGACGATTCATTATATAAAAGAACTCTTAACTGGTTGTGTTTTTATGTGCTTCCAAACAGACTGAAAAACACACATCAAGCTATGCAATGAGTGAACGCCGAGCGCCGACGGAAATGTATGGCCATTTAATAAAGCAATAACATCCTGTGTCACAGCAATCTGGTGTACATGTGTCATACATACCAACCAACTGAATGGCGGTTTACTTAATTCATAAAAAAGTTTACGTTTTTTATAGGACAGTTGATTCACTAATCACTATTTATAATTTTCGTGTTGTATTTACCCTTCTTTCAGAAGTAATTTTCATGTTTGTTGAAAGCATTGTTATAACAGGATACAGGTTTTTGCCGACTGTAACATCTGTGTTGCCTCGTGTGTTGGATCAGATTCCGTAACATTGTTCTCTGATTCTATAGGACGCACAATGGCCGCATCACATTGAGAGACAACGAGTCCGCGCACTCAAGTGTGTGTTTGGTCTAGTTTAAACATCCGGATCTTGGTAATAACAGCGCCCTTTGTTGGGCCACAAGACAGACTTTGTTCCGGCTTGGATGTAAACAATACGAGAATGTCACAGGATTGAGTGGAAATAGCAGACAAATGGCGGGAGCCCATTGGACGTCTGACGGCTCTAGGGTTGCGCTCGAAGAAGATAACATCGAGTGTTGTGTGATTAATACGAGCCAGCACAATACGTTGATATCGATTGGCACCTTTGTTTAGTCTGATCAGTGTTATTGTTATTTTCTCTTCTCTTCTTTATCATTCGGTGCTTATCACGGTGCAGTGGACGAATACAGGTATTTAGATGGAGGTTGTTTTGAGTGTGGTTGATGTCCGGCTGACAGCAAATCAGTCCAAAATATTATGCGCTCGTCCCCGTCTAAGATTATTGATTCTAAGTACTTATCAAAAATTATGAAACGCAAAAAATATAAAATGAGGTTTGACCCCGACAGTTATTTTAGAATAAAAAAGCAACACCTAAATGTTTCGTTTTTTTCTGGGTGATCTTTAATAAATCTTTAATTTATCCGGTCACACAAATTGTGCAGAGTGATTTATAAAATAACTATCAATACGTATTTATTAACAAGTGTTTAAATTGTCTACCGACTCAGACTCGTTTCTATTGGGTCGGAAAACGGGCCGAGCTACACTTGTTCAAAGACTGGACGACGGATATACAGTCATTACTTTAGCACAATGTTACAAGCTGATTTGTTGACAAGACATTGAAATTTGCTATCAGTGAATAACAGGATGAATAACATATAGGGACAATTCTACGGATGTTGATTTCTCGTTTTGTATTACCGATTATTTCGAGCTATCTTCCAAATTTATGCAAATAATACGCATTGTCGCGAGTTGCGTCCACACATTCAACCTATACCCGGCCCAAATACTAGCTGTAATTAAAATCCAAATGCAGACAAATCTGAGCAAGCGGAACTGCGGCCATTTCATACTCAAACATAATTTGTAACATGTACATTAATTGTTACTTAGTGATTTCGAGTTATTGTAGTAGATTTGGTTAACAAAATATAAATTTGAGCACACGGGTATATGCTATGTACATTTTGTTATTGCATATGTTTGGTAATATCATAGCGTGGCTAGGATATTTACATGGGGTGGGGGGGGGGGGGGTGGGGGGGGGGCAAGACGAAACAACACTATCTATTCAGGTTTGAGAGAGGTATGGGGCGCGTACAGTTCCCAGATAGCCTCGCATGTATATATATATTTTTTTTTAATACTTTTCCACCCATGTTGCGACGTTACAAAAAATAAAAAATTTAATTAAAACAAGGGTTTGATTTCAATTTATTCGTAGGTAATGTATACCTATGTGATTGAATTTTCTTCTGGTTTCTCAAACTGCAACTTGATACGCTTCAATTTCTAGTTGAACCTATGTGGAAGGAAATTAAAAACACGTCAATCGTATAAAGTATACTCGTAGGCATATTCAAAAATATAATATAAACAAGCGCGTATAACAGAAATAAGCAAACGTGAAGGCAAAAATTCAATTAATACTCAGACTTTAGGAGAACAGTACAGTGTGGTGATATAATTAATTAGTTAGCTAGTCTACATGACAATGCTCCATCTTCTGTGTTTCGTATCTTATTTTCTCACCATGGTGACAACTTGGGTCAATAACATCAAATTGTTGCTTTATTTGGCTAACAGTATGATGATAATACGACGTTCATTGTGACGAAAAGATTGGCAAGAGGTACAACAATATTATATCAGTCATCATTGATTACTATCATCACTACACAATAACAGTAACACTAGTCGCGTACAATCATATTGTCAGTACAGTTAAACTCTACTTTGTCCCCTGTGAATTAGTTACAAACAATAAATGACGCAGTATTCTTGACTGCTACGCTTGAAGGCTTCTCCACTTGCAACGATATTTGCGAAATATTCCAATGCGGAATGTCCATTGACAAATGCTTGTGTGCGTCCGTGAGACCGTCCTAGCGTGGATCGACAAAGGCGGAAACGCGAGGTGACATTGTAATTACCCAGGTATCATTGCCAACTGGGTAGCTGTGTCCAGCGTGGAAGGTATACAGAGCCCTTTGACAGCTGTAGCAACGAGATAGCTTTGGCGATGTTTAACATTTAATTAAAAGTTAAACGCAATTTTTGTATTAGCACTCCAATTTTTCATTAGTTCCCTTTGAAACTGCAAAAGTGGTTTATTCATTCTAAAAGCAAATCGACATAACCCTGTCAACGTATCAGTCTGCCATGAAATACTCCAAGGAAAGATTGTGAACGGTGAAGGGTGGTATGAGAGGGGTGGATGAGCTGTATGTGCACCTAGCCTGCGGAACACCAGGTTCCGGTCTGTTCAAATCTTTTTAAATTTTCACAAAATATGTAAATCAAAATATGTGATCGTCTATAAAATTTGGTGATATTTCTTACGAATGTATCTTTGTTCCAATAAATATTTCCTTTTTTATTACAACGCTTATATTAACTTGCCTTGTTTGTCTGGACGAAATCTTTGAATCGATATTCCACCTACTTCTAGATGTTCGATCAAGCTGAAATTTTTTACACAGACGTATTCCTGATGACAATACATGAATCAACTGTCATATTTACTAAATTGTCAATTAGTTCATCATAATTAATTAATTAATGTTTTACATGGAAATCGATGAATCTTTGAATCGATATTTCACCTACTTTTAAATGTCCGATCAAGCTGAAATTTTGTACACAGACGTAGTTCTAACGACAATACATGAATCAACTGTCATATTTACTAAATTGTTAATTAATTTATCATCATTAATTAATTCATGTTTTATATGGAAATCGATGTTTAACCCACTTTCCAACGTTAAATCGAATTAAAAGATTTCACACAGACGTATTCCTAATGATTATACACGAACCAATTGTCACATTTACTAAATCGTCAATTAATTCATCATAATTAATTAATTGATGTTTTATATGAAAATCGATGTACAGTCCACTTCCTAACGTCAAATCGAGTTGAAAGTTTTTACACAGACGTATTCTTAATGACTTCACACGACTCAATCGTCATATTTACTAAATCGTCAATTAATTCATCATAATTAATTAATTGATGTTTTATATGAGAATTGAAGTTTAACCCACTTCCCAACGTCAAATCGAGTTAAAAAATTTCACACAGACGTGTTCTTAATGACAATACACGAATCAATTGTCATATTTACTAAATAATCAATTAATTTATCATTATTAATTAATTAATTGATGTTTTATATGGAAATCGATATTTCACCCACTTTCCAACGTTGAACTGAGCTGAACGTTTTCACACAGACGTATTTTTAATGACAATACACGAATCAATTGTCACATTTATTAAATATTCAATTAATTCATCATAATTAATTAATGTTTTATATGGGAATCGATGTTTTACCCACTTCCCAACGTCGAATCGAGTTGAAAGTTTTCACACAGACGTATTCTTAATGACAATACATGAATCAATTGTCATATTTATTAAATAATTAATTAAACCATCATAATTAATTAATCGATATTTCACCCACTTCCCAACGTCCGATCGAGCTGAAATTTTCACACAGTCGTATTTTCTAAATGACAATATATGAATCAATGATTAGATTCACTTATTAATTAATCCACCATGGTTAAATTATTAAACAATTAGCTTCATATGGGAAATTAGTCACAGCTAGTGAGGATGGGCCAACCACATGCAGGCATGGTTCGGGACTCAAATATCCGTGACGAAAGCATCGGATATGTTTCTATGCAGCAAGAATGTCAACACGCTCCACTTGTTAGTATGGTACAACCCCGTGCGGTGAGTCATTCACCATGTACGCATAGGTGCGTTCCCTTCGCGTGGTTCGACCTCACAGTTGATCGTTGGTGTTAGTTGGTGGTAGTTGGTGCTAGCGCAACTGCTGTTTTCTATCACGGTAGGAATTGATTGTTTTAATATAATATAATATAATATAATATAATATAATATAATATAATATAATATAATATAATATAATATAATATAATATAATATAATATAATATAATATAATATAATATAATATAATATAATATAATATAATATAATATAATATAATATAATATAATATAATATAATATAATATAATATAATATAATATAATATAATATAATATAATATAATATAATATAATATAATATAATATAATATAATATAATATAATATAATATAATATAATATAATATAATATAATATAATATAATATAATTCTCCCATAGCCACATAACCCCACTTTTCATAAGCATTATTGGCCGATCGCTGGATCGTGCATGAACGGAACTGTCCGAAATTCAAGTTTGCAATGCGAGCACGCTAGTTTGCGAGTGAAGTTAACAAGTACAAGTACACAAGTATGCAGTCTTCTAAATTCGGACACGTCCAGTGAGCATATATTTGATTGCAAGATTCTTTAAGACTAAAAAGTATAAAATAATATTACATGAAAAAAATACTTTTTTTTAAAAACAACGCTTATATTAAAATGCACTAAAAAGTAAAAAATAAATTTTCGCCCAACAAAGTTTTGCCTAACTCGGAAAATAAAAGCGTTGGGCGCTTTCGGTATTGACATAGATAGCAATATTCTGCTGTTTATGCAGGGAAAGCGCCCAACGCTTTTATTTTCCGAGTTAGGCAAAACTTTGTTGGGCGAAAATTTATTTTTTACTTTTTAGTGCATTTTAATATAAGCGTTGTTTTTAAAAAAAAGTATTTTTTTCATGTAATATTATTTCAAATGTTCTTCATTAACCGTTGTAATGTAATGTTGTTGAACACCTTTTACACTTCTAACAACATCTGACAAACGGAAATACTGATTTGCATAAAAAAACATGCATAAGAAGAGCACTAAATTCTCAGAATGAAATATTATGATTTGTTTTTGGGACAATTTAAAAAATGTTTAGAATAATTTTAACAGTCCGAAATCGGATGTTAATCTTAATAATTCAACACTTTCTTTGCAGCTAAAATTATAGATAAAACGTGGAATTTTTGCATACTTACCTTTTGTCTAAAACTAGTTGAATATCATGTATTGCCTTACTAGATTTACAGATATGTGGTTAAGTGTTAGAACACGGGATGTTATGGGTTCGATACCGCTACCTAGTAAGAGTAAAGAGTAAAGAGTAGTCCTATCTGAAGGTGTTTATGAGACTTGAATACTGTAGCATGTAGACAACGCTAAGATATTCCGTACCTACTTTCCATATTTACTAATATACACTTAATATATAATTACGATATAAATAGGTTGATATAGCTATCTTAAAGGGTACCAGACTAAGATTATGGTACCAAAACACAAGCCCCTAAACTGATTCACCCACAGTGTCCAAAAATGTGCCTGCTCACTCAAGATATTAACGTACTCGAATTAATTTTGACGTTTTAGAAAAGCTATTTTTCGGCTCGCCAAATACCTTAACGCCAGACTAGTTTTAAAAAATGATATATTTTAACGTGCTGAATAAATTGAATTGCACTCAAAATAATTCAATCACATAGTTGATAAAGTATAACACGAGAACAACTTGCTAGAAATATGAACTAACTTCACAGTGTGCCCAAATATCTACATCACGTAGTTTCTCAATCTCAATCTCAATAAAAAAAGTAGATCAACCAAAACCATAGAAACCAGAGCCAAATGTGTGATTTGCAGAGCATTCATACAACTCATCTCATTTCTACATTATTAATTTGACCACGCTCATATTTTGAGTTCGTATTCACAATGAAACCAAAATTATGGTACAAAGATTGTTTGTTCCAATTCGATCTAGTTCGGACACGAATAAGTTTTAAACAGGGGCTAAAAATTACTAAAAATGAACACTTTTAGGGACCCTGGAACCTTTTTTGGAACCCTTTTTAGAACCTGGAAGAAAATAATCTGTTCATTAATCTTACAAAAGTGCTTTGTACTTAAAACAACAGATTCGTTTTATATATTTTGGCTCAACAGGACCGAATGAAATATGTGCATTTTTGAGCATGTAGTTTGAGTAGTACAAAAGTGCTGCACGCCGGACGCTCAGAGTAGTGTGTTCTGGCTGCACCCGCACCCAAAAGAAAATAAGTTCGATTAGTATTTATTCATTGTTTATTATTTGAGAATGTGTGTCTTTATTCTGCCTTAAGTTTTCACAGCGCACAATAGTTCACCCTGGTCCGTCCAACACACACACACAGTGGTTAACAGCATTATGGCATTCAACTTCCTTTTCACATCACATTCAGATTTCTTCTAAGTAATAATATGGGCTTTCAGTTTAGCTATATTTCCAGGCACAGAACGAATGAAAAAAGTTTCGATTCAGCACTTTTTGTTTGGGACTTGTGAATTACTATCCATGAGCCTTGTCACATTTGGAATTGTTGTTGATGTGGAATCAAGGTGATTTTAACATAAACGTCACTATGGCTACAAAACTGATACCTAGCATTGTCATAAAACATCCAGTTTTATGGTCATTATGCGATGTCATATCAATAACAAAGTTGACGCCAACGAGCGTTGACTGTAATATCATGATAATGGATTTATTTTTTGCGTAGCAAAACAAAAAAGTATTTCTTATCCCCGCTCTCTTTTATAAACTGTTTACCTAACCGGCCTTCACATTATTTTAATGAACTCATGTCTCTTGATTAGATTTTATATCAATCTGCAGAAATACCCCTTTCGTGAAAAATCTTTTGCGTTTGATCTGTGAAATTTAGCCCATGGTTGTGATGATTGATAAGTCCACGTTTACTACAGCGTAGTAATTATAATTCCCTTTGGTCATGGTGGCAAGTTATCCATTAAAATGTTGACCATTCGAGTTTTGAATGTGGTTTCAACGCAAGAAATTATCGGAAATACACAAACAATTTCAGCTTTCATGTTTGTCGGATTGTTTACGTCGCACATGTAGCTATATTACAGTAATTAGTAATGTTTGTCAACAGCTTTGGGTTTGGGAACAGCCCAGATATTGTTATTATATCACCTACCCACACAGGAATGGTAGCTACGCGACATCAGAGCTAATCAGTTAATTGTCACTTTTATGTTCGTCCCACCTGTGCGTCACGTGACGGACACGCAATACAGTGTCAGTACATCATGTCAATGGAAAGTATACAACGCATATGGTACGTACACTGACATAGGGCTCACCGCCCGCAGCCAAACCCCGCTCTGTGATCTACCATGAAACGCAGTTACTGCTTTGATATGGTTATCGACTCAATTTCCTATAATCAACCAATCACAAACACAACTCTGATGCCTCCAGGCGACCTTCAAATAACTAACTTAGATTCTTCAAATATAATTATTTGACATGTCATAACCAGTTTTGAGATATGAATCACAATAATAAACGCGGTTAAAAAGAAATTACCCGATTCCCAATGGAACGCCATTATAGATTTATCTGAATTTGTTAATCAGGTTTGATGACGCCTGAGGTCACACAGGACCAAATACGCATGTGTATTATTTCACCTAAAGAGGACTTCAAAGTGCACACGAATAAAATTGTGTGCACGAACAAACAACCAAATTGGCCGCTTATGCAATACTAACCATAGCGTAGAAAAATAAAATAATAAATACAGAGATACCAATTAAATCATGGATAATAGTAATATTGGGTTATCTATTTAATGTCTATCGCATTCAATTATGAAACTTGTATTCAAAGGACAATAAATAAAGAGCAGCACGTTACCCCTTATCGAATACGATGCCCACAATCCTTAAGGATATACAAAATTGTATAATGCAAATGATTGATAAATAATGAACATCTTCGGTTGAAAGCAGTTTTTTGGAAATTAGGAATTGTATCCAACTTCAGTGCTGTCCATAACCTATTTAGTTAACCATACCCAACCCAACATTCACAACATCAGACACCTTGATGTAAGAGCGATGAATAGACGTCAAATTTTCGAAGATTTCGTATGAATCCCTGTTATAAAGTGCTCACCAGCTTTACCTGATGTGCCCCTCTTCAGGTGACTTACTTGGTATATTAGGGTGTTTACTGTATCGATAGTTGGGAAGGAATGTCCGAGGTTTGTTAGTAGGACTCAATCCCAGCATTCGCCTTTACGACTGAGGAAAACCTCGGAAAAAACCTTCAGTTAGGACTGCCGATGGCCGGAATCGAACTGGCGACCTCCCGAATTAGAGTATCGCGTCTTATCGCTGAGCCACCTCTATGGGTATGTGTTTGTGTACAATATACTGTTCAAGATCTCTAAGTTATTTATAATATACGACACGAGTATTTATTTACCTGAATACGAGTATATTGCAAAATATAGAATTCGCTTTTTTGTATTTAATTCCTCACGAAAACCAGTCTTACAATAATATTGCTTCGCAAATATAACACAATTATCGGCAGGACAACTGTTATATGCGACATCTGCAAAGAAGGCCATGATTATACAGTTTATACTCTTGCACGAATAACATACGGGGTATGATCCCTATTATCATCCCAACACCCATAGTGACATAAATTGTCCAAAGGTAGATTGATGAAAGATGGAGCCGAGTCCCCCATCCACACAATCACGTGACACATCTCTGTCCGCATCGAGCAGTGTGGAACGCAATTACGCACACATTCATGTCAAAAGTAACGCCATGTTCGCATTCTTTATTAGGCACTTTTTGAAGACGATCGCAAATATTCCATACAATTAAAAAATGTGCCACTCAAAAGTCCTCCCCACTATATTGGCATGTCAGTTATGCCTCCGCACACTTTCAGTTTCACGCATGTCATGCAAAACGTTTGCAAGCAACTGTGTCGAGCAAATTGGAGCCTGTGCCATCACCCGCCCACACACGGCTGAAACTACTGACTAAGCACGGCGATACATACTATACTTTGATCACAGATCAACTTAATACCATGCATTTGTATATATCTCATTGTTTCATCTTGGAATGTATTCTAATTTTAGCTAATAATGGTATACATAAAATTGAGTTATGTAAACAGTTGATTGCAGCTAATTAAACTCAGTAGTTTTATTTTGGAATGAGAACTAACAAAAAGTACGCGCTTTATAAAGACACCCTTCGTCTTACTTAAAATCTCATTAACATCAAACAAAAACTAAAGAAAAATGGGAAATCCTTTTGGAATAACACTTCTTACTTAAACTCGCTAAGCACAACTCAAGGGGTACCCAATCTGAAGCTGGATTGGATAAAGAGATAACAATAACATGTTTTTAGTTACAAATTATCTCCCTGCTCCGCACTTTCGACAATGTATCATGAAAAAATCTAAGTTCACTTGAGCAAACGTCTCATCTTCACGAAACAAATTGCATCAGTAGTTGCACACGCAACTTTTATTCGTGAATGTCTGGGTTCGATTCCATCCACCACCAATCCATCAACAACTAAAGTTTATTCTAAGATTTTCCCACCATCTCACCCAATGCAGCTTAAGGAGCCAATTTAGATATTCGAAATCATCATGTCATTTCCACGCTTATCCTACTTCTGTATAAATGGACTAGTTTTCTATATGAAAATCGGTCTAATTAGATACAAACAAAGTTTATTATTTCAATTTTTCTTTAGAAGACTCGAACATAAACACAATTTAATCTCAAACATGTTTGCTAAACTGAGTTGAAAACTGATGAATGTGTTATTTTCTGAAAAGATCACCATTCTCCGACCCTTCCAAACGCGACGTCTACCCTCATTTTACACGTTCCTTCATTTCATCAACTGACAGAACACAACATTGAAATGTTTACTTTTCCATGTCTTTATCAGGTTTTCTGTTTAACGGTGTTCCACGGAAATTCTTCTTTCCATCAACTTGACGCCGTGCTCAATGAGAACGGAAGTCAACACTGTCAACCCCCACCCCTCCCAACCACCTACCCCGAACTCGTTAGACATGCAAGCAGAACACGCTGATTGGTTCAATTCAAACACACAAAGAACGCTATGTGGGAAATAAGCGAGTTTTCATCAAGGAACGAGTAAATGCCTTGCTTTACTTTGCATGTTGTGTTTGTGTGTGTTGAAATCTCCTTGAGAATTTTTTCATCCAAGAAATCACTTTGACTTTTTCATTCTGCTGTCAAAACATCGCACAAGTTTGACGTATGTCATTGCCTCTACTTCTCCCGTCTCCATTGTGCCGACCAAGAAATTAACCTTCAACTTGCCTTCACTTGCACACACAAACCTTTCCGACAACTTTGATGTTAGCTCCAGCTCGCTTGCACTCGTTTCCCCGGCTCGTCGGGCCTACTTCTGAAATTGGAAATATCCTGTGATATTTGAGGGGAACACTCTAGTATTTTTTATGAGTTCTGTCGCCTCACTGTTTTGGCGCATATCGCCCAAGTGTAGGGAAAAAGTTGTCTTTTCAAAGGTTATAGATAGCAGTTGGTTCTGTAACGTGTAGGTTTGTTCTTGCGCGTATAAACATCATTTCTATTTCCAGCATCATTTTATGTCACTCTATCTAAATGTAGACGCTCTATTTATTGGCCTCTTCAGCAGTACATACAAAATTAAGATATTGATATTGTTTGATGATATCTTTGATGTTGATGTTGTTATTGTTATTTTGATGGCATTGTTGGATGTTATTATTTTTCGGATAAGATATTGTTTTGGGTTTAGGTTAGTAATTGTATTGCATTATATTCTTAATAAGTTCAGGTTGAAGCTCTTTTGCTCGGTTTCAGAATATTAAACTATAATGTTCTGTATAAGGATCTACTCGATCATACTAGCTATACTCCAGAATAAAGATAGTAAGATATACCCTGTCGGGTGGCTCCACAACGTCACGATGAATCATACACGTGACATGCGACCCTGTTAGTCATAACGAGATCACGATTAGTCGCTCTTAAATAAGCGTATACGTTTTTATGTTTGCACGTTCGACGTTTGGAATTATCCCTTGTTTTGTGGTGTATAGTGCAGGTTGAATCTTAACGAAAGATTTAGGTTTTTTATAATAGTAAAGAGGGGTCATTGCCTGGCCAGTATGTACCCGGCCCGGTTGCATGTGTATATCAGAGTTCTGACTGGGAAATGGGTGAACATAAGCATGGGGTTAATCAAATTATGTCAGTGATATGTGAGTAATCATAATATTTATTTGCCTTTGTCGGATTCTTTTTAATCGATTTTTTGCGCGTGTCCTATTTATAGGTCTGATAATGTGTAAAATAATAAATAACAGTATTATTTTATGCAATCTACTGCGATACTCATAGGAGAGTGAATTTCTTTATCGAATAATTTTATCACAGTGCTTGGTTCAATAACAATGATGGTTTTAACTAAACCCATACAACACACATTTATCCATGCCATGATTTAGTTCATTTTTATTTCGTTGTATGGATTTATCTGCTTACAATTTAAATTTACCCTTTAAGAATGAAAATGCATTATAAAATTATAGAGCACTATATCTTCCCATGTGCATTCTATAGTAGGGATTGTGTACTCTATACCCGGGATGGAATCCACACAGGAACTTGGCACCATATAACTGTTGTTCTTTGTAAATAATGAACAGCAATAATGATTGTTTACAAATTGTTAGTGTTCTCTTTACGAAGACAGCGATATAAATATACGCCCCCTCTACAAAAGCCCGTACTCTATTATTCTCATACAATGATTTTGATGGCAAGTTCTGACTTGAAGAAAGAAAAAAATATAAATAGTTAATACATTAACTTTTATCATTTTCAAAACAATAATTTAATTGTATAATATTATATTAATCGAGATTAACATTGTTACCTACTTTCTTATGATATTTTGCATAACTTTATATGTTCTTCCTGCGTAAACTTTAACACCTCACGAAAACATTAAAATAAACAAGTCTCGATTTAAAAAGTCCTTCTAGATTGATTTCATGTGGTAATATTTCAGGATCTTCACGAGATGCAGTTCTACTAGGAGAGTTGGTGACGGCCACATATCGAGGAAATCTAGAGTCAGGAGTTGTCTTAAGTCAAGTTTTAATTCACATTATAAATACTGAAGTAATGTTGTGCGAAGCAACTTTACCGATGCTGTCGTAGAGGAGTTGTTCTTGGCCAACCAGCGAGCCCCCATTTCAAATACTGGTCGCTGGTTGGACAATATGACGCCATCAGCGGTAAGGTTGCTTCGGAACAACTATATATTTCTGTGCTTGAAGGTCATTACGCCTCACTAAGTTTGGAGCCTAGGCGCATATACAATTGCCTATTGATGTCGGGTTAACTCGGTTTCACACAACACAGTCTAAGATTGTAGATACAGTGATTGTATTCATTTTTTATTCAACTATTTTGGCATGTCCAGCATGCCTATTTTTAATTTAATGTAATGTCCAGCCAAAGCAAACTTAGCAAAAACTATACTTTTAAAGTTTAAAGGATATACCAAATACCACATGTGTTTGTTGTACGAGTTTACTAATTTAAAAAAATGTATTCTCCAACCTATAGCTACTTACTACTAGATGTCTTGTTTTGGCGCAGAACCCCATTCTCTCAATCTCAGCCTTTATGTTGTACTATGAATGAGCAGCAGCTACTGTATCAGTCTATCGGTGTAGAAACTCAGAGCCGAACGAAGTACATGTTAATATTTACTCAGCCTAGGATCATTCTAGGCCCTAAATAGACACTCACAAAACAAAATTCCATACGAATTTATAGAAATTACATGTTGTTATTGAAACCCTCCTTTGGTTGGTCGAGTTAAAAAGTGAAACGAAACTTTTGTTCAATGGCCAAAAATCATATACAAGTTTTGACTCCTTGCATAAGTTTTTAGTTAGTGACTTCTGTTATTCTCAGCTGCTAATAAGTAAAATGAAATGTTTGCTAATAAATAGTATAGTTTCTAACGTTTATGTTGTGAATTTGTGTACGTGGTACCCATCAAAAAGTGTGGAAATTGATTTAAAAAACGCCTAGATTTTCAAATAATTTATTTTTCTACGAGAACGTTATGAAATATGAAGAAAGCCGACTAAAATCTCCAACTTTTTTCACCGCCGTTCTCAACTTCTCTAGTCAAGTTTCCGATCAAAAATTAAAAGCTTTGATCAAAAGACTTGTCGCTGCTGTCATTTGCATGGTGGCTATACCGGGCCGCGAGGAGCGGCACCCGCGGGCGCTGACAGCCTAGTTAGCCGCAATTCCAATTTCCCTTCGCAACCGCTGATGTGCCGGGGGTGGAGGGGGCGGAGGGGTCAACAAATGGGCGCGTATAGGGAAAACGCGACGCACAGAGTGAAAAATTCTCTCGTGACGAGGAATTCTTTTAATTAGACCTGTGCTCTGATTTCTGCGTTTCATGTATTTATACCGCTACCCTCTAAATAGCATAACCACGACCAACGCGCACAGAGGCAGCGCAGTGATAGCGTAGGGAACTCTTGTTGGGAGGGTAACGACCTTGTTCAAGTTAAAGCCTCATAGCCGGCATTCTTGCCTGAAATGTTTTCACTGCCTTGTTTCTGATTCACAGGAAGAGAGTCGATAAAGAAGTTATCCCCCCAGGTGAAACTTCTTTATCGACTCGACTAGGACGAAGATTGGAGTTTACATGAAAAGCTAGGTATTTTCACTCATGTATGAGCATGAAGAGTGATACTGATATGCATAGTGAGATTCTGAAGTTGCAATTGTTAATGGGTGATTACACCATTAGCAAAAGAAATTTCGTATCGTATTTTATCCTACGAAACATTATTCATCTTGTATTTTATTAGATGCTGAAGGATACGTAGAAGTATATATTTGCTTTTTTTCTCTTTTATGTAGTGTTATCGGGTTCACCTAGAATCTCTATTTCAGCGTTAAAACATGGTACCCAATCTGTTAATAGAGTAAAACATGCTATAACATTCATCGGCAGTATTGAAGTGATTTTATCTTATTTTATAGCTTTAAATTGTTATTCTTGGAGAGTTGTTGCGCATGATGATAGAGCCTATAAAATGTTTTTAAAAAAACTCTTCTTTGTTATCAAAATTTTGAGAAGATATTCTTTGATGGAGCTTGTAAGAGAAACGAAAGACATAATGTATAGTCATTTTTGTTACCATATTAACCTTAAACTTTCCAATTATTATTTTGCCCTGGCTGGTTTAATAACTCTGGACAGCAAGTATTATAAGAGATACGAGTGAGGTGATTGGTGGTTGTGCATTCAGTGTCCTAGAAATATCAATATGTTGAATTGAGTGAACAACATGAAACGAATATACTCAAGCTGCCATAGGTTAGGATACAAACTGTAAGACCACAGACAATATGTATCTGTGGTAAGACGGACCACCATAGCCGTCACTGAGGCATTGGCCAACCAAATATCTGTATTTGAAAATGCCACCCGCTGATTGGCTCCGACTCACTCATTTATGACTTCAGCATTCACAAGATTGCTGTGGAAGCACTATAACGATCTGGCTAATCTCTTATATTACTGTGTTCTTGTCTCTTGGTTTTGACAAAGATAGAGAATGATAGAGTATGAAATGAACAAACCATCGTTCTCTCTCCTTCCACCTCAAACACATAAATTACATTACGCTATTTACACATGCTTCATGCATTTAACCTGAATTGGTTTTCAAATTGCCATTGTAAAAAGTAAGATATTGAGTCAGAAAAGAGGGAAGACGTTTATAAGCTTTAACTGAATCCATCACGGTAAACTTTCAGTCCCCCTTAAATCTTGTCAATCTCAATCATGACTGAGAAAAACCTATCATTAATCTACGAACAAACCAAATAAACGGTTCTTAAAATTCTATTAAAATCTAGTTGAGACGATAAGCAAGATGATCAATGGTGTAGCCAGAACTCTTGCTATGGCTCTTGGTCAATCATCCCCCTTATAACTCTGCTTCATACACAAGTGTTTTGCTATTCACAATAAATATTAACGGCACATACAGTATAAAACCCGATGTCATTAAATTGAGTGCACCAGTATAATATTTAATAAGTACTGTTACAGGGGCATATTCTGAAAAAATAACATATAGTTACGGTTGTCGAAGAGGATAATGCTACATGGAAAGACGTACGATTGTTTTAGTTAATTGCCTGAATACCCCCTGAATAAATTGAAGTTTATTTATCGAAACAAGTTCATTAGATACAAATATATACTTTTATTTACAAATTTGTAAGCTTAGCCTATTTCAGTTCCCTATATATTCACGGTGCCCGTTCTAGTCTGTAATACCCTACTCGACTCACTATTTAAATACCTTCCCGCGAAAGGTTTATTTATTAATATTTTTAAAGGTAAACAAGCATTTCTAAATACGCAACGCATAACGATTTCTTCCAAAATTGTGTAGGTGCTGATCTTTTGAACACGTTTACTTTACGTCCAGTGATACGTGAGAACTACAATAGTTATGAGTTATCTTTTATTTACCTATGCCTGCTTATATTCGACCATTACGTGGATATTTAAAACGCAAAACTAAAGGCATAAACGGTTTAAAACAAGTGATTGTTCCACTGGATGCAAACTAAACTGACAATTGGTGGTCATACAATTATACAATCTTATTTGAATGAAATGATCAAAATGGAAAAACGTTATCTATAGTTTCAAAAAATAGATTATTACTTATAGATAACCTAAACAGTGAAGTAAGATGTTTTTTACTAGCTTTTTTGTACACATTTTTGGAGGAGCACAAGTGTTCAAAAATTTCATAAATAATCCAATACTTTCAGATAGTGGCTACACTTTTTGTTTTGATAAAAAAAGATACCATAGGCTAATGTTGTTATACAAATGAGAATTCCCAAGTTAACGCGTCTATTTGAATTATTTTCAAGGAAACTATTTTGAATTCCATGCTCGCTGACTATCTTAGTATGCATGCATAGAACTCTTACCATAGTATGAGTCGGTATCTCGCACTCTTGTTCTACCTTGGTGTAGTGAACGCGGATTGTATTACGCTCATTTTTCAAAGCAATTTATTTCCTATCTGTCCTCCACCCAAACAAACCCCCTTCATGGTTCCTGCCTTGTTAAAGTGACGCTATTGATTTGTTTGCGAATGTTCTTTGGTGTTGAAGCGGACCGTGATCAGGCGTGACAGGCAGCCAGCAAATACTATTAGCAATCCACAGTTGACGCGTGGTCGACTTCCCATCTGTTCGGAGCGAATTGGGCAAATAGGATGAAGGTGGCGTGTGAGCTGGGGACACCACAAAGAGAAATGCTTATCCCGTCCATTGCAACCAAAGGACCGAGGAGCTGACCGAATCCCTTGAATCCAATTCGCCCAAGTTATATTTGCTCGTACTTTGTTGGCCTCCCCATCGTATAAACACAATACAAGACATGTTTATTTTCCCCTTCAGCAGCTTGGCACGTGTGATGGCTCGGCTGGCTTTGATCTCGAACAAAATGGCTCACTTTTTATCAATCCTGACACCTGACAAATATTTTCATGTATACTTAAACAAACAAATCTCCGGATAGAAAAGATGTGTTAGACTTGGGAGCGCTGAAGGTTTCCGTCGCTGCACAGACCATGTCTGACCTAAGCCGTGTGAAGATCATTGCGGCCCTGGGAGGCCAGTTTTTAAACACAGTACAGTGTACATCACGCACTTAGTGAGCTATTACTGTGTCCACGCACTGTGAGGACCATAAGTTTATTAAGAGTGATTTGGTTTTGTCTGTGTGCATATTAATTTCTCGTTATCTTTATTTTCCCCTTCAGCAGCTTGGCACGTGTGATGGCTCGGCTGGCTTTGATCTCGAACAAAATGGCTCACTTTTTATCAATCCTGACACCTGACAAATATTTTCATGTATACTTAAACAAACAAATCTCCGGATAGAAAAGATGTGTTAGACTTGGGAGCGCTGAAGGTTTCCGTCGCTGCACAGACCATGTCTGACCTAAGCCGTGTGAAGATTATTGCGGCCCTGGGAGGCCAGTTTTTAAACACAGTACAGTGTACATCACGCACTTAGTGAGCTATTACTGTGTCCACCCACTGTGCATATTAATTTCTCAACTGACTGTCTGTCTGTTACATATGAACAATTGTATTCGTTTATCCCTGCAACCAGAATTGTTTTCTATGCGCGGGTTTTCCGAACTCTGATTCCAGTTGTTTTACATTTTTTTACAGAATGTTGGCTAATATTATGTTATTTTTTTATAACTTCGTGGTGCATGGATTTTATTAGTTTATGGGGATAAAATGATGACATAGCTTTTCCTCAGGAATAGACCGCGATACTCAAGGTTGGGTAAATTCCCATGGCCAGCAATCATGATAGAAGCTTTTGTTTTACTCGTGTGGCAAATCATGGGATTGATTCCAATAAAAATACCAACGATATTCCTTCCCAACTATTCTAATAGGATGTGGAAGGCAATCAGTCCAACAGTAGCATTCATTGCCTAGAACTTAATTCTTACTAATATTGTATGATTTCCTTATTAATTGCTATTCCTAGTAGGTTACTAATTTGGCACTATAAATTAGTCACATTTTTCATCGAAAAGTTACTAAACGTATACTTAAAAGTTAATTTGGTGTTTTAAGAAACAAAAATGTTTTCATGGTCTAAATATTTTTCTGAAGATTTCAGCGTTACTCTATATATCTGTGAGCGAATGAAGCGCATAAGTTATCACTAAATCATTATTATCATAATCAATCAATATCTCATTTGCCTAGACATGCAGCTTTTTAATTTGAAAGAATGTTCGCTTTTTGAATATTAATCGGGGAATTTAGTATTCCGTAACACAAGTGAGACAAACAAAACATTTGAAATATAATACTTCTTTAAATAGCATTGTTCATTCACGGTTATACATACCTTGATCAATCGTGTATGTATGATATACAAAATGTAAAGGCGACAAATAAAAACCATTCACAATTTCACACCTCACTCTATCGAAGTAAATATTCTAAACAAGTTTTCAGTACAAAAACCTTGAACCCGTCTTGATAAGCCTTGTGTACACACCAGTAGTTGAAATAAAACGAAATATCATAAACAATACGTGGGAAACCATAACATTGTAGAAACTCATTTCATTAGAGATAATAACAGTGTTCACAGATTCACAGTTGAATACGAGATAATATTATTCCCTCTTAGCAATGGGGGTGTTCGCGTTACACTCCCCTAGTGAATTGTTTATTAGCAGGATCGTGTTCATAAACGTCACCGCAAAAACTGTGAAGATAAAAGCCAAGTGAAATGAGTTGCCCCAAGTGTGTGGGGACGTGTGCTACATCTCGTGACGTAGGCTGCATGGCTTCGAATAGAGGGCAAGCCATGAGGCATTTAAATGGCTTCCAGCTTAACAATCAAAACTGACACTGAGAAGTGTGTTAGTCTGTAACTGACGTTTCTTACAAAACATATAATAGAACGTGGATAAAGGGAAAGCGTCTCGTTTGTGTCAAGTACACAAATTCTTTGCGTTTCTTCAGTCATATGTTTCTTTCTCTTAATAATGGACGCACATTATTATATTCTATTCGAGTTTTGTTTAAAGGAAAGTCTAGCTTCAAAGTTTTCGTTTATTAATAATTTCAATTTGCAGATGAAATTTTAATGTTATATTACTTATTATTGAATTGAATTTCGCGGGTTTGCTCAACATTACTGAATAGTGATAATTGCACTTAATTGCTATTATCCTGGTGTTATGACATAACCCAATTCCAATGTCAAAGTGAAGATGACATTACTACATATTTATTTTACTAAATTCTGCTTCAGTACCTCTACCAATTCTAACTTCAAAATTGTTTTCTAGAAAAAAATAAAATATATAAATACATATGTATTTTATAGTCTAGAAGTCTAACCACTCAGTTGCAAGAACTGATTGTCACTGGAGGACATTCATGCACTTGATTACTGCTTCGTTGTTATGTCGGCTCCAAAACCATCGTTTAAATATACACATATAAAAATGTTTATAGATAAATACAAGTCAAGTTGCAAAGTTAAATAATCCCAGTCCAAACCGGGAACCGAACCCCGGTCCTTCTCTTTCTGTATTGGGAGAAATAAACCCACTAGAGCAACTAGCCACAGATTTACTACATGTATATAATATGTCATTACTAAACATGATTTCCAAAGCCGAAAATAATATATTATGCACCCATATTCGTAGTTCCCGCGTGACGTCGTACATAATAATAAGAAAAGGGCATAATAGAGATACAGTTGATTTATGTTTAGCCTGAACATTGGTGGATATGATTTACAAATTGACAAAGAACGGTGTTTAGATAAATACATAATATTATAATTATATATATCCCTAAAATGATCACTTCTATTGCTGAAACGTTTTTGTATTCTACCACCACAAATCACAAATTCACAACGTGGTGTAAATAATTATCATGTGCTACCACAATATTCGTCAACTCTTTCGCCATGTTTTAATAGGGAAGGATACCTCTACGTCAAAAACCGCACAAAACGTCAATTTTCAAATTATATCTCCAGAATGGGCTTTGAAATCGAAAATCTGAATCAACAGCTCACTGTAGTTTGGTAAGCCCTACATACTGAATGCTTTAAATTGTGTCTTACGTTATAATCAGTATGGTTTTTATTTATAATTAATTTTATTACTTATTATCGATTTAATAGTCAAAATAACTACGCTAATGGTTATATTATTTCATCCAGTCTATAGGGCTTACCAAAACACAGTGCGCTGTTGTCTCAGATTTTCGATTTTGTGTTGCAATCATGAGATATAATTCAAAAATGAAAACTTTCTGCGTTGTTTGACGTAGAGATACTCTTTGCTCCACCCACAAAAGGTTTATAAATCTCCTGGCGGGGGCTCGTCGAACTCTGAGGAGCCTCCGCTAGGGGATGGACGGACCAGTTGCCACCCGCCTAGTTATGAGGTATATATACGAGTTGCAACCCATGACTTGTCGGATCTGTAAGGCAACAAGCACTCTACTCTACTCTACAGATGTTGCAATGCGGAGGGTCTGTTTCTTGACGAAGACGTCAACATAGGCGGCGAAACGTTGACAGCTCGCGAGCACAAAATTCAACAGAACGAGACAGTCCTCGAGGTATTATTTCGGGCCAATGTACTACTGCCGACATTGTTCAATTGAATATAAAACAAATAACTTCACTAATAAAAATATAAAATTGTTTATTTGATTACACAATTTCATATATGTGTATGGATTATAGAGTAACAATCTCAATATTGATATGTAATATTACAGTTGAAAAGAGGTGGTACATATACAAATAACTTTATATTTATAAAATTGAAGATCAAATGAATACAATAAATTAAATTAATTTACTAATACTGTATCATAAATTATGACGATTTGAATCTCCATTATGATGGATATCGTACCATAGTGGTGCATAAGAAATACAGAATACAATAGTGATTGAAACATCATCATTCATCACTAATAATTAGGTTCCTTCTCACATTCGCACGCGAACGAACCAAACAAGTTATTTTTATCTTACTAATTTTCTACTCATATTTGCAAATGTAAAATATGGAGCTTGGAGCGTGAGCTTGGGGCCCGTGTGATCATTGCTATACATTATTTAAAATTCACGAGTGATCCATCCATCTTTATTACCCCCCCCCCCCCCCCCCCAAAGTTTCTTTATGAGCTGTTACGATAATGCCGGTCTTGAAGGTAGAAGGTTTTCATTACAAGTCTGTCTCGGAGTCCCGAGTTGATGCTACGTTGAAATATGCTGTCTCTTCCAGCATATTTCCATCACGATATATACATATTCGTTGGAACGACGTGATCCATGCACACATGATGCAAGTAGCAAGTCAGTGTCGTTACTGTGAATGGTGTAATAAGTATCAGAGATGGTGATGGCCCAGAATTGCTCCCCGCCTGACAGTAACGTTGTTACCGCAATGCACTGAGCTACGACGACCCCAAGGAGCGACAGATATTTGGTTACACGATGAAGCGTCGAGAAGGAACGAACGCTTTTTTAATCTGCCATTACGTCCTCGCAACATCGCATAATCTTATAGAGAAGCTGTCGACTCCTGTTTATATCTTTCACAAAAAACTTTTCATCTTTACTTTGGAGGTATTTTTACACCACTCTTGGGTCCACACAATTTCAAATTCCATTTTGAAAGACACATCTCTCTCCATTGGTTTTTTGCTACGTTATCCAACTCAAGCACTTTAAAATTCCCCTCTCTTCTCGGAAGCATCGTCTTACCTCATACTTCCATTGTGATGTCATCGATATTTCCTTTCATTGTAACCCAATCCTCCACGCCTCTGCCGCGGCTCCGTTTTTAAAATGAACTAAGGAGGTCCAGTGGGAGTTACCAACGCGCTGGTTATTTATTTCTAGGGACATTTCCTTTTGGAAGGTAATTAAGGAAAAATCATATTTCCATCAAGTAAGTACAGAGAGGATCACGCTCCATGCACATGTTATTGTCGCTATCTCGACGTTCCCCAAGCAGCGCGTCGTCGTTGCCGCTACCCCCGCATCTTATCGGCGTCCTGGGCCGGGGGTGGTCGTCGCTTACAGCCCCCTGGGGGCGGTAGCGAGGTAGGTGTATAGAGGCTGCTGATGGGCCTGGCGTAATGGTGCATGGGGTGATCGGCACTTATCATAGTGGCCCAAGAGGGGAGGACAAACTGCTTTCAGGGGAGAAATATTTAAATTATATTCATAAATCGTAACAGACGAGTATTATAGAGTTTTATTAAACTCGCACACAAACCACTACCAGACGCTGCAATCGCCGATAACTATTGGGGTTTTATTCTCGCGGATCAATTGTAATCTTCACTGATACGCTCTGATGGGGGGAGATTGTATAAATGTATCGATTGTAAAGGGGACGTGAGTTTCAACTGATTTCAAAGATCAGTTCACTTTTAAAAGAGGTGAAAACAGGAATATAAAAGAGGGTTACGTGGAAAACGGTTCTATTAAGATAAGTAGGAAAAACACAAAGTGTATAGGGGGCTTTTGGGATGATTATTACTGATCTAGATGACAAGTAAATGTTTAAACAAAATCCCCACAACAGTAGGGGTATATTGTGTGTGCTTGCAGTACCTTCAGCATGCGGTTAAGCTCTGGTGTCGTCGCGAGTAGACGCCAAGGGAAGGGATCACGACGCCTTAGCTGCGCCGCGGCGCTGACCGCTAACCAGGGCTTGCGGTGGCGGCCCAGCTAAGGCGGCAGGATTAATTACACGACCCAAGAGACCGTTTATAGAGCAAAGTGTAGAGCCACAACAATAGAGGGGATAACGTGCACGAATAATAAGACCGTTCCAGCTGTCACCAACTAATAAACTGTCTGTGTTATTAAGCATATTGCCTATAAAGCGGGCCCCGAGTTTAGTGGCTTATGAAAGGGAAGAAGAAGGTATCAGCATATTGTTTTCTGGTCGGTATTAGCGTTATTACGGACATGAGCTAGAACATGGGCTGCCGCAGGTTACCACCCTAAAGGCCGAGTGTGAGATTGCCTCTATACTATGCATAGAGAGCTTGAAATACCGCACGTGAACCGTTACTAACTTAATACATTTCACTTCGCAATATCAATTAAAAACTCAAATTATAAATTATGTATGGGTTGTTATATAAGTTATGCGTAGGGCTTCATATTCATTTTCATCCAACTTATTTTAACACATTTACAATTGAGGATATAAATAATAACTTAAATTATCAAATGAATATGAGAAAAAGCTCTCCATAAATGAGTAATATTAACTTAAGAGTATTACTAATATTGTCCAAAAATGTAAGACATGTAGTCTGGAAAAGTGCAAATTGGTAACGTAAAACCCAACTTAAGGTTAAAGTTGCAAAATAGTGTTCAAAAAGGTAAATAGCTGTACACAGAATTAATAAACTATAAAAACATAGGAGAAACACTCTTTTGAATTGTAAATGATTTCAACATATGGAAGAATGCGACATATCACCGCATTGAAATGCAATAATGGACACTCGAAGGATGTAAAGTGTATAGATTCTTAGATATACATACACACACACGGCGAACTAAGAAACATTGATTTGATTTTAAAAAATATAACTACTTTGTGAGTTAGGGCCTATTATTGCGCATGCAGCTGTGTTGTCGATTTCTGACCTGTCGTTGGCTATTCAAGACCAAAATCAGTCACAGTCGCGTCTTTATATAAGCTTAATGAAAAAAAAGCTAGAAGTGAAAGAGAATTGATTTGTCTGTGTTTATGTAAAGGAAACCAATTTGTTATAGTTACTTCGAATCAAGTATTATTGTGTGAATGCACGACAAGAGCCAAGCGCGTGATATATCCATAAGCCTATAGTGATGATAAGGTTTGTTTTCTTTTAATCATTGTTCATGGATTAGTTTAAACAGCTCTCCATTCTTTCCACTATTCTACCAGTCTTTTCATGTCTACACTACATGTATATATTAGATTGAATACATTGGTTTACCTGTTGCACGCGTGTTCAAAATCTTTGTCTGCCTTCTCCACTTTTGACTTTTAAAATTATTCTATTCTTTATTTAGTAGGCCCATTCCATTATGCTTCAAAATATGTACAGCTAAACGATCCCTGTGAAGTCGATGAAACTTATTCCTTCGTTTGCGTTTGACACATGCGCCAAGCCAGTAGGTTTGCTACTTTTGGAGATGTCGTTTTGGAGAATGGTAAGGACGTATAACTTGAAACGAAAAAAGGTATATTTAGTATAAGAGAGAAGATATAATATTATCGATCTACATGCTATGCTTTACTAGATAAATAGTGATTTTTATCTTTTGCCGCCCAGGAAAAACAAACACGTAGGCCTATATACATACAGTTTTAAATAACTACTCAACAATCACACGTTGAATCACTGCTTTCATCGGCTAGACTTGTCAATACCGTCGTACATTCTAGACGTGTGGTGTGTCCAAACGTTTAGACGCTGCGGCTGATCGCAGAGTTACAATGTTGAACTAGACGCAGACACCGGCGTACTTCACCAGTAAGCGAGTGACGTGGTAACAGCCTGGTGCGCTGCAAGTGACGTGGTAACAGCCTGGTGCGCTACGAGTGACGTGGTAACAGCCTGGTGCGCTGCAAGTGACGTGGTAACAGCCTGGTGCGCTGCAAGTGACGTGGTAACAGCCTGGTGCGCTGCGAGTGACGTGGTAACAGACTGGTGTGCTACAAGTGACGTGGTAACAGCCTGGTGCGCTACGAGTGACGTGGTAACAGCCTGGTGCGCTGCGAGTGACGTGGTAACAGCCTGGTGCGCTGCGAGTGACGTGGTAACAGCCTGGTGCGCTGCAAGTGACGTGGTAACAGCCTGGTGCGCTGCGAGTGACGTGGTAACAGACTGGTGTGCTACAAGTGACGTAGTAACAGCCTGGTGCGCTGCAAGTGACGTAGTAACAGCCTGGTGCGCTGCAAGTGACGTAGTAACAGCCTGGTGCGCTACGAGTGACGTAGTAACAGCCTGGTGCGCTGCAAGTGACGTAGTAACAGCCTGGTGCGCTGCAAGTGACGTAGTAACAGCCTGGTGCGCTGCGAGTGACGTGGTAACAGACTGGTGTGCTACAAGTGACGTGGTAACAGCCTGGTGCGCTACGAGTGACGTGGTAACAGCCTGGTGCGCTACGAGTGACGTGGTAACAGCCTGGTGCGCTGCGAGTGACGTGGTAACAGACTGGTGTGCTACAAGTGACGTGGTAACAGCCTGGTGCGCTACGAGTGACGTGGTAACAGCCTGGTGCGCTGCAAGTGACGTGGTAACAGCCTGGTGCGCTGCAAGTGACGTAGTAACAGCCTGGTGCGCTGCAAGTGACGTAGTAACAGCCTGGTGCGCTGCAAGTGACGTAGTAACAGCCTGGTGCGCTACGAGTGACGTAGTAACAGCCTGGTGCGCTGCAAGTGACGTAGTAACAGCCTGGTGCGCTGCAAGTGACGTAGTAACAGCCTGGTGCGCTGCAAGTGACGTAGTAACAGCCTGGTGCGCTACGAGTGACGTAGTAACAGCCTGGTGCGCTGCAAGTGACGTAGTAACAGCCTGGTGCGCTACGAGTGACGTCACTCAAACGCGTCGTTACGTGACCACTCGCATAAGGTTCAAGTCAGACGCACGACAATCAAACCTTAGGTCGTGCAGCCGATGTACTTGATAGAGTAATAGCCGTTGAATCATGGCAGTGAAATATCAAGTTGACGACGAGTTCGGAGTTTGACGCCTGTCACAAGATTGACATACGGACCCCCCTTAAACTAACGCAGCCTTCAGATTTTCACCACAATCATTTTTCCTCTTTCAGTGCTTTTACAACATGAAGGGGAAAGGATTAAAGTTGTGTTTGGTGGCATTTGCGTACAGTCTCTCTTTCTCTCTCTCTCTCTCTCTCTCTGCGGCGCCCTAAAAACATTCATCCGCCACTCTGCACCCCCTCCCGCCCCTCCCACCCTGCCTACGATGATAAACGACGTACTCAGCGTAATTGCCTCCTAAGTTATGGCTTATAGCGTGTATGAAATATGGTATCGCTCCACACGCAATTACTGGGAGGTTATTTATCTTCTCCTGAAGAGAAAGAGAGAAATAAGGGAGTAGGTGAAAGGGGCGGGGGTGAATGAGGGGGGGGGGTTAAAACACCTCCCCTCATTTTACCCATTCATAGGCAACAGCATCTCCTTTCTGCGCGTTTTCTCAGATGAAATATGGGCGATGTCTCTACCTATTGTGAGCAATATGGTATTTTGTTCGCCAGGCATTATGATGTATTCCGGTCTGGCAGAAGATGAAATGGGGGTTGCGCGGCTGATAAACACTTTTTGCAATAAAACAATTCCAGAGAAAAAACGACCACCGATCGTGAGAAATGGGTTGCTTGACATGTACACTAAGATGAATAAAAGGCATGTGTCTTTGAAAGCTATGGGAGGTTAATCATTTTGAGAGTAGTATGCATAGATTTATTAGTGGCGTGCAGGAATAGATAAGTAATACGAGCAGCCCTGTTAAAACACGCCCAGTATCCAGTATATACAGCGCATTAGCTCGTTCCAAACAGTGATGTAGTGCTGGCTCACAATTCTAACTATCTGTAATCTAAATTAATTAAAATAAATGCAAATCACAATGAATAATAATAGTTCACTCAGTACAGCTCATGCACTGGCACTATCAATTAGTTCAAAGTACTATTGTGAGGTAACCAAACGCCATTACATAAGTGTTGTTATACGGGTATAACAATAATTTTTCATAGGAATACCCGTTCTAGGATGCACACCAGCTTTACCTAGTGTGCCCCTCTTCAGGTGACTAACTAGGTTATTAAGGTGTTCGGATAGCTGAGAAGGAATGTCCGAGGGCTATAAGTAGGATTAAATCCCAGCATTTGCCTTTACGACTAAGAAAAACCTTGAAAAAACCTTCAGTCAGGACTGCCGGTGGCCGGAATCGAACTGGCGACCTCCCGAATTAGAATCTCGCGTCTTACCACTGAGCCACCTCTATCGGTTTGTACGGGTATGCTGTCTCGTTCCAACGTATTGAAGGTATTGGCGATAAGATACCGGTTTGGAAATTAAACACCGGTAAAATTGTATTCAGGCTTCGGTAATGAAAATAATTGGTATTTAGCGATTTTTATAGAAATGGTATTAGAATGAAGGATGATATCTTTATTTTAAGCGAGGGTTTAGCAGGTTTTTCACACTTATAGTCCGCTCCATATTTATTATTTAATTTATAAAATCATTTTAGTGGACGCATTCAGTAACAGAAACTGATTTTTCGTGGAGGACATGCCATTTATTATGTGCCTCCATTTTGACATAATACCTATTTTTACCTATGTTGCTTACGAATATCTGGTCTCATCACAACCTGTTCCCACGATAATATGATCGGACGAATGTAGCTGCTTATATGTGTAGGCCTACTCAACTTGGGAACACGGATCAAGTGATCAGATCAGTAAACTACCGATCTGTGAGAGGAACAGGGTAAGCAGATCATGGTTTACTGGAATCGGCTTTCTGAATCTTCTCGGTGAAGCTAGCTTTGCGTTATTTCGCGCAGTTTACCAAAAATGTCCGAAAGAGTCGGGGACTTGGCGTAATGTTGTTTCCGTACGGATACGAATATTTCAGTCACGTTGCAATCTGCTATGTCATTCAGTCAACGCCAACAATCCTGCCACATGACATCGCAATCTGCTATGTCATTCAGTCAACGCCAACAATCCGGCCACATGACATCGCATTCTGTTATGTCATTCAGTTAACGCCAACAATCCGGCCACATGACATCGCATTCTGTTATGTCATTCAGTTAACGCCAACAATCCGGCCACATGACATCGCAATCTGCTATGTCATTCAGTCAACGCCAACAATCCTGCCACGTGACACATTGCAATCTGCTATGTCATTCAGTCAACGCCAACAATCCTGCCACGTGACACATTGCAATCTGCTATGTCATTCAGTCAACGCCAACAATCCTGCCACGTGACACATTGCAATCTGCTATGTCATTCAGTCAACGCCAACAATCCTGCCTCGTGACACATTGCAATCTGCTATGTCATTCAGTCAACGCCAACAATCCTGCCACGTGACACATTGCAATCTGCTATGTCATTCAGTCAACGCCAACAATCCTGCCACGTGACACATTGCAATCTGTTATGTCATTCAGTAACGCCAACAATCCTGCCACGTGACACATTGCAATCTGCTATGTCATTCAGTCAACGCCAACAATCCTGCCTCGTGACACATTGCAATCTGCTATGTCATTCAGTAACGCCAACAATCCTGCCTCGTGACACATTGCAATCTGCTATGTCATTCAGTCAACGCCAACAATTTCCTGCCACGCGACACATTGCAATCTGCTATGTCATTCAGTAACGCCAACAATCCTGCCTCGTGACACATTGCAATCTGCTATGTCATTCAGTCAACGCCAACAATTTCCTGCCACGCGACACATTGCAATCTGCTATGTCATTCAGTCAACGCCAACAATCCTGCCTCGTGACACATTGCAATCTGCTATGTCATTCAGTCAACGCCAACAATCCTGCCTCGTGACACATTGCAATCTGCTATGTCATTCAGTCAACGCCAACAATCCTGCCTCGTGACACATTGCAATCTGCTATGTCATTCAGTCAACGCCAACAATTTCCTGCCTCGTGACACATTGCAATCTGCTATATCATTCAGTCAACGCCAACAATCCTGCCTCGTGACACATTGCAATCTGCTATGTTATTCAGTCAACGCCAACAATCCTGCCACGTGACACATTGCAATCTGCTATGTCATTCAGTCAACGCCAACAATCCTGCCACGTGACACATTGCAATCTGCTATGTCATTCAGTCAACGCCAACAATCCTGCCACGTGACACATTGCAATCTGCTATGTCATTCAGTCAACGCCAAGAACAAACAATCCTGTCACGTGACAAATCTCGATCCTTTGTGATTAGCAGATCACTTATATTCGTCAGCACCTCTATTGTCTTCTATATCTATTTAGACATATGACCTAATATGCCACATAGAGACCTTAACGTATTATAAATATTTAAATCAGTGTAGGATTAGGCCCATGCATAGACTATCTACTTACACTTTTACTTGTACTCAGGACCACTAAGCCCGATCGGAAAACCTAATAAGCTTGCGTAACAATTCGTCAGAACGCACTAATCTTTTCATTAAACTAGGTTTTACGGTGTTGATTAGAAGGAAGAAAACAATGTTACTACTAATTGTACTTCCTTCAAAATCTTCACGATACACGAATAATGAAGATTCCGATAAGACGCTAGACTGTAAATCGAGAGGTAATCGGTGCCATTTCCCATGTTTTCCTCAGTCAAACGGTAAATACTGGCATTGAGTACTTTACAACAGCCCTTGGACATTCCCTTCAACTACCCTAGGATCGTATACCTATAGTTAGCTACATAAGGATCCCTCCTTATGTGGATCCAAATACATTACAAGATGCCTTGGCCAGGCTACCTACGAAAAATCAAAATCAAATCCATTACATTTTTTACTCGGTTGTAGGATTTATGTAAACTGTGTAACACCGTATTTAAATCAAACACGATGATAATCAGCTATGAGTTGTAGAACTATAGACACTAAATAAATAAATAAAATATCAGCACTAACGACGCTGCCTCAAAAACATTTAATTGTCTTATCTTGGAAATCGAGTTTTAAAATATCACAGCACGGAAACCAGTTCGCCTACAATGACGTTACTGCACGCGAAGTCCTTGAGTCAACCCGAGCGGACAGATAGGAAATATAGTTCACGTTACGACGCGTATTGGTCTCAAGTCCAAAAAAGTCCATCGTCAAAAGGACCAATTCTTAAGCCGTTTTTTAATGTGAAAACACCCGAGCATCATAAAGTTACTAAGTTACTAATGTTGCTGGTAATCGGTCAATAATTCAATAGCACAACGGAAGAATCTTCCTTACACAAGTCCATAATATTTTTTATTTACTCTCCTTTTGATGATATATGAACCCAAACGAAAAACAATAAACTAATCTTGTAAGCAAGCACAGAACAGAGTCAGTCATTGCAAATTTGTGATCCCGTCTTTTATGAGTGTTCCACACGAACCTATATATCCTTCATAATTTACCAGCTGCTACGGTTGGAAGTTGTTGGAGGGTGTTCCCATGGCTTAATAATGTTAGCCATTGTGTCTGCTGATGATGTATGGTAAGCATTGGCCTCTCTCGGTAAAACAAGAGCTGTCGCCTGAGCACATTAAATAGGCCATAGCTCCAAACGTTATTCATTGCCGGGCTTTGTCTCGCGCGTGAAGTAGACGCGGAATGAATAACTGCCGCCCACGACGGTATGCGATCCCACGCACTATATCCCAGATCATCTTATTGTTCCGCTCTTGATTCTAGTCATAAAGTGCATGGCCGCCTAGTTTGCCAACAGACAACGACGACATTGTCGCTTACAAAAGAATATGACAATTATTAATGGCAGCTATTTATGACAAGAACTAATTCATCTTTCGCAATCTGTCAGCTTGGTATTCTCGCACAAATGAATGCTCTACAAATTTCACTGTCGTTCTCTAGCGACAATACATGGTTTACACCGTACCAGAAAGTTGAAGGCAAGTGCATGAGTGCTCCTAAAATAGAAACACGTTTCGTCAGCGAATGGTAAATAAGAACTATTGTATCGATACATGTTTTTGTCGGCGTAACCCGTTATAAGTGCTTTTGTATTATTTGTTGACTTAAAAGGCTAAAGCTTGACGGCATTCAAAAAAGGATTGCATTTTTTATGGAAATAACACGCAGAAAATAAATGCAGGGTTTTAGCACAAATAAAAAGCCGCTAGCCCACTGTAAATAATGGTATGTATGTTTTTCCCTTCCCACTCTAAACACATCCAAAGCTCGATATAATAACTATAAGCTTTAGCTATACCCTGTGGCTCAGTGGATGTCGATATGACATGTATCAAACAAATATATGTGTTTTGTTCTAGCTTTACATTCACAATAATTGTTACTTTTGATGGTAAACAAAGAGGCCTCGCATTATGGATATTCTTAAAGTATAACAATGCAATAATTATGTCAAACATTGAATAGGCTTATTGATAAGAGAAATAATAAGTATTGAGCTTAGCGTAACGCGTCAAATGTGGCTTCGTTTACTATATTGTAAAACAAACATGTGAATCAAAACCAACGCATGAGTGTTTGTGTTTTTAGGAGGCAATTAATCTGAATTCAGTCACACATTCATTCTGTGATCTGTCAATAGTTTGTTGATAGTGGTCTTCTGTTTGCACTGTGAAGTAAGAGCACACGTGAAACAAAATCATGACCATTCTTAACCCCCCTCCTTTTCTCTCCCCGTATAACCTAATGAAACGTTACGGTGCCACAACCCCCATTCTCACTCCAACCACCTAAAAAGTACTTTCCAAAATACAACCCTCCTACATTTGTTACCGCGACCAGTTTTTGTTTCAAGATGAGACATCTTGAAGAGATGAGTAGGTACCTAACGAATTAAATAACTAAATAAAGCCAATTTTACATTTTATTTCACAGGTATGAAATCTAATAACAAAACATGACTTCACGGCAAACGTTCCTGGGCCATTTTATCCTTCCCCCTCCACCCACCCATCCTACAAAGGTGTGGCTTACTTTATAAATTCAACCCCTTTTACAAGGTATTTGCTTTTACTGTGTTCATAAATCATTGTTCCTCTTCATCTCAAAGTCCGTCAATCCCCTAGCGGAGGTTCAGTAAACCTCAATTTCGACGAGCCTCCACCAGGGGGTTTAGAGGCCTTCTCCATCCTCGAGAGTTTAGGAGAAAGAAGTTCGTAATTTTTGCGCTTTTGTGCAGTTCGAAGCTGCTCGCGCTCGACCGACTGCCCATCCATGGAACAACGTCACTACAATCCGTTATATGTGACGTCACTCACGCGGTATCGTGTCGGACCGATCGTCAGCCGCTCTGTTGGTCGCGCGTCGAACTACAGCAAAGAGTGCGAACACACCCCCACATCTAGAGTATGTTGATAATATCACTCAAGTACACTGTACGCGTTTTCCTAATTTCTGCTGTTTTGTAAATCGTCTCCAAACCATATTCCTAGACGATTCACATAATATGAAGTAACGTTTTGTGGATTAGGGACCTAAACGTAAATGCCATTTTGTCTTTGTCTAATACAATTTGGCTCGAAGTATTTTGTTTTATATCATGTACACACCTATTATAATTGGTAATTAATAGTTATACATTTGCTTGCTCAGGAATGAGTACATTCAATCACTCTAATCATATGGTAGCAAAAATATTAATATTAGTCAAGATTCGACAACCAGAAAAATACAATCTTTATTGAATGAACATAATTTCTAAATTGTCTAGGCTTGGTATTTGCAAATCAAAATTCCACGGTTATCTTTGCGAATAATACATTTTCTACACTAGTTCTAATCCATAGGTAAGAATTCGGAAACACATTATCCCGGTTTGATTCGTGCAACATTCTCCTGGATAAGAGAGGGAGAACTGGAGCAGTGATCCTCCTAGGGGAGCTGGCCAAGCCCATATCTCTCGATTACCTAACCTCGCCAAACAGTGTAAGTTGACATCGGAGTCGATATGACACAGGGGAGCCGCCAACCTCGTTAAACTGGAAAGAGTTTTCAACTTATATTGTGATGTACCACACCGCGCCACTAACCGCTGGAACTATGTGGCCTCTGAGGGCCCGATACGGCCAATGATTCTCGGGTCACAATCGCACTTAGCCACCGACGACTGCGGGAGGTGAGAGAGAAAGAAGGTTTCTGATCGAAACTTTTCAGATGTCTTCAGTGACCATTAAGCTCTTTGTTATTTGATACTTTTAACTCTGTTTGGAAGCTATCAACAATCGCGTCTCCTGAATTTTGATTTTATGACGTGGCAATTTATTTTCAATCTTATTATTTTTTCTTTTCTTTCTTGACTACAGTTTGACATTACAGAGAGTTAGTGGGATAAGATGAGGGTAAATTAACTGTATCCGTACATCGATCAATCGTACGAGTCACCATGATCGGGTATGATAAATAAAGTTAAAATAGAGAGATGGAGTGACATTTAAAAACTTTTCCAGGTTCCCTATGAGACATATTGTACATTATCACCGAAATCATTCAATCGTTTTCAACGGTCATAAAAGGCGTCTGCTTTCCAATTATTGGGCTACATAATATATAGTATTAAAATGCAACACATGCTATGCTTTGCTGCACATTTTGGAAAAGTACCTTTCCAAAAAAGGATAGTTGTAGGGAACTCAAACTGCATCCCTTATTTCATGAACTTATTGCCTATAAAAAGTATTTGTTCAATATCATTTAATCACAACACGCAACACATCAGAAAACTATCATTGAATTTTCATTTATATTATTAATTTTGCGACCAAACAGAAATTATTGTACCATTAGCGTTAAACATTTTCACACCTTTTAACGGATTCAAAATTATTTCCTCAGAAAATGATTGGCTGTATGTTGACAACCTGGGTAAATTCAATTCAGTAAAAAGATTTCAAATATTTGTCCAACATGTAATCATTATTGTTGTATTATCATATATTATCAGAATACCAATAATTTAACTAGATTGAATTATGTAGAAGTACAAGCCACATCACATAGTTACAATGCACACGACGTGACGTAATATTATGACCTAGCTGTGGAGTTCGTCGCTCAAGCTTTTGGTGGAGGTGCCGGGTAAACCAACGACATCGAGCTCTACGATAAACATTCAACTCAAAACAGTCTTGTTCTAAATGTTTGGCAACATGGCAAAATGGCAATATATGGCAAATGCCAACCTAAAGCTAGGGTATATTTGAGAAATGTAGCCTATTTGACATTAAAATCATACACAGAGGGCGCTGACATCACGACTCCATTTGCTAGTTCTTGTTTCTACCGCATGAATGTGTATTGCAATTGCAACTTTTAACCTTGGACAAGAGAATCTACAATAACTTGGTTAGAGTTGATATCCTCATTCCACATTGCCTATTTAAAATCAGGTTTAAACGATAGTGACAGTGAGTTTTCAGTGATGTTATAATAATATCTTACACTATTATCACTCTCATACTTACATAAGACTTTTATAAGTTATCCAGTTTGTTTTGAATGACATTAGTCTGTCAGCATTCTCCATCTACACTGAAAATTTCTGGCAAATATTTTTTAATTTGTATTATTGTAATTGAAATAAATAACACTTGACAACAGTAAAACTATTTTTTGAAAGCATGTATTTAGTGCAGTGTATCTATGGTGGAACTATCAAGTTGTCGGCCGTCATGAAGCCCCTCATAATAATGCAAGTAAATAAAGAATTAATAATTGTATATAGCACACATTGTACCTAGTGATTTGTTTTTAAATATGGAACTTGATTGATTTGATTATTTCAATTTGTTGTTTAACGACAAACTCAACAACTATGAACATATGAAGTCGTGGGGTGGTTGGAGGAAAGGCCAAGTAGGGCGTAAATGAGAGAAAAAAGGGACGGGGAGGAAGTGGACTGCCTTTCGTCTAGCTTTTTCCCTCGACCTGACCGGCTAGGGTGCAGCTCTACCAGAAGCGAAGCATACGCTTCCGCCGGCATAGCTCTCGGGATTATTAAAGGAATAGTCAGGTGAAAAACTAAAAAATCACCAATGAGTCATAAGTGCATGAAGTTCAGTTATGGGTAAAATAAAATTGATATAGGTTGCTTCAATGCAAGAAAAAATATAGTGAACATTTAGCTATTCTACTAGATTCCAAGCCAGCTCTGCTCCATTTTTCTTCTAAAGTGTAGTACAGCTGTATCGGTTCTGAGCTCGCTAGCACCTTACCGATAGACAGAGCAGTCATTGTGTAATACGAATCCAGCCACAACACACACACAGCCACTCGGCGACTGCGGACAGTGCCGCTCAAAACAGATTGCAACTTTTCTACACATCAAGTCACAAACAAAATAAATTTCATGGCATTTTGTAGAAGTACACGTTCGTACTAAGAAGCATGTTATCGGAAAAGAAACGATGCACATTAAACCTCCTGATCGATTTTTGATAAGTGCCCTATTTTAGCGGTGGTTTTACTATCTCCAGGCAACATTTTTTTTGAATGGGAACTACCATGAGAAGAGTTGCTCGGTGCTACTTGGTAGCAACAAGCCAAAAAATCGCGTTTTCTTTAATTTTTTAACCGCCTGCTTTTAAAGTATGGTATCTTTTAGTCATGTTTTCCATATTTGAGGGTGGACGTATACAAATGATAGTTTTGTAGTTTTTCACCTGACTTTTCCTTTAAAGCACGAAAACCTCTCCATGCATAAAACCCTTAGTACCAACCCTGGATTTGCAATGGGCTGTGGGTAGACTATGAACTACACTATTACTACGACTGCGTGACCTCTACTATGTGACTCAAGTCTCGAGAAGATGGGAACATCTTGTAAAAGTTTAAGAGAGAGAGAGAAAGAGAGAGAGAGAGAGAGAATCAAAGTACAGCTCAATTAGACCTTGGTCCGGACTCGGGAGTAAGCCACTTTCAAAAAAAGGATATGTAAAAAATAAAAATGTCACATTATTTGAAGACAAATGGGAGCCAAGTTATAGAAACGACAGAGGGAACATGACGAATTATGTACTGATTATTACCGTGGTGCAGTGAATCTATATTTTTCTGTTAATATAGTGTTAAACATTGTCTCCAAAATGCTTTCATTTAAAAATCAAAATTAAAATGTAAAATGCCTCTAGCAAAACACCGTTATTACCGGAAATTGATAATATTCCACGAATAACATGTGTACATAATTTATTTTATCTGAGATTTCTTTGTAATGCGTTTCATTGACATTCTAGCAGGAAACGAACGTAAATACAATTAGCCATGTGGACTATTTGTTCGTCATTTCGCGGAAAACCTGGTCTGTCAATGTCATTAATTACCTATGGCTATATCGGTATTGTATTTTATTTATTTTATACATATTATTTCCGGTTTAGTTGTCAAACTGATTGACGCTAAGCTGAGTAGAAACTAGTTGCTAAATTATTATTTGTAAAATCTGCAATTATGTATATTAAATTATAAAATCAATCTAATGATATAATCCTTTTGTGGAGGATAGTCCAGTGCATGAACAATGCAACCACTCATCATATTTTGTAACTATCTGTATTGAAATAATACATATTATGTATGAAAATTAAATTGTTACGAGCTACAGTAAAAATTTTAAAAATATTTAGGGTGGTCGAAGAAGTCTTTCCTCTTGGTGAGAAATATTACAGATCTGACATAAATACACGTCTATAGAACCAATATTAATAGTATTTCAAATGTAAATTGTAAGTTCAGTTAAGCTCAATAGCAACGCACCAAAAACTCATTCAAAGTCATACCTGAATCGAAATCTCGTGTATCTGTAAATACGAATAGCAAACAATCCTTACAACCTTAGTCAGCATATTTTTTAAATCTCATGTTAATCCATCACGTTTCGTACTAAAAATACTTGGCGCCATATTCTCTGAAGCTACGTTCAACGTAGATGTAAGACGGGCTGCTAAAAGCTTTCTGTGTGCAGAAACCACATTAAGGGGCGTATTTGCATATGTGCGCTGTATATGGCACTATGTAATGAACTATTCTGCATGCCTCCTTTATGAAAGCTGTATACGTATTACGTAGGTAGTAATGTTCTGGTAGCTTCCACTCTAGGTGTAAATGTAGCCGTGTATAGTCAACTAGAACACGAAGCTCTTAATCCTTGTTCTAGAAGCTTCGCAGTTTCTTAAAAGGATTACCAGCTTAACTAAACACTATCAATATCTTTCAGAGGAGCTTCAGGGGGCTTTTACTTAAAGCTCGAGTGCTGTTTGCATTTCCAGCCTAGTTTAAGATTATTAACCCCATCCCAACTAGCTCCAAGGTTGCTAATTTATCCTGGTTAATTGATATATTAACACGTTCTCACTCCCAGTAAAGATATATGCGGGAGAATATCAGTAATTGCCAGGGAGCTGAAAGCCACCGCTCCTAGACTGGGGGAAATTAAGACAAGTCGTAAAGCGTCGTATAGTGTTTTCCATTACAAGTAATTGGACTTGTGATTTGTTCCGCTTTAGCAGTGTACAACAGGAACAAATGCAGGCTAACACTTAACCTTGCCTTGGAATTGATGCGTTACACTAGGTCTGAGGTAAAAACCACATCCCGCCTAAAACGTGTATGCAATTAGTTGTACATTGTCTATTGTACAACTTATTAAGCGAGCGAAGCGAGCGTCTCCACGAGACTCTTATGGCACTTCGTTCTGTTTTTTTTTTGTTTTTTTCGTACTAGACTCTTTTGGCACTTCATTCGGTTTGTTTTTTGTTTTGTTTTTATGTCTGTCGATAGCGGTCGAACGGAAAGTCCGATCAACTTGAAATTTGGACCATCCACAAGCCTCGATGTGGATTGAAGGTGTATAGTTTTGAGGCAAAATCGTTCGAAAAGTTACAAAGTTACACTCAATAACTGTTAATAACGGTGGCGGACCGCGGCGAAAACACTAGACAGAATGGCAACGAAAATTCTTAGCAACGCACATTACACTGCATTCAACAATATCGGGAAGTATAATAGCTATGGAAATTAGAAAATTTTGAAATGCACATTCTTGAATTGTTGTTAATTGTTGTTTTTATTAGCTTTGAGATCTTTTCGCCAGAACGTTCGTAGATATGGACGCGCTCGCTTATCAACGCGTCAAACAGAGCGTTTTCCTAGTAGAATACTTGACAAAGCATCAGCCAACTCTTTTATCAACAATATATTATTACCAAATCCGAAAAACAAAACACACTGAGATTTTTTTATTGAAAATTTGACAAATTTTATTAATCATGAACGGAAGCGAGCAGTGTGTTTAAATATTTTTTTGTTTAAAACTGATTGGTCGTTAACTCGCGCGCCAATCGATGTTTGGACAATCATCGAATACCAATGGACGTCGCAGCCAAGTTTCTGTGCAGTGTGAGAACAGAGATTGAATGTGAGTAAACGAGTGTATGTGTAAAGCGCAACCGGTCACATATAACCTAGTTACTAGGAAAACGCTCTGTTTGACGCGTTGATAAGCGAGCGCGTCAATATCTACGAACTTTCTGGCGAAGAGATTTCAATGCTAATACAAACAACAATTAACAACAATTCAAGAATGCGCATTGCAAAAACTGTTCTTATTTCCATGGCTATTATACTTCCCGACATTGTTCGATACAGTGCAATGTGCGTTGCTAAGAATTTTCGTGGTCATGTTTTCAACACGGTCCGCCACCGTTACTAACACTTATTGACAGCAATAGAAATGTAATTTCTGCCTGGAATACGTATCGGATCGCGTTTAAATTAGTATATTCGTGACCGGACAAAAATTTACTATAAGATAGCCACCTCACATTTTGCCGTTACTGCGTTTTAGAAAAATATTTTCGAGTAACTTTCGTGTAACTTTGCCAATACTTATCAGATCGCCATTACATTAACATATTCTTGACCGGAAAAATCTGTAGAAAAATCTGGCTATCTCACATTTTGCCGCCATTTTGTTTCAGAAAAATATTTTGCAGTAACTATGGTGTAACTTTGTAACTTTTCATACGATTTTGCCTCAAAACTATACACCTTCAATCCACATCAAGGCTTGTGGACGGTCCAAATTTCAAGTTGATCGGACTTTCCGTTCGACCGCTATCGACGGACATAAAAACAAAAAAAAAAAAAACAAAAAAAAAAACAAACAAACAAACAAACAAACAAAAAAACAGAACGAAGTGCCATAAGAGTCAAGTGGAAACGCTCGCTTCGCTCGCTTAATAATAGACTCCCCCCTTCAACACCCACTGTGAACACGCATTGCAGCAACGCTCCTAAGCACGCACCTTGGTGTAGTGTAGGCCTATGCACTGATTATACAACTAGTCCGCAATGTGCCATTGTACTTTACGTAGCAAGCAAGTATTAACATATTAACAATTAACTTCCAATTAATTAATGTATTCTCGCTATTGTCGTACATAAAAAATGATATAACTTACACATTGATAAGAATAACAATGTAGTCCTGGGGCGACGTGGTTAGTGATGAGATTAGTAGGAGGTTGGAGGAGTAGGATTGGATTAAAGCAGTTTTTAATAGAGACATTTCGAAACCTTAATTTAATTGTGCACACATATAGGGTCCAGAAAGCATAAATTTAACTATACTCAAAACTAAATGGAACGAGCTTATATTTATCAACATTTGAAATCTTGTTAAATGGCATGCGATTTTGTGGATGTTAAATAAAAAGATTTCTTTTTTCATTGCAAAAAAAAAAAACGAAAAATGTAAGGTTTTCAATATTTTGTGTAAATTATGGAATCAACTGAAATGGATTGTTTTAAAATTATAAAGTGTTCAGGAACCGTCTTTTGTTTAGTATTTTAGCAAGGAAAACTGAAATTCTTTTATTTTTATCACAATGATCGTTAAATATTTGAAATGCTCCACAGGGTACAGTGTATAATAAAACAAAATATATGCGGACTATCAGAGGTGATTGGGGAATCGTTACAAGTTATTTGCAGATTGAAAGAGTTGAAGCGTTCACTACGTTTAGTCTGCTTGTCAGTAAAAAGCTACTTCACAACTCGGTTTACTGAGTTAACGTGTTTTGAATCTTTCGGGGTCGTAAGTTATTGTAATACTGGGAACATTGCATTAACTTTTCAATCAAATGTCAAATGGTGGCGGTGCCGGGTTACCCGCATCTTAGTACATTACTGGGCCTACGTACATACATAAATTACTGAAATTAATAATTTGATTTTTCTATTTTGTTACTTTTGAGATTGTTAAATAATTCAATGCAATATATTGCACTAGTTTATGAACGTATAACCGTCAACTACCGTTAACCGATAGAGGTGGCTCAGCGGTAAGACGCGATACTATAATTCGGGAGGTCGCCGGTTCGATACCGGCCACCGGCAGTCCTGACTGAAGGTTTCTTCCGAGGTTTTCCTCAGTAGTTAAGGCGAATGCTGGGACTGAGTCATACTATCAGCCCTCGGACATTTCTTCCCAACTATCCAAACACCCTAATAACCTAGTTAGTCTCCTGAAGAGGGGCACAGCAGGTAAAACTGGTGTGCACCCTACAACGGGTATTCCTACAAAAGTTATTATTATTACTACCGTTATATAATGAAAATGTTTCTCAAGCATGAAAATTGAAAGTAAAACGTGTTTCTTGTAATAAAAAAAGATTATATTTAAAGAGTTTGTTTATTAAACATTTTGCATTTCAAAAAATGTTTACATGTTGTTTCATTTTGTGTATCTTGTTATGTAATTATGAACTTAGAATACCACGGTTTTTGTAAAGAATGCACATTTTATTATCAGCACTTTAGCGATAAACATTTATAAATATGTATGACGTTTTGCAACACATGATCAGCTATGACCAGTGAATTAAGTTTAGAGCTCTTACTATGTGGACGGGTCTGTGGTCTCTATATGCGAGAGGGTTAACAATCTATAACCAATATTTCATGAACATGTGCCGGAAAATCTCATTTAAGACTGTATGTCCACTTAGACTGCAGAACGCCCAAAACCGATATATTAAAATAAATGAAATATATTTATATTTTGAGAAAACATAATTAAATAATTTCTTCACATTACTCAGTCATAGCCCATATTATTTCAAATACCATTGAACTTAACTAGGTTATCCTATTCTAATCCAATACAAACTCTCACATTAAATATATGGTTGTATCTGGTAAGTTTAATATTAACTGTGTCTGTATTTATAAATTATTTTATTCCTGATGTTTATATTTTACAATACACAAACATTTATAAAAAATAAGTGCAGTACTAACTATTAACAAATTGTACAGGACTTACTTCCTTCATCGCTCTGTTTATATGTGATTGTAGCATTGTAGTATTGAAAACAACACTACCATTGTGTATCAGCACATTGTAGACTGCCACACAGGATGTTGTGTTATACAATTCAAGTCTCTAGGAAGCTCTTAAACCCGAATATCTTGGCTTGAACTTTCCACCATACATAAAGTTGATCTTCACTTAGAAATAAGTTACTTTGCCCGGGTCACAAAGAGCAAGTTGTTTTGATAGCTGCCAGTCAAAGTAAATTCCATTACGGCGGGTTATTTTTTTCTGTGAGTCGGAAGTGGGTATGACGCTTAAATCTTTAAATAAAGCTGCGAATTACGTGAGGTTTCACGAACACTTGTATATTTTTCCTTTCACTAAATCCCCCGCTCTCGCTCTGAGCGACCAGAAGGAGCCGACCCGCGAGTATGCAAAAGAAGGCCACTTGAGGATTTATCAGCCTCGGCCTTATTCAATTCTCTAATTATAAATTCATTTTTCCATTACGAGACAAGAAGGGACAAATAGGGGAAAAAATGAAGAAGAAAAACACTTAAAGAGGGCGTCGAGGAAATTCCGTCTGAAGCCTTGCATGTTTGTTCTGCAAAGCTCCACTTGTGATCCCTTAAGCTTTCCTTTGCCTTCCTTTCGGGCGCAAAACATCCCCTCTTTTTACTTTGAAAAAATAAATAACGAAATTTTCACGAACGGCATGACTTCAAAAGAATCACACGGAAATGCAGAAAGCCTGAAAATAAATGGGATTACAAGATTGAACGGCGAGAGGCTCGGCGGAGTAGTGGGGATGTCACTGCGACTTTTCGAATCATTACTCAACTGATTGTAAAAATAAGGCTGTTGGGATGAATACACACTTCTTTCTATTATTCTTTGAGAATTACGCAGCCATTTTGAAGGCGGCACCATCAGCTCACGTGATTTGAAGCTACTCCTCGGGAGCAGAGGATTGTGAAGTAAATTAAATACATAAGCCCACACGCTCAGCCCTCTAGCGTGCAGTGCACATTCGGAAACGAGTTAGGATGTCGCATACCTGGAGGCTGTAACATGGCTTTTATGTTGTGCAGATAATAACGTTTACGAAAAACAGGTTAGTGCGCGAAATTCGCTGCACACATTCTAACACGAAAACGCCTTCTGCTATACTATATAGATAGCACACGATCGACACGCTGTTTTTAGTGGGTCGGGGTCAGAGCGTCGAAACACCGTAGCGTCGAAACGCCATTCGGTATAAAAACGCGATGGGTCACTCGGTATAAAATCTGTGCACGATGCGCCATAGCGTCGAAACGCCATTCGACCTAAAATTTTATACCGAGTGGTACATCCCGTATGGGTCACAAGACCTAAAACAGGGTTTTATACGTTATGAACCCTCCAGTATGGGTCATTCGGTATAAATACAGGATTTTATACGCTGCGGCCCGTACTGCACGTACCGTTCGACCTAAATATTTATACCGAATGGCGTTTATACGCAACGGTACATCACGTCGGAAATTTATATCTAACGCCGCTCTCGTTTTATACCTTACGCCGCTTCTTGCACATTAGCAACCCCTATAATTACACTTTTCATTTAAAACTTTAAAATCTTACCACACTTATAACCTTTTATATCGAATGACCCGTCGCGACGGGCCATTCGGTATAACACTTTATAAAGTTTTAGGTCGAATGACCCATCGCGACGGGCCATTCAGTATAAAACTTTATAAAGTTTTAGGTCGAATGACCCATCGCGACGGGCCATTCAGTATAAAACTTAATAAAGTTTTAGGTCGAATGACCCGTCGCGACGGGCCATTCAGTATAAAACTTAATAAAGTTTTAGGTCGAATGACCCGTCGCGACGGGCCATTCAGTATAAAACTATATAAAGTTTTAGGTCGAGTGACCCGTCGCGACGGGCCATTCAGTATAAAACTTTATAAAGTTTTAGGTCGAATGACCCGTCGCGACGGGCCATTCAGTATAAAACTTAATAAAGTTTTAGGTCGAATGACCCGTCGCGACGGGCCATTCAGTATAAAACTTTATAAAGTTTTAGGTCGAATGACCCGTCGCGACGGGCCATTCAGTATAAAACTTTATAAAGTTTTAGGTCGAATGACCCGTCGCGACGGGTCACTCGACCTAAAACTTTATTAACTTGTATACTGAATGGCCCGTCGCGACGGGCCAATCAGTATAAAACTTTATAAAGTTTTATACCGAATGACCCGTCGCGACGGGTCGTTCGACCTAAAACTTTATAAAGTTTTATACTGAATGGCCCGTCGCGATGGGTCATTCGACCTAAAACTTTATAAAGTTTTATACTGAATGGCCCGTCGCGACGGGTCACTCGACCTAAAACTGCTTCCACACCCAGAGCAAAGTTCTCGAGTTTATACCGAATGGCCCGTCGCGATGGGTCATTCGGTCTAAAACTTTATACCGAATGGCCCGTCGCGACATACCATTCGATATAAAAGTGTTTGTCCTGTCAAAATAAAGTTTCAGAGAGGAGAGGGTCATTCAGTATAAAAAGTTACACGTTTTAATAGGGAAAATGGACTTTAAAATATTTGGTGGAAAATTATACGTTATGACCCTCATGTCGAATCGCAGGACTTTAATTTTTAAAAATACTTAGTCGTTTGAGGAAAAGTTTTTAGGTCTTATGGCGTTTCTACGCAACGCCGCACACAACATTTCGTGGACATAGAAAAAATTTCAGTAAAATATATTTTTATACTGAATGGAGCACACTTTTGACACTTATAAAATCGAAGCATAGGTTTTATACCGAGTGGCGTTTCGACGATATGGTGTTTCGACGCTCTGACCCCGACCCGTTTTTAGTGGGTGTGAGTTGCATTTCCTATTTGCCAAGTCTAGTGCTACGATTGTATATTCACATTCATCACCAGACTAATTCACATACTTCCAGATATCATAACAATGATTCCATATTAGTCCCATGGCAAACAACAGTTATAGTCAACCAGCCAATAGTATTCATTATTGTACTTTGTTTATTTTTATATGCCATATTATTTGAGATATCACACAGACACAGCGCAACATTGAAAATGTGATAATAATAGATATAACACTATATATTTTGTTTCATAAACCAATTTGTGAGTGACATTACTTCAAATAGTAACTATTTAGCCTACGAACTTTGCATAAACTTTGTCTTATAAATGTGTTGACAAAATCTACCATTGGCACCAGATACATCCAATTTGTTTTGCTCTACTTTTATGTTGACAGTCAATACAGACTGTGTACAATGAGTGTGTCAAGTACTGTACTAATCTACCGTGTACCGGTCGAGTTCCAAAACTAAAGTAAATGGCATTCAGTGATAAATACCTAAAACCAATTGGGTAACATAATAGTAATATAAACGATTAGGAATCCCTGCTGTAGAGTGAAACCTATGTTTTACCTGATTTTCCCTTCTTCAGGTGACGAATTAAACACATTAGGGTGTGGTTAGTGGGGGATGAAGTCATATCTTAGAGAAATCAATCCTGGGAGGAATCCTGCCTTTTGACTGAGGAAAAGCGAGGGAAAAGCTTTTAGTCAGGATTGCCGGTTGCCTGAATGGAACCAATGGCCTCCCGAATTATATTCTCGTGTGTTAGCGCCGATCTAGCTTGATTGGTAACCGTGCAAAACACCCTTACACGAATAGTTATCGTTACTTGCAAGAGGATGAAGTGGAAGTTCCAAACATGCAATCAAAATAAATAGACAATTGAAGAAGAAAATGAGAGTTGTCAACACCCCCCCCCCCCCCCCCCCCCCCAGTCACCCAATCGATAAAACGGATCTGCTTCAGTCTTTCATATTATGTTGGCTCATTGTTGTTAAACATGTCTTTCAGGAAAGTTATCTGTGGCTCAAAGTATCTTTTGTGGGAACTTTTGTGGGAACCAAATCTTGTAGACATGTTCCCGTATTTGATGTGCTAGGAAGTTGGTACACATCCAACTCAACGAGTCAGTTAGCAACTGTTGGTGGCCAACGTTGAGTGTGGCAGACTGTGCACTGCACATACGTTATATTCTGAAACAGTCTGCGGTTCTAAACCCTTAGCGCGAGCTTCATGTACGACAAAAACATAACTAGGCGCAAGACGTCGTTACGAATGGTTTCAACCGTCATTTTCAACACTCCAATTTTTGTGACATCCATCACGATTCACGTCGCAAAGGATGTATTTTTATTCAACTTAAAAAACATTGTAATTTAATACTTGACGTGACATGGCAGCCATGCAGCGCGTCAGACGTTGGCGTCGGTCGGCTGAAAGTCCTTGGCCACGATGACACGTCAGCCAGCCAGTCATTTATCACAGTCTTTCGTCTGTTTTGTTCCAAGGAGCGGTGTTGCTCCTGCGGCCTCATTATCGCGACAAGCATGACTGTCATCTGTCACTGTCAGTGTCACCGTCGAGACGTCGACGCCGACGCCGACGTCTCTATCGCGAGTGGAGGTGGCCGATAGTCGCCGGTAAACCCTCTCTCGGGCGATCAGACACGTCGCGCATCCAACATGAATAATTCATAACAGATTACCTACCAACCAACTTATTATAGATAGAACTAGGTTCAACCAATAGGACGTGCCCGCATGCAACAGCTGCTAAAGACACGACAACAGTTTGGGTTTGTCATTTTTTAAATTATCTGCTCAATTTCAAATAAAATAAGTCAATAGTAACTTGTGTTCCTACTCATACACATAATATGAACTTGTGTTTCAAATATCGTGATGTGTAGCATTTCAACTATAGATAAATTAATATAGTTAAAAACAAGAAGTTTATTTCGAGGTTTATTTTAAACCTTCGTTTTGACAAAGATTACTGGTTTTGAGCATTTTAAGTTTTAACATTGAAATATTATTAAATAAATCAAACGATTTTAGGAACGGAATGATCTTATTTTCTTTTATCTAATAGGTTTAAAATTGAGGTAAATGTTGAGGCTTACGTGCAATGTCTGTAGCGGAACATGTTTGTCTCCAGCAAATGTTGTCGCTGACACATACACGTGGATGGTGCTACAATAATTAGTAGAACAGAACTCGCTTTCTTTTGCAATTATTAATTGATTTCAAACCATTACAAACACCAGCGCCGTACGAACTGCGGCGTAAATACGTTTCAGTTTTTCGCTGCAAATAAAGTGTGGCAGTCGACCTCACGTCAGTTTTCCTCGTCAATGATCGCCCTCCCTCCCTCCCCCTCTCCCTCTCCCACACCTCATTAGTACATGGTTTTCTCACCCCGAGCTACAAGTTTGCTATTTTTTAAATCCTAAAACCATTAAGTACGCCGGAGTTAAGAAACAAACCATCAATCAGCGACAAGCTTAGTCTGTCCAAGTCTGCCGGAGACTGTAAGGGTCTCGGCGTCATTGGAACCGGAACAAGTACGAGTGGAGCTCTTCCGGGACATTCAGAGCGTCATAAGGCGACGAGGACAGATTAAAATGGATGTTAGACAAGACGAGACGATGTTTTGCAATATTATTATCTCGTGAAGTGATGATCGTAGGCGATCCTAACGAGGACAGTAATGATGAGACTGACAGAGCGGAGCATCCTTCTCCTTCAACGCTCGGCGCGGTTCAGAGGGCGGTGGGGGGGATGCTCGCAGCTAGCGCACCAAGCGGGAGGTATCTTGAAACAATAAGTGTACATTAGTATTGGCCACGCCCACTGATAACAGTAGGCGTGGTCATTGCAATGGTTTAGTTCTTCCCACTTGTGTGTTATTCGACGGAAATAGTCGATATCTAGTTACGTCACAATTCATAACGCCGACCACTCCCACCCCCGGTGTTCTTACCCGGTAATGTGGGGGTGGGGGTGGGGGCTGCGCCAGGGATCGTGCTGTGTACAGGGGTAACGGCTTAGATGTTCAACATGTGAGGAAACACTATTTAAACTTGTTGATCGCTGGTTTTCACAGTGTCGGTTGACTATCACGTCTGGTAGAAGTTGGCTCCTTGCTGTGGTGACAGGTGCCTGCAGCGAGGGCTCTCCTCGTATCTCATTTCTATACACATCTTGAACTTCACAGGTCATGAAACAGCTCCTAATTGGCTTGACGAGGCTCGTATTCACGCACTGATAGACATTAATAAAGACGACACCTTTTCAAATATCTGTGTTACATGGAAAGGAAAAACTGGCATGGCTTTATTTTATTTATGTTCACAAAATTTAATCAATATTTCTGTTACGGATATTCGCAAGATAAGGATTAAAAATGTACGGGGCTTGTATGGGACACTTAGTTATGTTATTGAAATTGACTTATTTTATCCAAATTCATTAAATTTTGTATGTGTATAATGCGTTACCTCTCCCCCATAGTGTTTATACTTATTTATCGATAATGTAGCTATTTTATTTCACGTTTGCGTTCTCTAATCTTTCCCCTCGAGTAGGTCATGCGAGTACAGTTATTTAACGATTTATTTCAATCGGATTACGCAAATGAGAATAGGTAGCATATCTTTAGAGAGCATAGCACAATTAGGAATCATAACACAGCAAGTTATGCATCCCTGTGGATTATGAACATAATAAGCGCCAGATAAGGCGTAAGAGGGCGCATAATCACGATGAGGTGGGTTTAGAGTTGAATCTCCTCTACCGACCTCTATCTCGGGTATCTAAAAGAGGGAATTAAAAATTCCATACAAAGACAATCAGTGCAAAATATGGGATTGGAAATTATTGGAAATTAAAATATCTCCCAAGCGAAATGTATCTAGTATAAAAGAAAACTGTACTTGTACTACAAACGTAATTTTTATATTTATTCCGGAACAACCTGTTTTGAGGAATTTTGTTCGAGGCTCGAACCAAAGCTATCTCTTAAAATTGTGTTCAATATGCAACCTAATTTTTTGAGAAAGAAGAAACGAGAACTAGTCAAATTCTTTAAACCATCCCAAAACAGTAAAAAATAAAAATCTCTACACTCACATTTTAGAATATAAGAATGGAAATCTGAAAGTTTTTACTTGATAATTTCTTGATTCTTCTTCATTACTAATTCTTGTCAAGTGATTTTCAAAACATTCATGATTTAACTTTTCTTGTATGTTTTGTGCATGAGGTTATCTGATCTGTTTTTGATTTTGAATGTGAAAGTAAAATCACAACATTCATACATAAAGCATAACAATCATATATCAAGCAGCTTTTTGTGTACCACAATAATTGTCAAAATCCTAAAACCCACGTGAGCAAAGGCACGGCGGGCAACTGCTAGTCATACATAAAGCAGCTTCTTACGAATTTGTAAACTGACGTTTGGATATTGCTTACGTACATGTATCGTGTGCTTATGTTCAGCCGTTTAGGATTATTTATTTATGTGATATATTCAACTCCAAATTATGTTCATCCATTTGAAATATTTTTAACATTACATTCAAAAACTAGTTTTAATTCACTAATTCATCTGGGATGTAAGGTCGTCAAAAAATATAAAAACCCAGCAAGGAAAACAACCACAGATTGTGACAAGTGATTGGATTTGGATTGGAGTAGTAAAGAAAAAAGCGTCTCTTGCTTCACTTTCCTGTAATTAATGTTGCTGATTATTTAAAGTTATTTTTTGTAATATAATTAATTCACTCGTTAAAAAACGTATCAACTCAAAATTTAATCTGGTAATAATTTATTGAAAGTGGTACGAATAAAAAGTAAAACAAATACTATGTATTATTTTCAGTTGCGTACTGGTCGACTACACGAACGGACGCTTTATAATTTACAACAATGCGGCAAACTGTGTCCAACATATACGTATTTATTCAGCTTGCAGTACTACATGATTGGCTCGCTAAACGCCAAAATTAAAACTGTCAGAAAAAACCCATTCACAATATTAAAACTTTGAATTGCAACAGAGTTCCTTAAAGATATCAGGGTAAGAATTGTTTCTGCGATTGCCAATTTAAGTTCTCTGTTCTGTGTACCATACTCAAATATTTGTGTTTCAAACAAAAAATCTTGTAGGGAGCGGGGGGACGGTTGAAACAGAAGGACGGTTGGAACACGTCTGTATTTAGGTGCTACCTAGTAGACAAATTATGAACTACGTGAAACTATTATGTGTAGTCGGTAGCTCTACCGCTAATCAAAAGTGCCAGTGAAAAAACGATGTTTTGAAAGAAGAAGAAGAGTAAAACTGTTTCGCGCTGTCAGAAGTAAGTAGATCCAAGCTTGTTATATTTTAGTTTTAAACTTTGATAATGAAGTGAGAACTCTGATTCTATTTTTATCATAGAGTGTAGTCTTTTTCACTTCACATATGCGTAATGAGAACCGATTTAATTCTCAGCATCATTATAATAAACAATTGTTTACCATTTGATGTGTAATGGGGACGGTTGGAACACCATGTGCGTGTCAAACATAACCTACATTTTTTGACATTTTCAATACCTAGCTTTCTCGACAATACTAATGTAGGCTAGCTTACGGAACTAAGGCATTTAATTACAAAATACTTAGGGGCTAGGCCTAATTATGTTTTTATTATTTCAGTATGCCACGGATACGAATTCGTAAAACGGACAGGGGCAAAACGTCAATAGAGACGTTCGAAAAAGCGGCCGAAGATGTTATAAAAAATAACATGAAGAATCGTGCCTCAGCTAAGAAGTGGGGAATTCCCCACGTGACTTTGGCGAGGTACATTAATAAAAAGAAGGCTTGCGGCACTAATGTGGTAGGGCACACACCACAGATGGGGTATTGGACACCAAGAAGAGTGTTCACAGAACCAATGGAGCGGGAGTTGGTGGCATATTTGTTATCTATCGATTATTGATCAATTGTATATGCTAGCACTAATTTTTAATTGATTAAACGATATTTAGCATTAACCCTAAACTGTACATGTACCAAAAAGCAAACATGCAGATGAGTTTGTTCTATTATAATGTGTTCTTCACTTCCGTTCCAACTGTCCTTTATCCTGTTCCAACCGTCCTTCCATGAAGGACGGTTGGAACGTTTACAAATATTGTTTAAGATTTAATTCAATCCGATTAGAATACTGATATTGCTTGATTACCATATACAATAGTTTCATTACATGTTTAGTTACCTTCCTTCAAAATTTTGTTTTTATCCTTCCATAAATTAAAATTGTATAGCACTTTTCCAAAAACTGTTCCAACTGTCCCCATGCTCCCTACGGGACAACATAATGTTCCGCCTGTTGAATGCTTTGAATTAAATCATTCCGACTAACAGAAACATAATTATTGTGTTTTACTATTTAATTCAACACATGCATCATTATTACACTTTATAGTTAATTTTATAGTTGATATTCAATTAAATAATAGATATACATAATTAATGGCAATAATAGTGTTTTGCTTTATTTGCAATATATGCTATAGTCAGTTAACTAATTACAGTATCTGAGTTTTCTTTTAGGAGTTTATCAGATTCATGACCAATTGACAGGTGACGTAACGTGGTAGACTGTTGTGGTTGTTGTGGCATTCCCACGGTTGTTCGACCATATTGACGATGAGCGCATACTATAATTTTTATCATCTCGAATATAGTTATGGGTCTAGTATTAGCATATTAGCATGCTAGTAATCGTACGTACTACGCCAACTCCTCGTTTTATACATTTTGCAATCAGAGTGCACAAATATATATGCACACATTCATAATGTATTGTATAGTCCACCCAACTATCTTGTTCGTACGATCCACTAGACACGTGTGTTCTGACACGTGGTCCCAAGGAGGCAACACATCGGCGCGCGCACCCTCAAAACACAAGGCGCACAGATTCTGCTTTGATCCAGGCACTGATGAAAACGTTACTTACTAAATTACAACCAACAATCACATAAAAGGAAATCCAATCATGAAATCTGATTTTCAACTATAGTGCCCCTTGAGAAATTTACAACTCCTTTGAAGTATAGTTCTTTTTTGCCTTGTGACGTTTCTATTTTCTCTGCCGTCCTGTGATATGTAATTTAATTTATAGCGACGGAGTAACTTCAAGAAACGTTTGTATTTTCGTTTGAGGTATTCACCGTCCTCACGAGTCAGTAGTTTACGCCAAGATAACTCGGGAGAAATATACGAGAGAGTTTCTTGAAGTGAACCCGTTTCTCTGCGCCTTGAGGCCATCTATTAACTTTCATCGCCCGTGTGGCTTTGGCTGTAATTCACTGTTGTAACCAAATTAAAAGCAATTTCTGAGCACTTAGCATTAAGTCATGACCGCACCCGCTTCACCCCCTCCCCTCTAGGTTCTTGCCGACGTAATTACACTCCTACAGGACACTTCACTTTAGATAAGGTGGCAGCTCGCAGCCGCAATTACCAACTATTTCAAAAACATGCCGCTCAACACTTGTTTCAATAAGTGAGATGCATAGCTTCACGTGTCTTATTACGGTAATGTAGTCATGGTGTACAAGGAGTTAATATTAACGTATATTAAACTCCATGTAGTGGGCAACACGTTTGCTGTCGTTTGTGAGAGGTTGATTGTGAGAAGACAGAACTGAGTGAAATAGATAAAGTAATACAACTTCCTCATCAACTGAAACAACATACAATAACAATTCAATACCTTATTCATTATTGCTGCCTGCTTATTTCTACTGCTAGCGCTAGGTGCGTCCATATTGTTTATGCGTACGTAATTTCGCACTCTTAGTTCTATATTTGCCTTGCAAGATTCTAGAACGTTCTTTGTAATTATGAACTCGGATTTCCAAACAAGCTTTCGTTGATTTGATTTCGTTTGATTTCGTTTTTACAACCACGCAACTATTTGTTTCACTTTAAGAACCCCAAACTTCCTTTTTAATTACTAATTGACGTTCTAAACACAATGATTACACGAGTGGTCGTAACTTGTTCTCGATAGGCAATAGAATATGTTTGGTGCAGCAAAAAGAATGTTGGTGATTTCTTACTAACATTAATATTTTTATAAACAATTTAGTTAAAGGTTGTATTCCAAACACTACGAACATGATGTTTTCAAACTACATCAAACCATAAGGCTACATGATTTAGTATTTAATTAACACTTCAAACTGTGTCAAAATATTGATCAAACATTTACATACTTGTGTCCTTTGCCATCGTGTCCAGCTATTTGCGTGTCAATCGTGCTCCTCTGTGAGGGCTGAGAACGGTTTGGCCAGGCCATATACCAGTGTAATATAATAATAATGCACCTTAATTAATTAACTATACCCGCACCACTGTAACTTTAATTGTACTAAAACCGTAATATCTCACGCCATACGCTAAGGTATTTCATAAAAGCCTCCGGTGACATCTGAAAAAGGAGCCCAAACAATAAGAAATTCTTCTCGGCTTTACGGTGCCAGACCTACGGTTAAACCGAATGGTGGTTACTGGGGGGAACATATGGGAAGCGAGTGACACTAATGGTCTGAAATAGTGCCCAAGACGCTCGCCCAGCTCGGCTCATACTTTATTTGACGGGGGCTTATGGGAGGCCCGCACGCCTGGCTACATTGCGTGCTATAATTCTTGCTGATCGTTAGGAGGAGCTGCCCAAGACAATGTTGTCGCTAGGGCTGACGCACGCACATATTATCCACATTATGCGTACACTGTAGTGACGGGAGCTGTCACATCAACACTACAGCTGTTACAAGGTTGGTTGTCGTGCTGTGCTCGTTGCGCTGCTGGTGCACGCGTGAACATTTTAGGAACTAAACAGTGAGTAAATTCTTTGTTATGCTATATATTTTTAAATAAGTTTATAAATTAAATTAAAAAAAAAGTCATTTAATTCTAGTTGTGCATCGAAACTCAAATAGGTTAATAATATTTAAAATAGCCAATTGTCGGAAACTGGGTCCAATAACATGTAAAAAAATAGATATTTCGATATATTTTATGTAATGATTGCAAAGTACCATACCATGCATAACAGGACCGTGTATAAGCACACTACAGGCTTTATCAGGGCGACGAACGAAGACCAGTGGGGACAAGGGCTATTTCACCCCGACATATACTTTAAATAGTTGAAATCTGGGGTGCACCGTAAGATGTACCGGGTTGAGATAATTGGTTTCACTATTTTTATTATTCAACAATGTTCTTGTTGAGGAAAAATAACTAATCATGACTAGTATAAACAAGGTTCATTTAATCCACATGAACATCTATTTCAAGTTCTCTTATGTCAATTGTCAGTTGCCTAATGTCAGTTTTCTTAGTGTCTTATGTCATAAAAGCTACGTAGAGTATCGCGGATGAATATAAGCGGGGGGGGGGGGGGGGGGGGGGCGGAGGAGTGTTATCCTCCGACCTCCACTGAACCTTCACTGAACATTATAATTCTGTGACTATATAATTTGGTACTATTACTATCTATACTGTGTATTGTTAACACTATAAAACTGAAACTGTGGTTATAAATTAACTCACCCAATTGTTCTAGGAGGCTGGGATGGTAGTGAAGCTTTATACCCCCTTCCCTTGCCTCTTGGGTGCAGCACTGAGTGTAATGTATTGTATACAAGTATAATATATAAAAATAAGAAACGCTCGTAAGAGAGAATTCCGTTGTGTGCTGGGTGTGAGTTATAGTGTATAGTGAACGATAAATTAGCAGAGTGCACATTTATATTAATAATAAAACACATTTTGAAATTAAAGCAAAAACGAGTTGAATCACACAAAGATTAAACATGTTATATGTGACATAGACGATACATACAACCAATTATACACAACAAAAATCCTAGATTGTAATACTAATACAGTTGTCCACAAATGTTTTGGAAAATAAATTGCAGCTCAGTAAATTATAAAATCTAGAAATAACCACATTATGAGGAGTGCAAAATAATTATTTTATTTTATAAGAACCCTATGGTACACCAAACAAACAACCAAGTTGTGTAAGTCCTCTTAACCACCATGAATTTATTCGCCTCGTATTTGACATCAGCTTATTACATTTTTTGAATGTAATGATGTTTATGCATGGATATACTCATTTCGATGTATGAAGCAATCTAAATATTGTGCTGTCGAAAGACCTGTAAAAATCACAGAATACGGTCGCTCGCGGTCTGTTTATAGGGCATTTACCATTCTTCTTTTACTGCTTAGAGTAGAGTAGATTATAGTCGGCTTGAAATGTGCCAACAGGCACGCTGATAGTATCACTATATTACCGGATACAAAGAATGAGATGTGATAGATTTAGTTTGGTATTTTTGTCACATACGTCACTTTAATATACCATAATCTATGACCAGTGGTGTATTCGAGCCTAGGCGGGCTAAGGCGCCGCCTAGGCACTTTTATTTGGAGGCTAGGCTAGCCTAGGCGATTTTCACAGTAGGCTAGTGTTGTTTAAATTTCAAGAACCCATGTAGTATTCACAATATCCATAATTGAGAAAAAATATGTTACCCCAACGTCTTCATGTATTCAGGTTTAATTTCTGTAAAATATTTTTCCTGCCACTTAAAACAATCGCCATCCCCCCCTTCCCCCCACCCCGTGCACACGTAAATTCGACCGCCTAGGCACTTTATACTTTAGGAATACACCACTGTCTATGACGTGTTGTCGTTGTCTTGAGGTATCGTCAAAATGTGCTCTTCTCTGTTGTTCAACTCCAAGTTAATATCAGGGCTACTTCGTATGAGCTTGATTAGCATTATAATATGTTATTTTCAACATTTTCAAGAAAAGTCATACCCACCCTTGTACTCAACTCCATTATTCGCATTGAACGCTAAAACATTAGAAAAATCCGCCACATGTAAAGGATGGTCCACACAGATTTTTTAAGCATAAGATTTAAGGTTTAACGCGTAGTCGTAAAGTTGGATCATAGGAAACACGTACTGGCGTTCACACAAAGTTTTAGTTTTAAGACATTGTTTTCATTGTTGTTCTTAAAACAACGTCTTAAAACCTTAAATCTTATGCTTAAAAAATCTGTGTGGACCAGCCTTAACCTACGGAATTAGAGGGCTTGTGCATTATGACGTCATTACCCGAGGTCGGTAAAGTAGTAGTATTACTACTTTACCGACCTCGGTCACTACCTGCGTGAAATGACGTTGCAATGGCGGACTCAGCTCCCTCTAATGTGTTCCCCCTGTAATGTGGACTGCCTGACCGGCACCTACACCAAACACATATAGCTGATAATCATTTTACACAGTGCGAGAGACAGGAACTTAATGGAAAACTGCAGGAATTTGCATGAGCCGAAGTATGAAATTAAGGTATATTATAAGCTACCGTAATTTTATTTTGAATTATCGTATATGATGGGCGAGCTATTTACATGCCACAGAATTATTTTATAAACATAATATTTTATACAAGTGCATTATATCAGTGCTCGGAGTGCGATCGCTTGGTGCTCTGAATTTTCACTAAGAAAAAAAAACATCAAAAACGACCACGAAAACGACAACGACAACAACAACAATAATATTATTATTATTATTATTATCAGTTAACATGAGGGAAGCGTCGGGCATGGCCAGCCGGCTTCGATGTACCTAGGAGCCAGAATATGATGGGATTAATTTCCTATCCCCTACCTGACTTCATTGTTGGACACAGGGAGCAGATATACAAAAATTATTATTATTAATAAAAATAAAAATAATAATGATAATAATAATAATAATAATAATAATAATAATAATAATAATAATAATAACAATAATAATAATAACAATAATAATAATAACAATAATAATAATAACAATAATAATAACAATAATAATGACAGTTATAATAATAATAATAATAATAATAATAATAATAATAATAATAATAATAATAATAAAATAACAATAATAATAATAACAATAATAATAATATTAATAATAATAATAAAAATAATAATAATAATAATAATAATAATAATAATAATAATAATAAAATAAATATCGGCCCTCTTTAGGAGTACCTGTATACGCCACTGGAAATTATGTTTAAAGTATTTGTGGAACATTTGAGAAAAAATTATATATTGGTTTACAATACAGCTGACACATGTGTTCTACATTTGTAAGGCTCTGATTACCTTTGTGTGCATTGTCTGACTTAAAATGAGATCAGCTATAAAATGTTCACTATTAAAATAAAATATTTCTCCACCGTTTTCACCTTTCAAAAATATAAATTTCATACAACGTTTAGTTTTGAAATTGAAAAATTGGGACTTCTGAAGGTAACAAAATGATTTCTTTATTAATTTTTGAACGGCCGGTAACGTCAATGGCTACCATACCCCGCTTTACGCCGAGCATATTTCTCCCAAAATTACATTATGTTTATAAACATTTTGTAGGCCTTATCGTAGTTCAAATATTTGCTGTGGTCTAGGAAATAAAGTGTTTTTAGTTCATTATTATTGTATTTTGGTTATGATTCGGTACGGCGTAAATGAACAAAGCCGTTAAAAAAATACTAGGCCTATTAAGGATTCTGAACTGAAAATACTTTATTTCCTAGACCACAAAAGAGTGTATACGTAGGCCTACTTACACCACAAACAAAAGTGTTTAGCATGTATTCATTTGGGGAAAATAATAAGTTATATTTTAAAGCATGATGTGGAATAAAGTAGCGATATTGACGATACCGGCCGCTGAAAATTAAGAAATAAGTCATTTCGATACTTTCAGAAGTCAATGTTTTAAATTCAAAGGTCGATTTTTGTATGAATTGTGAATATTTTTGGAAACCATAGCTAAAAAAGCTTTATAAAATTATAAAAACAACAATAATAAATTAGCAATGCATGTTTGCCGAAAAGAGGATTAAATTCAAAAGTATATTGATCGATCTCCAGCTATGGTACATGGGCGGTATTACCGTGTGGGTGTATTGCTTTTACACGCGCCTCCCTTTTCTTGTAGCCGGCGTGATGAGGACTTTGAAACTTCATTTGTTTCACTGTTGACTAAAACACAAGGCGAAATTATTTGAATAACCTTTGAAGTGGTTTTAAAAATTAAGACAATTGAAATTTCGACGTGGGTCCCAAGTGAAACACCTAAATTATTCATTTGAGTGGCTGAAGCTTGAAAAGACGTCGAGAGCGGTGGGCGTTCTTCGCAATACTTATTGCTAATTTCAGAGTTTGGCTTGAATTTCATCAGCAGCGTTACAACAGACAAAGACTGTATTGGAGCTTGCTCAAGGCCCTTTTATCTGATAACAAAGTTGGAAGAGAATGGCAACTTGTTCATCTCGTGTGCGCACCGAGGCGGAAGGTAATAAGGGTACAAGGCAGCGATTACGGGGTGCGTTCCTTTGTGCGAGCACTGAGGCATGATCGCAGTAGAAACAGTGTCAGAAACAACCAACGCGAGGGCATCTTGGGCAGCCCAGAGGCGCTCATTTCTTACAGACCTTCAAGAACACTGATCGTAACCAATCATGGTGCATGGAGCTGGGATATTTATATTTATTTACTGAGTTTTACCCTGTAAACAGTCAGATTCAGTTTAGCTATTTTTTTCAGAAATCACACATTAATTAATGTAAACTTATAAACATTCTACATGTTTATGCTCCCTTAAGAATAATCTTGACGTTAATAAACTAAAAAGTTGAAAAATATGAGAAACATGAAAATGAGCAGTTTTCAATAAATTATATTTAAATGTTTATATCAAAGAAAGAAAGAAAGAAAGAAAGAAAGAAAGAAACGAAAGTCAATTTAAAGAATACTCAATACGATTTACTCTTGTAATATGCCTACAGACTATTATCATCGATTAGTAATAGTTGTTTTTATTGTGTCGCAGTTATTCATTGTAGGGTACTTAAAATTACGTTTCTCCTACAATAAGCATGACAATTAGGCTCGTGTTCTATAGTAACGGTAGATTATAACAACTAACTGTAAGATTACAACAACGATTTGCAATCTAAAATTAAAAACTCTGAATAATTAAGATCATTATTTTTGTTTTGTTTTCATTCTCATTGTTTTAAAGTGTTTTAACATACGTTAGTCGTCACATACGTCACTTCACTGTTACATAATTCATGACGACACCACCTTGCAAGTAAACGCGATGAAACTATAACATCTGATACAAAATAATGGATTACTAAAATACCAGCTGTAAAATAATGCTTTCTGTTTTTCGAATAAAATAAAATAAAATAAAATGAAATAAAATAAAATAAAATAAAATAAAATAAAATAAAATAAAATAAAATAAAATAAAATAAAATAAAATAAAATAAAATAAAATAAAATAAAATAAAATAAAATAAAATAAAATAAAATAAAATAAAATAAAATAAAATAAAATAAAATAAAATAAAATAAAATAGATAAAATAAAATTAAAATAAAATAAAATAAAATAAAATAAAATAAAATAAAATAAAATAAAATAAAATAAAATAATAATAAAATAAAATAAAATAAAATAAAATAAAATAAAATAAAATAAAATAAAATAAAATAAAATAAAATAAAATAAAAAAAAATAAAATAAAATAAAATAAAATAAAATAAAATAAAATAAAATAAAATAAAATAAAATAAAAATAAAATAAAATAAATTAAAATAAAATAAAATAAAATAAAATAAAATAAAATAAAATAAAATAAAATAAAATAAAATAAAATAAAATAAAATAAAATAAAATAAAATAAAATAAAATAAAATAAAATAAAATAAAATAAAATAAAATAAAATAAAATAAAATAAAATAAAATAAAATAAAATAAAATAAAATAAAATAAATAAAATAAACCACACCATTTACTAACGCTGACAAGAAAGAGTCTATAAGAACTTCTTTCAAGACGGAATAATTTGAAATCTAAATGAAGTTGGGTGAAGGGTGTGTGTGGGGGGGGGGAGTTAATACTAAATACGTCCACAAAGTAACCACAATGATTAAACTTTTGGGAGAGTCTTTGAATTACGAAATAAAAGCTACTGTTTTAGTTGACAAGTGTTTCCAAAGCGAATATTTGTTTTTGCAAATAATTTTAGATTTCGATTACATGGATTTTTCTAAGAGAATGGAAAATGGAAATCATGGGTTTAACTTCGTTCAAGCCAAACAAGCCCACATCCTAACCAAATAAATAAATACATGTTTGTTTTCAAGTCGTTTATTTTTTTTTAATATGATAAATAAAAGAACAATTCAAATGAAAACAGTTGTGTAGGTTAATCAGTCAGTGTTCATCGTGCTTCCACAGTGGCGGAGGTCACGGCACCGTCGCTTGGTTGGAATTGTCGAACAAGCACGTTATTTTCAAATTGTCAATCATATATCTTTAAATAAACGTAACTTATTATGAAATTAGAAGAAAATAGATAAAGGAAGAAGGTTGTAGGGAATAATTTTAACTATGTAGGTTGGTATTAGGGCCTATAACTTGAAAAAGTCTGAAATGTTTGTGGCTCAAATTCTAAATTGATCACTAATGGATAAATATTACAATTCGTTGCAAAAATAATGTCAAGTTGTCGACTATGCACCATAACTCAATGAGAGAGGTTAGTATAAGCAATCTGGAATTGTTGTTAGTATGTAACAGCCTAGTGGATTGATGATGTACTTTGAGTAACTCACTATAATCCGACGACACAGTAATTGACCGTTTCACTACGTCAGCCCCAGCCTATCGCCCCAACACTATAGTAGTCCTACTTCCCTCTGTGAGGAATCGCTATGTTAATATGATAAAGCCTAGTGAGAGATAATAAACTCAACTCGGCTCTTGAAAATGTCTACCCGGAGAATCAAGTGCGTATATAACACACGGCTCCTCTTCAACCCTCCCTCCGTAAAGAAATATTACACCCCTAGACAGGACATACCCTCTTGTAACAGCAATTCCGCGTTATCAGCACCCATAATGTAACCTTAGCGCGCCCTAAATCCTGCGCATTTTGCATTTTACCGCCGCCATTCTAATAAGCAGTCTAGCGTAGCAAATCACCATGGCGATAAGCAAAAATAATAATAATAAACTCTTAACAAAGAGGAGGCGGCAAGCTACATACCATTCCAAGTGAACTTGTTCCACTGCAGTGGGCTGGATCGAACTCTATGGGAGTTCTCTGATATAGTTTACCTACTGAAGTAACATGTATACAGGTGAAGGATCCGAGTTTAAAACCCGTGCTACAGACATTGTGATAGGTGTGTGTGTGTCAGGTGGTGATCCTAAAAAAGTCACAAATTTGATATTATTAAGGTAAAAGTAGATGTGACGGTAGCCTACACAACCCTACAAGTGGAGGGGGTGCGCTATCGCATAAAAATGTCATGCAGCTTTTCAGTGGCATCGTAGAAAATAGATTCAATAATACAGCAATGCTCAATAAGAGGAACATTCAAATATAATATTAAGGTCCAAGTGATTTGTATAACTAGATATGGCCGTTCAGTACTTGTTATTGTTGGTGTTGTCTGCGGGTTTGCCCGTGATCTGTTGTCCCATGCACAGAAATGATTTATGCAAATACAAATACATTTTGTAAAAAAAAACGTTGATTTGCCAAGAACAGATACATCGACAAGGTCGTGAAACATAACATTCACAGAGTTTTCTTCGTTTCTGATGTAGGTTACGTGCTACCAGATTAAACTTGAATATTTGTATATATATTGTTTATGCTTTTACATATTATTGATTATAAATGACGTATGACGTAGGCCTTATTGCTTTATGAGCGAGAAAACTGAAAAATATTCGGCCGACATTACCGCCGATCCAACAACTTTGTCAAGAAGTAAATAATATTAAAGCTGTTATACACGGTAAAATTTTCGATTGAAGTAGTTGAATTTAATTTTCAATTCAATACAAATTGAAATAAAACGAAATGTTTGATGAAATTTATTAAGTTCAACTGTTATTTCAATCAATGCTTCAAGTTGAGGCAATAGACCAATCACAAGAGACCATTGACTAAACTAGAAAGATGGCGATCGGCGGTGCACCCGACTTGAACTAGTTCGACGAAATGTAAAGCCTCCACTAAAAATTGATATGCTTATCGAAAATTTCCCATGTATATATTATGTAATTTCGTCAAATGGTTAGTGATTACCATGACATTTGCTATCGCACTGTAAACTGATCTTTCAACAGATTTTTCTTCCAATTGTTGCTTTCCCCTTACAGTGGTACGCGATCGAATCTTTGGTTTAATTCAGCTGCGTACGGTTAGGAGCCATATTAACGTGTACTTCAACTTTTCGTCCAACTTTTGAATTCAATATTGAATTCGTTGGTTTCAGAATTGAACTATACAACAATATTTGGTTTCAACTTTCAATAGAGTCAATTATATACATACTCAATGTTTTAAAGTATATCTCATACACGCCAATGACACTTAAACCATCAGTATAGAAGGAGCAACACCAACAAAAATGTCAACGCACATATTTTGGCACAAACTCGTTAAGCGAGCGAAGCGAGCGTTTCCACTTGACTCTTATGGCACTTCGTTCTGTTTTTTTGTTTGTTTGTTTTTTTTTTTTTTTTTTGTTTTTATGTCCGTCGATAGCGGTCGAACGGAAAGTCCGATCAACTTGAAATTTGGACCATCCACAAGCCTCGATGTGGATTGAAGGTGTATAGTTTTGAGGCAAAATCGTTCGAAAAGTTACAAAGTTACACCATAGTTACTGCAAAATATTTTTCTGAAACAAAATGGCGGCAAAATGTGAGATAGCCAGATTTTTCTACAGATTTTTCCGGTCACGAATATGTTAATGTAATGGCGATCTAATAAATATTGACAAAGTTACACAAAAGTTACTCGAAAATATATTTCTGAAACACAGTAACAGCAAAATGTGAGGTGGCTATCTTATAGTAAATTTTTGTCCGGTCACGAATATACCAATGCAAACGCAATCTGATACGTATTAGAGGCAGAAATTACATTTCTATTGCTGTCAATAACTGTTAGTAACGGTGGCGGACCGCGGCGAAAACATGACAGCGAAAATTCTTAGCAACGCACATTGCACTGCATCCAACAATGTCGGGAAGTTTAATAGCTATGGAAATTAGAAAAATTGTTGCAATGCGCATTCCTGAATTGTTGTCAATTGTTGTTTGTATTAGCATTAAATCTTTTCGCCAGAAAGTTCGTAGATATTGACGCGCTCGCTTATCAACGCGTCAAACAGAGCGTTTTCCTAGTTTAACTAAATAATAGTTTTTAAGCGAGCGAAGCGAGCGTTTCCACTTGACTCTTATGGCACTTCATTCTGTTTTTTTGTTTGTTTTTTTTTTTGTTTTGTTTTTATGTCCGTCGATAGCGGTCGAACGGAAAGTCCGATCAACTTGAAATTTGAACCATCCACAAGCCTCGATGTGGATTGAAGGTGTATAGTTTTGAGGCAAAATCGTTCGAAAAGTTACAAAGTTACACCATAGTTACTACAAAATATTTTTATGAAACAAAATGGCGGCAAAATGTGAGATAGCCAGATTTTTCTAGAGATTTTTCCGGTTAAGAATATGTTGATGTTATGGCGATCTGATAAGTATTGGCAAAGTTACACGAAAGTTACTCGAAAATATTTTTCTAAAACGCAGTAACGGCAAAATGTGAGGTGGCTATATTATAGTAAATGTTTGTCCGGTCACGAATATACTAATGTAAACGCGATCCGATACGTATTAGAGGCAGAAATTACATTTCTATTGCTGTCAATAAGTGTTAGTAACGGTGGCGGACCGTGTTGAAAACATGACCACGAAAATTCTTAGCAACGCACATTGCACTGCATACAACAATGTCGGAAAGTATAATAGCCATGGAAATAAGAACAATTTTTGCAATGCGCATTCTTGAATTGTTGTTAACTGTTGTTCGTATTAGCGTTGAAAACTTTTCGCCAGAAAGTTCGTAGATATTGACGCGCTCGCTTATCAACGCGTCAAACAGAGCGTTTTCCTAGTGTTAAACATCTGGGGCATTGTGTTTTATTATTAATAGGTGCTTGAGCACCTCATAAATTTCTGACGCTGAATATTATATAAGATTACGGTTGCTCGACACAGCTGCCTTAGAGCAAATTACACTTCGTCAGTAATTTTGAAAGAACCCATTGCATCTCGTGACCGAGCATTGCCGCCGTTTTTGTATTGAATGAATCACATGAGGAAAGCAATATCATAGTGTCGAAATCAAGTGGACACCCGCAAACAGCTACTCAACGAGAAGTTTAATTTTATATGCCTATTTCCAATCGTCTAAACCCTCAACAAAATATTATCACCTACCATGTGTAGCTCAAAATACGGTCTAAACTATATAGTTAAACAATATAATGTAATAATAATAATAATAATAATAATAATAATAATAATAATAATAATAATAATAATAATAATAATAATAATAATAATAATAATAATAATAATGTGATTATTGTTCCTTTAGTTGATCATACAATGATATCGGACAAGTCATAACATAATATCAATAATAATAATTAAGATTATTACAATCATAACATTGATACAAACTCTTTTACAGAATAAAAAGAATTTTCAAAAATCATCGAAAATTGGTAAAGTAAAAAAAATTAAATTAATAAAATAAGTTGATTAAATTATCACACAAACATCGATCCAGTTAATAGTATGTTTCCTTTGCCACATCACGATAAAGTGATGGCACTGAGATAAAAATTAATAATTGTGTTTAATATAGTATATGCTTATAACATACAACTGACACATTTCGCTTCCCTAATCATGATATTAGTTTTATGTATGCTTAAAAGTTCCTTTTAATGGAATTCTTTGGTACATATCAAGTCGATCTATTATTTAAAAAAACGTAAACAAATTAAATACACATAAGAAAATCAATACACAATCAACGCAGTATAAATTGAAGATTAAATGTTACAATTATAAACCGTTTTGTATAAAAACTTCCTCCTTTGCCAACAAAATCGCGGCACAGCCTTGGGTGAGAAGCTTCCTGACCAAGTTGATTGAATCCACAGTTCCGAAGCTCCACAGAATGTCTTGTTTCTCTACCTTGTTTCCGACTATGGGCATGTTGTACAGAGCAGTGAAACACTTGTATAATTCTGAATTGTCAAGATTTTGCTATAGTTTGCAGTTTGCATATCTTGCACCTGTCTTTTTATGTGTAGATACGATATGAATAATTATTGTGCAATGTGCATGTGATGGTTTCTCTATGTTTGTTTGAAGTGCTGTATTTTAGTGTGAATTATGCGGAATCATTATCGTGTATGAATGTATTTTTATTTGATGTGCTTCATGTAAACATAAGTTGATGCTGTGTATGTTCGTGGTAGGGAATCAGCATTATTTACTAGTTAATTAATACTATCAGTGAGCACTGAGTTTTTATAATATGTACGTGCAGCGTATATGTTATATAATATATAACTTACGTAATTATATTATGTAAATGTGCTGTGTGGAATTCGACGGCAAAGCACTGCCTCATACACAACATGTAAAAGCGGCTATAGAAAGTTTTAGAGAAGCGTGAAGTTGACTTTACTAGAGTTTAGGTAATTACAAGTCTTCAAAAGGAGGAAATTAGCAAATCTAATGTTGTAATATTCTCGACTTTATGGCAGACAAGATCAGTCCGCGACACTTTAAAAAATAATTTACGTGGCTTTAGTGGAGTCGCCATAATCCCGTAACGGCTTAAGTCTCGGGGCGTAATAACCGAGAACAGTTGGGGCTGCGGGACAGCGGGAGCGCGTATTATAATATACTGCCGTGATTGTTTTAAACTAGGGAATGTTATCTCTATTGCCTGGGATTAGAATAAAACCCCAAAGTGGTAGCGGTTATGTATTGTTTGGGGTAGGTTGAAAGAATAATTTAAGAAGGTCGAGATAAGATTATTTTTCTTGCTAGAATCGCAATAATAATCAACATTAGCTTTAATTAAATAAGTTTTCTTGCAGAAATATACACTGGAAGCTACTTATATTAAAAGAAAAACTATCATAATTTTGAATAGTGAATATATTGACCCATTCTCATACCTGCACACACTATGTCGGACTCAGTGGAATGCGAGACTTTTACTACATGCTATAGATGTATTTTGTAAATGAAGCTATAATTAGGAAATACTAATCAAAGAAAACTAGTAAACAATATGCATCGGCATATATAGGATATAACCTATTTCAAAAAGGCTCAGTTAAATTAAAAATAGATATATGCAATCTCCCCCGCTCTCCCCCCTCCCCCTTCCCCGACCCTTTTTTGCTTGTATACACGGTCAAGCCACACTTATACATTTATATACCGGTAAATAGTTAAAACAATGTATTTTAATGCAAATAAAACATTTTCATCATCATTAAAAAAAAAATAAAAAACTCGGAGCAGTCAGTTCTATCGACAATACTAACACAATACGCGATCTATATTACAAGTCATTCTTCATTTCTCCTTTTCAGGTAGTCGTAATAACGTCTCCTCACCCCCCCCCCCCCCCCCCCTTCTGTTCAGATCCTGCTCCACACTCATCGGTCCCAGTACTGAAGACGCGGAAACGTTGCTTGTTGTTGTAGTTGATGTAACGTCATCAATCATACGAAGTAGAGAACGAAATGTCGCGCCTGACCAACAGTAAGAATAATAATAAATAATAATGGATCGAAACATTCACCAGGTTTGATTTGCTATTCTTGAAAACGACGTTAACTTTAACTAGAGGGTGTAAGAACTGGAATTAGGTACAAGATTAAGTTTCAGACATCCTATTTCTAACAATATTTCCCCCGACCCCCATTAAACTTAGAACTGAATGTAGAAAACATCCCAAACTAGCCAGCAAAACGTTAATTTTACGCGGTTTTTACATGAGCGACTCCCACCCTTTATATTTTGAGCAATTTCACGTATCCCAATATTTTCTACCAACACCCCACTACTTTTACTTCCATTTTACTGCTACTTGTATCTGAGTTCATTGCTGTGTCCGTGACTTCATTCATCTGCAAAGTCTTGTTTTTGTTTTTTGTATTCAAGAAATATGACAGAATGGTGAATTTTGTGTTAATTTTGAGCGAAATATATTGAGACGTGCCATGATATAGAAGAGATAACACTTCTCTGTAAATTATAGTTTGGATTTTACTATCGATTGGTATCAAGACGAATTAATTATGTGTATTTCCAGCCCCTTTGAAAGAATAGCATATAGCTCGTAAGAGACTTCCCACCCACCTGGCCACGCAGGAGTGATCTGCGCGCGAAACAGAGGGAAACTTTGCGAAACTACGCGTATCGCTCATCCACCACCGCGACACTAGGAAGCGCTGCTTGTATTTGCAGTTAACGCAGTCTACAGGCTTCTTGCAGGTGACGTCACAAACTTGAGCTGGAGGAAGACACAATGGTTACAATGTATTTCTCATATATATCAGCTAGTTATTTTGTTGCCCATCAGATCAATACGTTTGTTTCATTGTTGTCGTTAATTCTGGCTTGCAAGAAAACAAACTTTAACAATAGGGCACTAGCAACACCAAAAGACAACAATGAAACAAATGAATTGAATCGATGGACAAACAACAAGCTGTCAAAAAATAATTTCTTCTGATTTTGGACAACAAAACAAAAACAAACAAATACACATACAAAACAACGACTCACGTTGTCTATCATTAAAAGTTTTAAATGGCGAGCAGTTACTATTGCTACACTTGTTTTTATTTCTATGGTTGCAATTTTATTATTTTGACAGCTGATGGTTTGTCCATCAGTTCAATTAATTTGTTCCATTGTTGTCTTGTGGTGTTGCTAGTGCCCTATTGGTTTTACAGCGCTCTAATAATTATATTATTTTTGTCCACTAAGCCTTTAACGTCCCCTACCCGTAGGGGTGCCCCTTGTTGATATGTATTTGTTCTCTATAAGGGAAATAACATGCATGAAACTGTTACGTGGCAACCATGGGAGCCCATATGGGTAGGGGACGACTATGAATTCCTGCAGTTCCGTAGTATAGTCGTCCCCTACCCCTAAGATATATCGTTATTGTCAGGTAGCAATTGCATGCATTTTATTTTATTTTCCACCTCTATTTTACCTCTCCAACACCAAACATCACAGAAATCGAAAACCTAAATCAACAGCGCACTGTGTATTGGTAAGCCCTACACACTGAATGAAATATAACCATTAGCGTAGTTATTTTGATTAATTATATATAAAAAAACATACTGATTACAATGTAAGACACAACTTAGAGCATTCAGTATGTAGAGCTTACTAAACCACATTTCATTTTCAGACAGACAATTTTATTCTCAACACAGAATACATACATGTTACTTAAAAGTGCGCTGTTTATTCAGATTTTCGATTTTGAAGCCCATTCTTGTGATATAATAATTTATAAATTAAAATTTTGTGCGGATTTTGACGTAGAGCTATACTTCCCTGTTAATAGTCGTCCCCTACCCCTAGAATATCTCCTTGTTGTCAGGTAACAATTTCATGCATGTTATTTCCCAAATAGAAAACAATTCGTTAACGACAACGGGCGCCCCTAAGGGTAGGGGACGACTTAGGTTGGAATTCATAGTCGGCCCCTACACCTAGGGGTATCCATTGTTGATATGGATTTTTTTTCTATACGGGAAATAAAAATAACATGCAAACAACTGTTACCTTGGTTTCCAGCAATCTCAACAATCAATTCCACGTAAAAAAAAACTACAAAATCTGTATGACTTGTGCTATATCTGTTATTACAGAGCTAAGTTTGGGTGTATTAACAACCACTGGACAGAGACTACTTGGGTATATGTCACACTGCATAGTATGTACGGTATATATATATATATCTGTAAAACAATCGTAACCTCCATTATTGTTATTGAGAATGATTGAAATTGAAACGAATTGAATTGATGATATGTTTTACCCATTGCGTTCAGCTCGCGTGTTTTGAAGCGCAATTTACAAAATATTTTATAATATTAATTGTGTTATTTCGTATGTGGAAAACGTCCGAAAGTATAGAGGTTGACGAAGGTAGTTAGTTAGTAATCTAGAACTAGGACGTTCTACCGTAGTGAAGAAATTAGGGCTTCATCTCTCTTGCTTGTCTTTGAGGGGGGGGGGGGGGGGAGGCGTAGCCCGTAAACAAAGCTGGAACCATTGGGTTTGGCCCTATATTTCAAACCCAATGGGGGAACTTGATGTGGTACAGAGTTTAGGTGGCGTGCCCAAAGCTGTTACGGTACTGTTTAATGAGTACTGAGTACAGGTTAGTGGATAGTAGATAGGCTAGCAGGTAAAAATCAAGTTGGAACAGTCCCTTATAATTATGTTTGTATTTAGGTTGTCCTGCTTGTCCCACTGGGCACTGCTTATCAGTTATCCCTTGTAAAAACGGAGAGACATGTTACTATTATAAATCCGTCCATCCGTCGTTCTATTTTAAATTTCGCGCACCTTGTAAAATCTTCTCACAGCCTTGTTCGAATAGCTTCTAAAACTACGAATCATGAATGTAGTTGGCAGTGTAATGTGTGGTTATGGTTGGCTTCTCGAAATCTGTTTGTTTTGACATCCTTATCTGAGAAATATATTAAACGTTTCAGAGATATGATACATAGGCAAATTACCAATGCCTATTCTTGATTTGGCTTAGTTAGTACTAGTAATGTTATAGTTGTAGGTGGTATAGACATCGAAGTTTGTTTACAAATAGCTTAGAAGTTAGGCCTAGCCGCATAAGCAACGTTGTTTGCAATGAGTGATCTTATGGTTCAGTACTTTCATCCCAGCTTACAACCATTCATAAAAGAGCTGTTGCTAGGTAGAAACACTGGTAAGTAGCGTACATAGGCTTAGTCTAGGCCTATGAAATTTTGACCGCCAAGTGCTAGCCTAGGCCTAGGCCCTAGGGCCTAATTGGGCTTTGACAGCTTGATGAAAACTAGGCCTAGGCCTACAGCCTCGTTAAACAGGATGCACAAAAAACCGGGAAGGAGCTTCCCGTTCCCATTCTCGTTCCTGGGCAATGTCATCATAAGCCTAGGGAACTTTTCCGTTGCCAGAGCTCCTTCCTTGGCATAATGACTACGTTTACCACGCGTGCCGAGCTCGAGCTCGTAAGCTCGAGCTGGACATTATGCGAACTGAATTTGCCTGATAAACACCTAAGCTCGAACCCAACTCAGCTCGGTGAAGCTGCCGAGCCAGCACGCTCCATGCGATCTCAAATTGCGTGATAAACACATGCGGACCGAACTGTGTACATACGTACGTTTAGCAAGCGGTTAACCACGCCTTCTTTTTCAGCACGAACCAGACCTGTAGTATTTAGTACGATCTCAAAGTCCGTGGTAAACGAATACCCAGGTATTGAGCTCGAGCTCGAGCTGGGCTCGCGTGGTAAACGTAGTAATTGTGTACGGAGCTCCAAGCTCGGTGCACAATGCGCCCGGGAAGGCCTAGGCCTAAGGCTCGCTAGGCCTAGCATTAAGGTCGGTGCACAATTGTTCGGCAACGGAAACGAGAATGTTATGTTAAACATAGCCTAGGTGAACTTGCCGCATTCGTTACCGGGATACAGAAAAGGGATGCTCAATTGTGCATCGTGCTATAAGATAACACAGGATCCAACTTAGTTACTGTTCCCATTAATGTTGCCGGGCAATTGTGCATCGGCCTTTGACTTACAGAGCCCAACATTGCGCCTAGACGTAAGATTGAACAGCGTGTACAATATCCAGGGAACAACAACTAGGCCTCGGCATAGAATGGAAACAGTAAACATGAGAATGCTAAGATATGTGTTAACAACCTTGTTGTGTCTTTCTCTTTGCGAGGTCTTGGGAACAAGAACAGAAAAGAGGACAAAGTTTGACCTTTTCTGGTGGTAGTTGGCCATATTCTCTGCCAACTTCATAGGATGGTATACCAGAGGTTATAGCTGTGGCCTACTTGTTGTGCAGTACCTTGATGTTTACCGTTCTCGTTTCTGTTCCCGTTCTTGGTCATGGTGTACCCTGCTTAAAGGCCGAGTAAACCCTCACATTTAGTTTAAAACGTGTAATTGGTAGCCTACTCTGTAATGGTTAGTGCATGTATATAGTTGCCTAGAGGGTTCAATCTCTGTAAATCCAAGAACGAATGTTTCACCCGAGGCGTTGATGACGTCGAAGGAACTTAACGCCACCTCGCTGCATACGAGCATCTACCAAGTTTCGCTGCCCGCGCAAATATATCTCGTCCAGATCCACGTACGTAAATTCACTTGAGCACAAATCAAACATAGGTACCACTGAATTCTCCTTACTTCGATCTACACGGTGAATGTTCAAATAACTTTCTACCATTAATGCAACTTATTCTAGGTCTATACAATTTTAAAACATGAAGCTATTAGGCCTACCATAGATCATAGATTGAAACAACTTATTTCAAACTAATATAATGAGGAGCTGGCTTTATAAATCAGAATTCCAACCAGTCTATCAAGTTAAATGAAATGTCTAAATATTACCGGTACCGTAGGCCTACTGGTATAGGAAGAAACCCAGCAAGAAATTGATGGAAATTTAGCCAATTATCGAATGTAGGCCTATATATATCGATGCATGTTGCGGCTAAGCTATTACAAGTTTGAAACAGGCCATCGGCGGCAGCCCAGCGCTAGTAATCTTTGCTAGATTTCACTGAGAGTAGTCCGCGGCATTGAACGGACAACACGCGTTGATACACAGGATAATCGGCTAGCCTAAATTTCCTTCGATTTCTTGCTGGTTTTCTTCGTCTAATATTTAAACATTTCATTTAACATGATAGAGTGGTTGGAATTCTAATTTTTAATGCTACCTTCTCATTATATTTGTTTGAAATTGGTTGTGTTTCATCTATAATCTGTAGTAATAGCTTCCATGTTTTAAAATTTTCTAGAAAAAGTTGCATTAATGGTAAGGTACAGTAGAAGGTTGTTTAAACATTTCAAGATCAAAGTACCGTAAGTAGAATTCAGTGGTAAAGTCATCTAACAATAACTTCGGTAATGCTTTCGTCATCAATCAATGACGTATAACTTACGGTCTCGGCCAACCCGAGCAGGTATTTGAATTAGCCACGGCCGCTGGTTGGCTGCCGCTCACCCACCCGTGACGGAAGCATTACTGAAGCTGTTGTACGATGACTATGTTGATTTGTGCACTTGTAAGTTAACTACGTGGATCTGGACAACACGATGTGTTTGCGCGGGCGACGAAAGACGGTAGATGCTCGTATGCAGCGAGGTGGTGTTACATTCCTTCGACGTCACCAACGCCTCAGGTGAAACATTCGTTCTTGGATTTAAGCCTACAGGGATTGGACCCACTAGGCAACTATACATGCACTAACTGTTACAGAGAAGGCTTAAACAAATGTAACAAAATGTGAGGGTTTACTGGACCTTTATGTCTAAAAGCCTAAACCTGTGAGCAATGAGCATACATTTCAGTGCTGCTAGGTGTAGACCTAGTCAAGGCCTGTGTAGACGTAGGGCCTTTGAGCCGCTTCATTTGGTTTGGCTCGCACTACCTGAGCTGAACTTCGAGTGGTAAACATAATCGATCTCAATCTTGTTCATAGCCATCTTTGTTGTTTGCATTTGCAAAGTAGTCCTACACCACAAATCAGTTTACATAGGCCTATTCAAATGTAAAAAATGGTGTAGTGTGTGCAAAATTGTGCAAAAAACAACGAAATGTTGACTAAATTACTTTAACTAACGCTTCTACATTTACAATTTATTCAAACTTCGAAGCCAGATTTGTTTGTATGTCTGTGTTGTATCTTGCTCTATTAGATTCAATCTATTGTTGTTATTATTGAGACTATTATATTAGGCTAACTTACATCACTTATCTTAGCATGCTCAAAAGCGACACAACCGACGCGATCAAAATGTGTTTTTAGACATTCAAAAATTGCTTTTTACTTTTTAGAATACAAAATTGCAACTGGTGAATACGTTCAGCTTTGGGGCTTTGCCCCAAGCCCCAACGTGCCAGCGCAATTTGCTTTTTTTACGTCAATTATACTCATTCTGTTTCTTAGAGGGTTGCCTGAACCGCGATGAAACTTTTCGGAAGCAACCGGACCCCACCAGAAACAATTTGTTGACCACTGATATAGATACCGTTTTCTGTGTCATGAACCATGAGGAAAAGTTACTCTGTCCTCTACTGGATGACCAGTGTATAATGCAGTGATTTCTGGCTGTCACACTTGCAAAGTTTGTGTTAAACATTGATTCGAGGTTATTATTCAAATATAATATATTACGAAAAAATATTGTTTCAGGTATTGGTGCAGGAATCATTCAGCTGGCTGATGCTCGAACTGGAAAGGCCCTACCTGTCCCAGTTTCAATTGATGAACCACCATACAATGATAGATTTAAAGTGATAATTCCATTTGCTGGACAGCATATCAAGTGGGACGTGGTATTCAATACTCTGAAACACAACTTCCCGCCTGACTTTTGTTTCGATGATGAATCTTTCCTCGCAGATCCGGACATAGATGAAATTGAGAAGGATGTTCCTAGTCTTGCCAACTGGGAGTTACGAAACGAAAGTGCATTGCTACAAGTCATTAACGAACTACTATTACTATATAAGAAACATCAGGTGAGATTAATGTTCATTAAAAAGGTTGAACACAGTTATGTTTCTTTGGGGCCTTCCCACACTAATGCTATATATACCCTACACTAGTGGTTCCCAACTTCTCAGTCAGTGTACCCCCTGAGTAGTTTGGCTCCAACCACATACCCCTACCTTCTAAAAACAAAGAACAGTAGAAACGTGATAGCCTACCTTTTTTTATGTAGCTCCTCATTAATGGAAAGGGTGTAACTGTTTACGGAATAAAAGATTTTGAAGTCAGGCGTGATTGGTGACAATTATTTTAGTCATAGATCTCTTCTCAGCATTTAAACGATTTCGGGGGGAAATATTATGACAAGGAGATGACGTGCTCTCTATTTATTTATTTATTTATTTATTTATTTATTTATTTATTTATTTATTGATTTAATTATTTATTTATTTATTTATTTATTTATTTATTTATTTATTTATTTATTTATTTATTTATTTATTTATTTATTTATTTGTTTGTTTGTTTGTTTGTTTGTTTGTTTGTTTGTTTATTTGTTTGTTTGTTTGTTTGTTTGTTTGTTTGTTTGTTTGTTTGTTTGTTTGTTTGTTTGTTTATTTATTTATTTATTTACTTATATATTTATTTCTTTTATTTATTTATTTATCTATTTATTTATTTAATGTGTATCATATTCAGAACTATAAAAATTATTAAATATGTATAGCCTAAAATTATTAATTAGGTATGGTATAACTGGTTTGACATGTTCTCATACTTTCGTATATCACTCAAATTTCGCCCGAATTCTGAATTTCACACATTGTCCTTCGTATTCACATCACAAAAAAATAATGGTTAAATATTTTGCATTGTAAACAAAATGCTTGTGGCTTAGCTTAGGGCCTAATTAATACTGTAGTCTTTGTTATAGCCGTGGGTCCTACTACATTTAGTATTTTTGTTTTCAGATTTCCTTACTGAGTGATTATTCTCGGTTACAATTTGAGTACTCGTCATTGGTTGGTGAGATGAATCTCAATGAAGAGGATGTAGAAGTTTTGGTTGGGTGTAGTAGTTCCAAAAAGTCACGTGGGTATGTCAATGCAGTCCATTTTTTGATACGTCTAGACATAAATTTTGACAGTCTGCCTCCACCGCCTGGTGCCCAAAACTATGGAAGAAACGGAGCGTGTCTGCTAGTGACGTTCTTTTCTCCAGAAGGCAGCCGGATAACTCCCGAGTTGTTTCTCTCCCCAAATGTGGAACGGGCATTGGGAACAAGTCACGCAATGGTTATTCCTCCATTTCCCTCGAGAAGTTGTCTTATGGATTATGTGCCAGATGTGACTAACTTGTTGAAAAATAGAATTGAAGTGGTTGCTTTGATACATCAGAAGAAACTAGACTACTTTGCTGCTTTCTTACACAAAGTAAGAAATGGACTTTTAGAGCACGAGACAGTGACCGCTTCAAGAGCTTCGTTCTTGCTCGAGCGTCGCGACTTTCACTTTCTTCTACATGTGTCATTGCCTCCAGAGTTCCCCAAAGATCGCCCTCTATTTACCTTCCAGTCTGTGTACCATGCTTCGTACGGCAAACCTTACCAAGCTGTCGCAGAGGACTATCCGTACAGCCCCCGTTGGTCTGTTCAGGTCATGGTGGCACGAGCATATGATTATATCATGGGTTACGTTGAAGATTTTCAGAGAGCCTCTATAATCAGCTGCTCACAGATTTAATGTCATATGTCATACTGCCAAGCAATGATAATATGAGTGCAATGAATTTTAAGCTTAGTAAAGCTAAATGGGAGGTCCCCAGCAGGCTTAATTTATTTGTATTAAAGAAACAGAAAAAAAAATACAGTTTGGGAGCTAGGAAACAGTCAGATAGGTATATTCCGTAACAACCTAACAACACAAATCATGATATGTCTCAAGGACTGGAGAATAAGCCTCTCTAATATATGTTCAGTTGTTTTCATAATAAAGTATGTCTAGCAAGTAGGAATAGTATGAAGTTGACACGATAACACTTTCAGTGTTTGTCATTAATTAGTAGATTATGTGGTTATTTGAAAGCAGTATATTTCTTAATTAGCTTACCTGCTAGATGGGTTTGTATAACTTCAAACTTGTATGTGATTTGTCATCTTACCAGGCAGAAGAGTACCATAGTGATGACATTTTCTTTAACTGATGTGTAAGTACATTACTTTTTAGTTTTTACTGTGATTGTGATATTTCCGTGCATAGGAATAACAGACGAACCAATTTAAACTCTGTGAGTGTCGATTAATCGGGTTACGTGAAAGTGTGACATCAAAAACTTAAGTTTCAGTATAGCTCTACCTTGGTTGATTGTTTTCTTTTTCTGTAGGCCTAATTTGTACATACAGTACATAATAAAGAATCCTAAGCTGCAGTGCAACCTCAATGTCATTTGAAACAATAAATCCAGAGCCATATGATCCCAAAAACATAGAGTCTCAACACTGCAGTAATCAGTTGTTAGTAATTCAACCTATTTAGTATTTTTTATTTCGTAATGCTTTATGCTATTTTAGTTCATCTTACTGGCAAGAAGAAGAAGTGGAAGACTGTTGTGCAAGATCAGTGATCTTCATGTAGTGACTTTAATTCGAATTGCAAGGGACCCTTAAAATGCAATTTGAATTACAAAATTTTGAATTAAAAGAATGTTTAACAAGCCTTATGCTCTTACCTTCAACAGGGACTTGATCACTACTTTGAATTACACATACATTTGAATTAACAGAGTTTGAATTAACGAGGTTTTACTGTACCCTAATCAGAGGCAATCTGAGAAATTCAAAAGTTAAAACTAATAAGTAAATCGATAATAATATCTTACTGTCTTAACTATCTGATATTTTCATTTTTCAGACATTTTCAAGGTGACACTGAACTCGCGAAGGTTAAAGTCACGTAGTGCCTGCACTGGCTTCTGTCCTTTAAATATCCTACGTACATGTGATTCACGTCCAAGTATTTATATGATAGGTACAGAGTCCCAAGATATCAGTCACAGAAGCAAAATGACCATGTAAAGGCTGTATTCCCTGCCTGGTAACGAATGTGTAGTACAAACAAAACTCCCAGGGCCAGTTTCCCAGTACCAATCAGGCCCTATGATAAGAAGTCAAAGTAATGAGGCATAACTGTAACCGAATATGACCTTGCCGCACATCCACCCTAGGATATATAAAGTCTGGTGATTGGAGCACTCACCACTGTGACAAACTTTCGTCAGCTGATAATCACCTTGAAAATGTCACATAGCTCAGACGGAAGTTCTGTAAAAAAAAGACCCAATACTTTTTCATCGTCCGACACAGTTTATCCAAAAAACATGTTATTTCATATTACACCTATAAACATACTAGATATGTATTCTCTTTTATATATTGTTGTAAGACGGCTATGCTGATGTACTATCTGAGACAAATTTGACTGATTTCAACTTAATTCAAAGCAGACCAAACAAATTTAAAAGCACTTGTGTTGCAAAATAAAGGAAGTCTCTGATGGGGTTTCTAACATCTGGCAAATCTGACGTAAAAAATTACTTGCCGCCATACTAACAAAGCACATAATTGGTATAATTGTCCCCCACTAAAAATCAGTTCTTGTAACTGAGTGGGTAGACTATAAATACAATTTTATTTCATTTAATTGCAACTCAGAACAAGATAAACATGTTCTAGTGAGGGAAAAGATAGAGAAGGACGACAGCTTACCTGAGAAAGTAGATGGGTCACTTTGAGAAACATACAAATAATATGAGACGTTTTGGCCAACTTGTAGTCTTGATCACTCTGAGTAGAAAAACTAAACTTAAAACTCCGGTGAATTTATATGATAAATTTGTTTGTCATGAAATCAAATGAAGAAGTAAAGTAAGGGAAAATAATTGTCCATATGTTTTCTATGTATGTATTAAGTATACAGTGTGAATGTTGTAAAGTGTAATCTGTCAAACTTCAACTATTAAACATTTCTGAATTTGTAAATACTATGTTAAATCCTGACAATAATCATATCCATGTGGCATATATTCTATCACTGTTGTAACCAGGCCTCGAATTAATACAACCATAATATATCAGCGTTTCAGCGACAACAGCATCAATATTTTTAGCTTCAAGTCAGCATCGCACACCAACAAACCGTGTTTTAAGTGGTCTCACCACAGTCGTATCGTTTACAAACAAGGCGTACAAGACTTGCTTGCCCGGTCACCAGAGGCGGATATATTTTTGCGCGGCGACTAAGTTTTGGAAATCACTCACCCGCTGGGGAAGTGATATTACCGAATCAATCATGCAATGTTTTATGAATAATTCATGATTATTAATTTATTATCTGTGTGGTCAGCCAACACCTATGCCAGAAGTTTGTATGAATGTGTGAACATGTATGTTGATGAAATCACATAAGAAGCTATTTAAGATGAGTTATTGTTAAAACTTAAAAACAGATAAAATTAAGAATTATAACAGGATAACTTGGTAGCTTAGCAAAACTATCTTGTAATAATCACCAATTAAACCCGTATTCTCGTTAATAGTGTTCCTTCGTATGGTACACCATTAACCCATCCGCATCAGTTGCCTCATTTGGCTGGCCGCCCCCGGAAACCACGCACTTCTAGCGCGCGCCAAGGTTAACACGAATACGTCTTCATTGTCACTTTCATCAATGTCCATACCAATGTCCACATCGCTATCACTGTCACTGATAATAGTAGACCTAGCTGTTTACTAGCCGGAACACGCACATTCGTATCTCTAGGCATACACCTACACGCGAGACCTAGGCCTAGGCCTAGTGTCACTGTCATTGTCCATTTCACAATCGCTCTCACTCTCATTTGAAACCACAATATTTTGTAAGTTTGGGTTGTTGTAAACACCTTCTCTATCACTGTCACTAAAATCAGATCCTAAAACGTCTAAAATCTGTATAATGTCACTTTCTTTGCCCCGAAAACAACGACTGCTTTCCGGCCCGAGTCCATCTTGACAAATTTGACAGCTGATCTAAGTTTCGGATCGAGATGAGCGGAGATAAAATCAATTTTAAGAACAAACAAAAGCCGACAGAGTTCAAGAAATGCACACTTGAATCGCCACTAGCTTGAGCAAGAGATTGCAGGAATTAGTTCCGATATCGTACGCTAGATAGCACCACTATACATGTTCAAAGTGAAGCGCGCGCAAGTGCGTACCAGTCCGCTTCTGGTTACCGCGGCCAGTTTCGTATAAGCGTACCAGTCCGCTTACCGATGCGGATGGGTTAACTCGCCTACCCTTCGGTCTCATATTGTCCAAATTTATTTTGCCTCGTTATATATCCTTTTTGATAAATTTGATGTAGGTATTGCTACTTTCCATAACTTAGGTAGAAAATAAAAGTGGGTTTGAAAGTTACGACATTTTTGTGAAACTTGTTTTGGGCAGCTACATTCACAAGAAAGGAAATCTGAAAACATGAAACTATAATCTATATATTATTTTTTATTATGTATTATATTTTAATGGGTAGAAAACGTATGTGGTCCATCGATGTGATTCTGAATGGGCGACGATAAGTTTAACACAGCTTTCTGTTGTTACAAAAGGCGAATGCAAGGCGGTGATTGGCTCATAGCCTGCTTGTGAAGACAAAAAGCTGCGTTTAACTTAACGTCGCCCATTCAGAATCGCACTGCAGGTCATTCTGTAGAGCAATGTCTAGTTTCGTATTGTCCAGAATTGTCCTCCAACATACTGCATTTATTTTATAACAAACCTTCCATTTCAAGTTCAGACTTGGAGGAACGATTTTTAAACAAAAATAGAAATAACTAAAATTGTTAGTAATTAAATTTATTTACAATAGGAAATTATTACATACAAACTTATCACACAACCTGCAGCATAAATGATATTCCACAAAAAATGTTGTTGCTAATGCTGCTCACAGTAACTTAATCCTTTACCAACTTAAAAGTATTTTTAATTTGTAATACGTACATATAACAATTAATTAAATTAGAAGAAACTTGACTTTACACATTTGGTACCTTGAAGTCCTACATGTATTCACTTGTGGGCCGTATTTGGTTACATGTGCTCTGGCAAAATGTCACATATATCCCTATAATTGGACACATTTAGATAAATTAATCAGCATAAGAAAAAAAATATCTTCTTAAAAATAAATATTTAACGGAAAATTAATACAGTACAGTACACGGAATATTTAAGGAGCAACCTTAAATGGATGATTCGCTTGGTCTTACAGTGATGGCCACGAATACGCGCTTGGTAGTGATGATGTGTAGTTATAATCATACAGCTGGGCCTTGATGAAGGCTTCTTTGTCAGCAGGCTCCGGCTGGGTTGAAGCCACACCTGAAAGCACAAAACAATACACTTTACATTTAACTTAAATACGTAATGTATATATAAATGAAAGTAGAAGTACAAGTACATGAATAGTATGTTTAGAGATATGTGTTTCTAGCATTAATTTTCTCTAAATAGCATATGTGGCCTCCACATGCAAAGTGAATTTAATTTAGAACTTCAGGTTGCTCAAAGAAAAAATGTATTGTCATTTTTTTCCAGGAATGTATTTTTTTTTTTAGTCTCAAGAGACTAAAAATATACCTACTTGAATCATGTGAACTTGCGACACTGATGAGAGGGAAGTGAAAAGGGCTAGTACACTCACCGACATAATGTACGACAAGGGTAGTAAAGGTCTTTGTAAACACCTCATCGGGTTAGTTCGAGAGTTCCTAGTTGTTGTTTTGTTGATTGTTTTGTTATCATATTGATTACTGAAACTTTTAAATACTTGGTCCCAAGTGTAGAGGATTTTAACAACCACCTTTAACTTTAATACTCGCACTGAGTGATCAAGACCACTGAACTGCAACATCTCAGAATATTAATTTGTTTATCTATTCATAGTTTGTTTTTCAATTCGACCTATCAACTTTCTCTGGTAAGCTGTCGTCCTTCTGTACCTTTTCCTTTTTTTTTCCTCTTATGCAATGATGACTTTTCTGCCATTCATTTTTCTTCTGGAACACATTCATTCATGTTCTTAAGTTTGACTTGACATGTATATTATTCGCTCGCTAAACGGACTTGAACTTGACCGTAGGCCACTTTCAAGTCTATGCTATACTTATAAAATATAGTGTGTTTTTTTATAGTTTGAAATACACAAGAAAAGGCAACAGTGCTTAATTCACATAACCGGGAACTCGTGAACTAATCCAAAGAGTCGTTGATGTAGGAGATGAAGATGTCTTTACTACCATTGATTTATATGTCAGCAAGTATCGGCTAGGCCTACATAGAAAAATGCTTCTATGTTATTTTACCAATTAGCTTGACAATATTGCTGCAATGTATGCCTTGTGATAAATTATGAAAGTGATTGTGAAGTGAATGTGGAATTGCAACTTTTTTTAAAGTTCACAATTTGTTAAAACATTAAATATAGTTGAAAACACGGTGATGGTGACGGAAACCGTTGCAACGGTGTAAAATATAAATAAAGTGAAAATTGGAAAGTCACAACATATTACTATAGTCAGAGGTCAGAACTAGAATTATTAATTGCAAGTAGCTCATGACAAATCAGGATGTTCACATCTTGGCATAGGTACCGTTACAGGAAATAATTTGCATTACTCTAGTTAGTAGTTACCTTTTTTGTATGCATACTCTGCTACTTTTGCAGCGATTCTGAGAGAACACTGTTGTATGTTAGCAAGTGGAGGATACAGACTGCCTATTTCCAAATCGCCATCAGTCACCAAGTCAGCAAGAACCTAAAAATAAATACAAATTTTAATTTTAGTTTGTGATACTCTTACCTTAAATTCTGAACTACAATTAGTATGTACATTATATCGTATTAATATTTTCTCATTCTTAACAAGATTAAGAGCAAAGGTTCATTTCGAAAATAAAGATTCGTATTGATTCATTAAATTAATACATTTTCAAGTAATTTCAATTTGTTTCATTAAAGCAGGTTACAATAACTTAAATGTGTCTTAAAAAAATACAGTTTATAAAATACAATGGCACCTACTGTTAAAGTATTTGCCTGTAGTCATAAAACAAAAAATAATACACTTTAATAGAGAACATTTATAACAAATAGACCTAACAAGTAGGATTGGTTATGCATTATTTATAGATAAGGTAATACTTTTTGTTAAGTCAAACTAGGTAGAATCTTAAGCTCATAGACAATTATTTCTGTCAAATATCTAACTAGAATCGAGATTGAGTTTGCTTCTCAGCTGGTAAGAGTGTGTTGTCTTACTTGAGCTGCAAGCAGGAATATGTCATCAGTTATTGGCTGTATACCAGCACAGATGACACCAAGAGCCACTCCTGGGAAGATATATGAATTGTTGCCTTGGCCAGGATGATACGTCTGGCCCTTGTAAGTTACCGGCAGAAATGGTGAACCACTAGCAAATACGCAGCGTCCCTATAAAGAATAAGTATAGTATACTACCAATATAAATTGGAGTTGGTAACTCCAGTCTATGCAACACATGTGGGGATAGACAGCAAGGTAGGAGGAAACATCTTTTTAGTGTATGTATAGTACGTTTAAAAGTCGAATACATAATGAGACAAAATTTCCATGGGCATGGAAGAAAAGAACAGTATTCAACTGGTTAACAAGAAAACACGTAATTATATGGTTAGTGCCAAATGTGGACATATGAGCTAAATAAAATACAAAAATAAAACACAGAATAAAATTAAATGCAATTACAAAAAAAGAAAACTCCCATACTAGGGTTTCGTTGGTATTGTTCTTTCCGTCCAAAACGTTTACATAAAATATTGTGCGACTACTGTAAAAAAAATATGTATAATTCTATATATATATATATATATATATATGAATATTTTTCAAGAACACTCTTGACGTGGTTGTATATATATATATATATATATATATATATATATATATATATATTCTATTCTAACTATAAAGCAATACTATGACACAATTTTCACAGATAAGCGGTCATATTACACAATATTTTGGAACTGTACAATACACAGTAAATTATAAGCCAATGTATAAGCTTTCAGAATGTAGGCTACGTAAATTTACAATTCTCTTGAAATTGATGATGATTGAGCTTTACGTTTCATATTTTGGTAACAATGATAATCAAGGCGACAAGTAGGTGATTATGAAGATAAAAACCAAAACATGCCTCATGATATCCATGTCCAAACCAGGATTCGAACCTGGAATACAATAACTGCGGTTTACTAGACCAATCCCTAATCGACCGTGACCAACTGTGCCAGCCTAATAGAATAATTGATGTCTGCTTATAATTGGGGAAAATGTATTGAATATTCTTCAACTCACATCAGTGTGTGTGTACGCATCTTCAGCTGTGCACTCTGCTTTTGTCGTGGGGTTACTGAGGGCAAACACAATTGGGCGCTTGTTGAAGGAAGCCATATCTTTCAAGATCTGAGTAGTAAAGGCACCTCCAATGGCAGCAGCACCTGCAATTGACAAAATGGCACTCTGGACAACAATACTTCTAACATTGGTATGCATTATTCAATTTTCGATCAAAAACATTTTTATGTATTTGTATATAATATTTATCAGTATATTTCTATGAAAGAAGCCCAAAAAAACCTATTTGTTTATTTGTATAGTAGCTTCCGTTGATCTAAAACAGTTTGGAAATTGGAATTGTCAAAGAGATACAAATACATATAAAAATAAGAACTTAATAGATAGATATGTACATAAATACTGGGTAATAAAAAGTGAAACATACTATAGGCTAGACTGACGGGCATGTAAGTTTAACATATTATGTAAGAGCAGGTAAAAATATGCTTAGACAAAAGTAAATAAAAACTGTGCTTATGGTTTAAAAGTGAACCAGTGCACACCATAAGCACAGTATTTACCTACTTTTGTGCGGTGGTTTATAAGTTAAAAATTTAGGATGGATGTGAGATGTGATTACTACATATACATAAACTCATGAAAAAAACTCTTGACTTTTGCATTACAATGCCACTAACATGTAAAAAATACTGCTTTTTTTCGACTCATATCATATGATATGGATAACAAGAGAACTGTCACCTTGAACTTACAATGCTTGCATATATGACTTTACTTAGCGTTTTAATTATGTTTATTTATCATTCATAGGTCGATAAGTCATGTGATGGTATGTCACCATGCAATTATCAGTAGTGCAAGATCAGCATGATTTGTATGTATTACATTACTGATTACTGTATAAATTATTCAAATTCCCGATTTTCAGAAAAGTATCCTAACAATGAACATTTGGTTTAATTCCGTGGATATTGTAAAAAAATTAGTGTTACACATCTTCGTTGAGAAAACTGTAGGTGATGTACATCAAAATAATAATGCAACCTACTGTACTACTAGAGCCCCGTAAAATTGGCTATCGCGAAATCATATGATTGTTGTAAATATTAATATATTTCATAAAATGTTTGCGTTTAATAGCGATAGACGTCCGAAAATATAAAAATTTAAACGTGAAATTTGCGAAGTTGGTATTATAACACCGCAATAGTGAAACCTCCTGTTTTATGTGAAATAACCATGAAATCTCGCAAAACTGCCGTCTGGATTCCCATCTAACAGTGAACATTTTTCCAAAACTTACACAAAAAGTCATGCTCTCTTAAAATTAGTACATTTACTCGTTTGAAATGAAGTAAATTTTGGACCAATTTTGGACCATTTTTCCATAGCGAGGATAAGAATATTTATTTTGCCAACACGCTTTACTTTGTGCGAATGTGTGTAGTAGACTTAGCGTGTGTAGTTCATAGATCGTATAGTACATTGTATCACTCTACACAGTTAAAAATAATATAACACTGCTAAACACCGAAAACGTCGATTTTTAAAACGAAATTTCGAAAAAATAAACGCACTTCTAACTACTATATTAATTATTACTAGTGAATACTCTGCCTAAAAGTAAATTAAAATAATAATAAACGGGTACACTAGTTACTCTTGAAAATAAATCCTATATACACCCAATTTAAAATTTCAGCTTAGGTTTTCACTTGGTCCAGAACAAAAAAAAATATTTTACACCAAAACTGGGTTTACGTAATATGTGTCATGTCATTCATTAAATTATTTTTCAATTATATATTTTTTAGCATGAGATAGAATAGGTCCAAAGTAGCTTTGCCTGCTGTTTGATGCCGGCAACTAAGAATGATGTATTAGGCCTATATGTCATTACACTTGAATATGCTGTTAAACAAAAAATGACTGCAATTATTATGTTAAAAATTGAAATCCACAGTACTTTATAGGATTAAATACGTCTTTGTTTTATCACTTACCAATAATGACAGAGGGCTTAACAGTACGAACAACGTCCTCAAGTTTCTTAATGGGCGGATGGTTCTTAGCGTAGAGCACTTTGTTCCCTGTGACTCCACCCTCGGGCCGGTCCTTGACGATCAGGCCCTTGGAATCCACCATCCACACTTTGTCTCTGGCGTCCTGCTCGCTCGTGCCTTCCGCTTTCATGGCCATCACACACAACTCGGCGATACCAAGCGAAGCCTGAAACCACGTTCAATATTTCACATGTGCTAGAAGTAGTGACCGAATCAAGTCAATAACAATGCAATGGGACACGACCATCTCGTTTATTTACAAACAACAGTTAATGACCCGGGGATAATGGGGCGGGTTCCTTAGATAACCAGAAATAATTTCAATTCTGGCGAGGCTGGGGGGGGGGGGGGGGGGGGGGGGGGGTGAGAGCTTTAACTAAAAATCTGTTAGTGAAATTAACAAATGCATACCATGAGCAAGAGAACATTCAAAGTCAAAGCATTTTTACCCACAACTATAGCAGTTACTTTTTTATCTGTTAGACTCAAGTAGACAATTTGAGGGTACCCACTGTCTCTAACATTAACAAATGCGTTATAAGCCTCGATATGATAATGATTTGAAAATCATTATATAATATTAAAATTATTCTAATTATTATTCCCCTAGTTATGTACCTGTTTGCTTTGTATGTTGGGAGGTTCTAGTCCAGTTTTTGTATTATAGAATAATGAATACAAGGAAATGTATAAAGTATAATCTAGGAAATTTTAATCAATCTAGGATATCATAATCCTAAAAAAAACTTAACGGAACAATTTTAAAGAGGTTATTTACAATACATGTAATTTATTATATCACAGACAAATGCTATTTGAGATAATGCAAGCACATTAAAATATTTTTAATAACATGTCAGTAGAAGTTATGTTCAGATGGTTGGAGAAAGTTGAATTATTGAATTTACTAGTACAAGGAACAAGTTTGGCCAGTCAGTTACCCCAGTATAAAATATATGTGGACAATAAAAGTTTATTTTATGCACACCGATTTGTAATCATGAATCACCTTATATTTATTTATTACACTCAGTGTACTGGGAGGGTAGCAAATACAACAAACACACCCATTACAACAGTGCATATCACACACAACATCACTGACCAGGCGGAGTCCGTGCCAATTGCATTTGTTACAATTTTAGTTTTGTTTACAAGTTGTATCCTTCTGTTATCACTGCATTTTAGTCTAATTTGAATAAGGCATGCATTATGTATCTAATACATACCTCAAAGAAAATACATTTGGAGGATATTTTGTTGCATGCATAGAATAACAATTTTGGTAGGAAAACCCGTTATAGGGTCAGGTGACTAACTATGTTAGGGTGCTTGGATATAGTTGGGAAGGAATGTCCGAGGGTTATTTATATAACTCAATCCCAGCATTCACCTTAACGACTGAGGAAAACCTCGGAAAAAATCTTAAGTCAGGAATACCGGCGACCTCCCGAATTAGAGTGTCACGTCTTACTGCTGAGTTACCTCTATCGGTATGCATGCATATGAAAAGTTAAAACTTATGCAACACATTATCTACATTATTATTAATGGTCTCGACTTGTAGACTGGTGCTCTTGATTACTCTAACGGTGTAAAGTAGCAACTGCATGACGTACCTCTCCGGCCCCCTGGAAGAGAACCGTGTTCTCCGACAGTCTCGTCTTTGTGATGCGCAGTGACGCCAAAAGTCCAGCCACCGCCACCGAAGCTGTCCCCTGGATGTCGTCGTTGAACGTGCAATAACTCTGGCTGTACTTGTCCATGAATCGGAACGCATTGTGGTTGCCAAAGTCTTCAAACTGGTAAAAATGTACAGTATAAATTTAAAAAGGAACTCATTTTTTTCTTTCAAGTTATCAATGAGTGCACGTATGATTAGTTTCAAACAGATTGACATTCTTAATCATTTCTCTCTTCTTTATATTTCCTTACCTAAATAAATGTATTCTAATTTTCAAAATAATTTTCACCGTGACACAAAATACATCACACTAAACGATCCCTTCACCTCCTTTAACATCTCAACAAAATTCCATTTGTTCTATCAAGAACTTGCCAAGTTGTGTATTTATCCACGATATCTTCAACACTTCACAACTCTGAGGTAACACCACACCTCGCATGCCTAATATTATCATATTATGTCAAAAAGGCATTGTTCTTGTTTTAATTTATAAATTCAATACCGCATGTGTTCTAGTATAAGGGTGTGTTTATTTTATCTCTGTAGAGTGCATAAAAACATTCTTAACTCCATAGTTGATATTAGCTTAAATGTTTTGTGTGAGACATCAACGTAAGCTTGCTTATCTCATACAAGAAGTACCTGGCTAGGGATGCCGGGATGCGATCGTATCCTGCACCCTTTGGCAGTCCGGGCCCCCAGGCTACCACAAGAATGTTCCCACACTTCTCTGTATACTGCTAAAAAAATCTTAACCCCACTCGATCTATAAGTATTATTTTGAAATCATAATTGAATGTATTGTAATATTTATTTTAAATATTCAATGTAATTAATTGAATATAATTGAAATTATTTTGCTATTGGTAGGGTGGCCTCTGTTAATCGCGCCCTAAAATCGCATTTCAGGCCATAAAATTCAATGCAATCTCAAAAATTTGTTTGCGCTTTCGGCGTATTTGCCTCCGACAGCTGGGGCTTCGCCCCAGACCCCATCTGCGCCACGCCACTTCGTGTGCCCCCCCCCCCCCCCCCCGAAACCCAGCATCCCGGACCTTTTTATTCCAGTCCGCCCATGAGAAGTACGTTGAGTGTAAAATCTCTCCCTCAGCGGGTGGGTACCAGTTAGGTACCTGTATCAGAGTGCTCTGTCCGAATCTCTTGACCACGGCCTGCATGAACTCGTCAATGAAGTCGTCGTACTGCTGTCCCGTGACGCGCTTGTGTCTGAGCCCGATGTAGAGCGGGTCATCGAGCAGCGCCTGGTTGTTGGTGCCGACATCTAGCGTCACGGGTAGACACTGGTGCGGGGGGATGCCCGCTAGGGCGGTGTACAGCGCCAGCTTGCCCACGGGGATTCCCATGCCGCACGCCCCAAGGTCACCCAGACCCAGGATGCGCTCGCCGTCAGTCACCACGATCGCGCGCACGTCCGTCTCCGGCCTGCGGAAACCATCACAATATTACGTCATACATCGGTTATCCCTGTTGTTGATTCTAACATTTGTCCGCAAGTGTTCGTACTGTCCAATCACCGATTCATATGTTTCATATTTGAAATATAGATCTTTGAATGGTCGCTCACTCGTCGATGATGTTCGGAGGAGCCTACAGGATTCGTTTAGTCGCTTTAAAATTAAAGTCCCCCATTGAAAATCAGTCTTGTTACTGAATGGGTAGACTCTATAAATACGAATTTATTTATTTATCGATATATAACTCTATAACGGGGCCTACCGTTGGGGGGAGGGGGCGGGGACCACTTCGTTGTGAACCTTTAGGGTTATAAGGAAGTTGAAATCCATGCATTAATCACGTCACATTTACAAGGATAAGATTACCACGCGCTAATTAATGCTATTATTAATAATTTTGTACGATGTCTGTGTAAAATTCACGAACTTTGACCTGTTCCCCCCCCCCCCCCCCCCCCCCACCGGTTCTTCAAGACTACAAGACTACAGCAACGAGTACGCCCGCATCCACATCGAACCGTTGAATCGGTTCTAACAGACTATGGCAGCGATTGCGACTGAAAACTGCCCGGAAGTGAAAAGATCCGACATTATTCATTTATGTGTTTATACGCCCAGTCCACTGAACTTCCCTAAATACCACAAATAAATCACGGTAAAGACTATTGAAAAATATACAGCCATTAACAAACTAAACAATTTACAGAGAAGTTTTTGATATTTTTAGCGTTTACAATTTGGAGGACGAGACGAGTGCTGGCGAGTGCAGGATGAGTAATCCGCAAGCAGTATAGCGATGAACGACTGGAAACGCATAATTCTCTAAATTTTTATTTAGTGAACCGAGACAGAGCAGATAGAAACGCTCGTTTAGTTAGGTAAGGTAGGACTGCTATATTTTTTTGAAAAGGTCGAGGACTCGCTATACTTAGCCAAAGTCCGTACTTGAGACGTCCGAGTCCAAGATATTGGGAAGTGGTCTCAGAAAAACAACGTCGCCCCACTCCCGTCGTAATCAATAATTATTGCAATTTCAATATAGACAGACAATAAATATAAAACAAAGTAATTTATTCTTTTTGTTAAAGCATCTAGTAATTGGTAATCAATGATCTGAGCTTTTCGGAAAAGGGAAAACAATTCTTTCCCAGCACACCGGCCGGCTACTATGTGTTTATAAACGCGATATTGTTGAGCTTTAGTACCCGCACACATGGACGATAATACTTCATAGTATTATGTTTCTTGTTACAAAGCCATGGTTCCCATCCAGCGAGTATAGCAATGTATTCTGAAAGGCGCGCCAGACCGTCAATAATGACGTTCTCAGGTAGAAGAAATTTGTGGTTATTCGTGAGTACACTCATTTCCTTGTTGCAATGCAAGTGTGTATAGTGTAGGCTCGCTCAAGAATCCTCGTCCCAATCACAGCTGACACAAGGCGCGTCGATTATGTAGTGTGGCTATAAATAACTGAGTGAACTGGAATTGTGGGCATATTATGAGTCTGGTTTAGCCTGTTGTCTGTAACGTACACAGTACTACCACAGACAACTAATTATACACTTCGTGGTACTGCTATCTTCACTAACAGATTAAACGTTGGGAAATGATGACACAAATCATGGATTTACAATAGTACCTAACTATGGTATAATAAGGCCCTGTCTGTATATCTACGAAATAAACAAGAAAATACGTCAAACGGGAAGGGGGGGGGATCAAACCATTGAACGCACCCCCGTTTTTTTAGCAGCTTCGTCAATATGCACATAAATGCCTTACATATTTTTGAACTAAGAAGAATGAAGACTTCAAGAAGTTCTCCATCCCGATGGTGGTTTTCGTGGTTTCCACCGTACAAAGAGCGAATGCTGGGATGAGTACAAATCGGCCACGACCGTACATAGCATCCACAGTTCGGTTTGGAAAAAATAATGTGGACAATGATATATTAAGTAGTTCTAAGTAGATTTTAATAAGGTAAACACATGTAAATACTTGACATTTGTGTCCGTACAACATGTTATGCCGGTTTTGACCGAGTTTGTATGTATTGCAACAATAAAATAATAATAATAATAATAATAATAATAATAATAATAATAATAATAATAATAATAATAATTATAATTATAATAATTATAATTATAATAATAATAATAATAATAATGACAGTAATAATAATAATAATAATAATAATAATAATAATAATAATAATAATAATAATAATAATAATAATAATAATAATAATAATAATAGTAATAATAATAATAATAATAATAATAATAATAATAATAATAATAATAATCGGAATAAAGGTGCACACCGGCTTAATCTGATGTGTTCTTCAGGTCATAACACTATGGTAGGTGTCTTCTCGAATTAGAGGCTCGTCGAGTGTGACTGATCAGTTTACATATTTACAAAACAACTAGTCACGTACATTTACTCGTGGAGACTTGAGTAACCGGACAATTTGCCAGGCGACCCTAGGACAATTTGCCAGGTAAGTGTATGAAACCACGGTAGGGCTAGGACAACTTGCCAGGCTAGTGTATGAGGTCACGGTGGGGCTGCACAATTTGCCAGGCTACACTGTGACGTCACTTAGGGCCTAGGACAATTTGCCAGGCTGGTCTTGACATTGAGGAGATCGTCCGTTTGAGCGTTTGGAGCAGAGCTGTTATACTTCGAACCACCACATTGCAATATGATAACAACAACAAACAACAACAAAGTTTCCCAACGAACGTTCTTCGTTGGCCCCAAACATTCACATTGTTTGCTTGGACGTCGCGTTGTGCGTATCGTTAGAACCGAAATTGTGATTCTCATGGAAGTGACCAAGACCGAACGTTGGGCACAACTTTTGTACTTGGGGTACGAATATACCATCAAGTAGGCCTACAAGAGTGCACATACTCTGAGGTGGGCGTGCTGCCGTCGTGCGCTTTACCAATCAATGCCCGGAGCAGTTACTACGACGAACAACGAACCGGTAAGCGATGTATGAGATTAGATTATGATTGTATTATTTATACAAATATTTAAGTTTAAATTGGTGTTTATCTTCTGAGCACTATTTCTTTTTGAACATGCATTTAACATTTTTTTAGTTAGTGCTCATGAAATAAAGACACATTAACACGGGCGTTGTAAGAAGTGTGGCGCCCCTAGGCCCAAACATATTTGCCCCCCCCCCCCCCCCCCCCCCTCCCTCTAACTCCAAACTGAACCCATTAAAAACATATTGGGTTGTTAAGGACTACTTATTAATTTTGTACGACAAAATTTGTAATTCTACTTTTATGCAATAAGTAAAACGTGCTTTTTCAACAAAAAGCTAAAAAATAAAAAATTCAAGAGGCTTAAAATTGTCAAAGGCAGTAATGTTTCTTTTATATCATTAATCATTAATAACTCATTCGGGTGCTCCGCATACCGCATAATGCTTCCTTCAGTGTAGATATGTGTGAGCACGTGATCTCTTCAATGTCAAGACCAGCCTGGCAAATTGTCCTAGCCCCTAAGTGGCGTCACAGGGTAGCCTGGCAAATTGTCCTAGTCCCGCCGTGACCTCATACACTAGCCTGGCAAGTTGTCCTAGCCCCACCATGGACTCATACACTTGCCTGGCAAATTGTTCTATAATCGCGAAATCAAGCTTGGCAAATTGCCCGCCTGGCAAATCGTCCGTGAACCGGTGACAGTGACTTGTCATGTATGCCTAGTTGGGCGTCTCCATGCGCCGTATAGGTTCGAGTTCTACATGAAGTATGGTTTACTGAGCTCGTTAGTTATGAATTGTGATATCAGTCATTCTCATCTTTCATTCGCTCGTCGTGCCAAATAGCAGCAAACCATTCAAGTAAAACATGCACTTGTGTTGTAAAATGCGATAATTACATTACGTCATCATTACAGAGTGAAATGGTACCAGCAAAATTATGAAACCGTGATTTATATCACGAAATGATCTCAGAAAGTCTATACGCCCCCCACGTAAAAAGGTTTGCGTGTGTACTGATGACATAGTAGAACAACGTTCTGCGTGCGTTATGGTTACACACAACTTCTAAGGCGAAGAAGATTAACAAGAGGCGACACAAATTATGTAGGCCTCAATAAAAAACGTCTAAAATAGAACGCGTGCATGTAAAAGTAATCGTGACATTTACAGCACAGTAAGTTTCCTGTTGAGTGACGTAGCGGAACCGGAAACCACGCTAGTTTAATCTTGTAAAGCGTAACCAACAACTCAAAACGCAACAATATTTGTACAACAATCGTATTAATAAGTGAGTTGAATCCATGGGTTGCAACTGTGCAGAATGCTGTCGTGCATCTCACACAGGGGCTTGCGGGCTGAATGACTAGCTCATCCAAGTTCTCTTAACTTTTCCACGGTTCCACTAAATAATACAAAATGTGATTCACCATATTTGTGCGGCAACGTTTTTAAATTCAGTTGTTATCTCAAATACCTTATTTATACAATTTCTACGACCGTCTAGGCATATAAGATATCGCCAAAGTAAATACTGCATTTATGGTACACTACCCACCCAACAACACAGTAGATAACACTCAGTAAGGAGACATATATGTCAGCGTCAATGATGATCTTGACAAAATAAAAAAACTCACACTCACAGGCTCTCTGCAAAGCAAGGGTGTACGGTGTACCATACCGTACATAGTGCGGAGATTTATAAAAACGAAAATGGAATAAGCGATATAACCTCTATACCACTCAGCTGATAGAGGTGGCTCAGCGGTAAAACGCGAGACTCTAATTCGGAAGGTCGCTGGTTTGATTCCGGCCACTGCCAGTCCTGACTGAAGGTTTTTACCGAGGTTTTCCTCAGTCGTAAAGACGAATGCTGGGATTGAGTCCTACTAATAGCCCTCGGACATTCCTTCTCAGCTATCCGAACACCGACCTAGTTAGTCACCTGAAGAGGGGCACGTGAGGTAAAGCTGGTGTGCACCCTATAACGGGTATTCCAACGAAAAATTATTATTATTATTGAGCGGGAACGTGAACGGAATTCAGCAGTAAAGAAGAAGGTCGGAAAGTGTATGTGTAGGAACGGCGTCGAAGAACACTTTCGTATACAGTAATGGTTGTGGTCGCGTCAGCATCTCATGTATAATTGTCATATGCCTCCAAATTATTTCGATACGTATAATCGTGTGTGCCCCTTTCAAAGCATGGCAACCATAAATCCATAATAGAGTGACTGGTGAGTGGCGAGGAGAGAGGTAAAGTTTAGAGTCCAGACATGAACTCTGTTCGACCCTTGATTTACAATTATGTCGGCGAGTTTATTTACTCATGTAGTTCATTTACTAATGCACGGGGTGTCAACGAAAATTAACAGATTCATGTCGCTCGTTCAACAATTAATACTGTTATATATGTTCAACCTATCGGTATTTGCTTTCATTTATTCGTAAAGGCAGTCCTTCGCTACGCTTAGTAGAGTGCACAAGCCTCATTAGTCACACCCACTGTGTATGGACTTTCCAGGTATCCAACATACATTAGTTATGGACCTGTTTAAATTAAACGGTAGGAACTAGAGGAGTAGAAAATTAAGTTGGTACTCTGGAGTCTGCTACTTCAATAGTTACGTTGAAATTTCCATTGTCATGCTTATAGTTGCCATTGAAAACCCTACAGTGGCAGGTGTTTGTATCGTAAAGGTGGTCAGCATGTATATGAAGGCCGAAAGAAAGGGATGGGGAGACTCACCAGTTCCTCAGCACGTCGTACACGTGGCCCTGGTCGTGGATGGTGATGAACATGCCACGTGGTCGCCGGTAGATGAGGCCGTACTTCTGACAGGCCAGGCCGACGGTCGGGGTGTAGACGATAGGCATCATAGTCTCGACGTTCTCAGACAAGAACCGGTAGAACAGACGCTCGTTACGGTCCTGCAACAAGTGCGACGTCATCAAGATGTCGCCGGTAGACGAGGCCGTACTTCTGACAGGCCAGGCCGACGGTCGGGGTGTAGACGATAGGCATCATGGTACCTCGACGTTCTCAGACAAGAACTGGTAGAACAGAGCAACAAGTGTTTCTACTTGCAAGAGGGCGTCATATCGCGTCTCGTCCCTTACTGGCGTGCCACCCCACAGTTTCTGTGTCGCTGTGATAGAGTAATTTCCAATACCACGTATACAGCTACAGGATACAAATTCAGATGTTATAAAGCACACACACCTTTATGCTGGCAGCAGTCAGCAGTGCAGCAGTCACGAATGAAATTATGCTGGTATGCTGTCTCTCAATTATGTTGTTTCATCGGAAAGGATAAAGAAGAACAAGTCAATAAACATTCTTCATCTGTATTTGATTGTCATTATAAGGAGTGTGGAGGGGTTACTGAAAAAGGGGATGGTTTGGTTTTCATTATTTGTTCTCAAAGTGGTTCGCACTCGTAGATCTAATTTGCACTGTGAACTGTGATCAACCATGGAGCGATATGAATTATTTAGATTATTTGTGAATGAATGCGCCAGATTGTTCACTTTTTATTTGCTACAACCAGTGTTCTAATAATACTCATGATTAATGACTCTATATTAATTTTCTTGTCTTAGTTTGTAAATAAGTTTTGTAACTGAATAGGACTTGTAACACTAAGAACTTGAAATGGGTATAAACAAATAAGAGCAATACCATCATTTAGCGGTACCTTTGTAGTTTCTTTGAGCAATCAGCAATCTAGAAACCACTATGAAAAACGTGAAACGTATATTTATCTATTTATTATTTGTTGTTTTACGACGTATTCGACAGCTAGTACTTCGTAACACAACAGTTTTCAGTTGTATGACTTGACTACCCCTGGCCCGTATAAAAAAAGTTGTTATTAATTACAGCCATAACGGTAACATGTGGCTCAACACATGAGTCACCTAGTTATTATTTTAGTATCTTTGACTATTGAGCAGAATAACACTGCCTTCGTAGCAGACAGAATGGAAGTTGAACTCGTCTACTAGAATGTCAAGATTACGTGGTCGGTGGTTGTCAAACGTTTGTTATTGATTTCTCTCCCTCTAGAGAGACCCAGACAGACCCAGTTAAAGTCGAGTTCAGTATTTATTTACGGCAATCAACCGCTTTTTAATTTCCAAACTGCGATTAACAAAACTCTGCGTGGGCTGAGAACTAATCTATTTCATGGGCCGAAGCAGGAGCAAGAGTTATGTATTAATATTATGTACGAAGTATGACGGCATAGCTTGATTAGTACTATACAAGCAATCGGTGTAGGATGCCCACTCAATCGTTAACTGTGCCCGAAGCTTTCTTGTCTTTGTTTTTTCTACCAAAACGATCCGCGTTAGTCATACAGTGACCCAGTTGCTGAGTCGTTAGTCGAAAAGATATCGAATAATTCGTAAGAGCTCAAAATAAAGCCTCTTTGTGGTTCTGTGTTGATAACACACTTTCACTACCTTTTTAGTACCGGTTATGCCGTGCATGATAGTTTTCGTCATGTTATAATACATAGAGGGAGCGCCAAACAAGAGAGCGCGTAAGCAAACCTAAAATTAAGAATTTGGTCCATATAATAGAATAAACATACATGTTGACGGCTTGACGTAAGAGACAGGTAATCAAAATGTGTAATAGAAGGTGATAACATCATTGCTGAATCTACGATATTGGTAGGTTTAAATCATAGAATTTTAAAAACGTGAACATATTTATGAAAGTTTTATGAACAGACTACGAGTGGTGAATTAGCGATGGAGATTGATTTAATGAATTACACAATAGGACAATTAGTAGGGCTGAGTCGTGTAAACTTTTAAACGTGTAAACGCCCGCGCGAAAACATACGTGTACAAATATTCATATCCTATACCCGCCCGACCAATCCCTATACCCCGCCATCACCCAAAACCCAAACTCGCAAATTTCTCCGATGGGACGAGTTCGGGGACCGGGTAACTAGCAACGAGGCAGTGTGTGGAGTCAAAATAACTGTGGACAGTAAAGGATACAAAAAGGTGGAATAAATCACCCGAACGAACGTCACAACTTAATTTTTTAATCATTTTGTGAACAGAAAGTATGTTACGTTTAAACGCGAAAAATTCGAGAAAGTGTAAACGCTAACACAATTAAAATGTTTCACCCAGCCCTAACAATTAATACAACGACACATTATACACGATGGAAAAAAAATACAACATGACGCTATGCAGTGGCGTATCCAGGAATTGGGAAAGGGGGGGTTTTCAACCCATATTATAGAGAGTGGAGCCGAAACATAATTGTGGTTCTGGGGGGCTTGCCCCCCAAAAAAATTCTCGTCAAGGTCATTTTAGTGCAAATCTGTGCGTTTTACAGCGGCCAACTGAAACAAGATTACTCAGATTCTGGCAACACATTTTTCCTTAGCACCGCTAATAAAAGGAACCTTAACTAATAATTTGCATATTTTTCTTATTGCTTTTGCTTTTAATTGCAACAATATACAATAATTTTAAAGTAAAACATCTAATTGTCTATTGAAATACTGTCTAATGAAATCTAAACGGTCATTTTCCATGTTTCCTTTGCAAAAGGGGGGGGGGGGTTGTCCCCCCCCTCCCCCCCGTGTATACGCCACTGACGTTATGTGATATTAATGTATACGGTAGCAATTTAAATAAACTATTTGAATGTCAAGAAACAGTGACGATTAGATACGACAACACTTCCGATATTCTGAAAATGTGTGGGTAGAGGGTAAGTGACAATCTCTCAATACCAAAGGAGAGTGAACGAGGCATGACCAATCGTTAACGGTATATATTATCATATAAATTGCATTCTTTGGCCATCACGTACTTTGAGCAAATCATTGAATGAATGACGAGAACGGCGAGCGAATACCGAGTAAAAAAGAATCCACTCTGGCGGCCCAGTCAGTCTTCCTCTAAAACACTGAAGTATAATTCTTTCAACAACTCGGGGCGGGGCCCGCAACGCAGGGTTATCAAACGAACACCGCCAGGAGAGTACGAGTAGACATACGTATACGTAAATGACATACGTATGTGAACCTACCTGCAACCCCATGACGTAGATGTACTTATTGAGATCCTCTGTGTAGCGTTCCACGTTCAGTTTACACAACTCCAGCTGTTCCTCCTGAGTCTTGAAGCGAGGCGGGATCAGCCCGTGGATGCCCAGAAGTTGACGTTCCTCCAACGTGAACGCCATTCCCTGTAAACACGGAAAACAAGGTGACGATGATATATGGGTAGTTATGGGGTAGCAGGGTAGGCGGTATGCGTTGCGTAGTTCGTGAGTTATGACACACGATTATCAAGTGTGACGTTTTATGTCGCACACAGGATCGGCAAGAGTAGGAAAAAGAAAAGTTTTCATTTTTTTTTTCGAGATGTGTACAATGTCTCGTTAATTTTTTAATCAACTTCAATTTTTTGTCTCGCCTCAGCTGTTATGAATGAATAACGAAGCATACGTAACACTGAGCCAAGGAAACCTTGAAACACCTTCGACAGTATTGCCTGTGGTATTGCTGATCGAACCGAAATATCATTCCGAGCGTTTTCAGTGAGACGCCATCTCTTCGTACCGCTCATCCTGTTACGTAGTTCTACGGGAAATTACGAAACAAACGGGAACAAGGCGAACGATCTCACATTCGAAAGTACTCTAGTTTAATTGCAGGCGGGCTGGGGCTGCCTTGCGGTACGTTGTTTAATACACGCCGACGCATTTATTACATTCAACCTGTTTCGATCGTGTCAGATCAGGCTGATAATGAAATTAATGTATAGCTGCTCTGACTAGTTCATGTTGCTATGCAGCTATTGGCGACACTCGACAGTGTTCTAAACAGTCTAGATTATAACAATGCTCGAGGCATTTAGAAACAAGGCTCCGAAAAGAAGCAACAACAAAACCTTGATTATTTAATTATTTGACTGAAGGATCAGTAAGTAACGCTGCAGATAGAGTGACGGGAGCTTTCCAAGGTTTCCATCGTCAAAAAATTGATACCTGGCTGGATTCTTTACGTAAGATAACCCAACAGATTAGTCGCTGTATGTATACACTGGTTCACATCAATGTCGTTGAATGCCATCAGACTATTGACTACCTACAGGTAGCTCAGCGGTAAGACGTAAGACTCTAATTCGGGAGGTTGCCGATTCGATTCCGGCCATCGACAATTCTGACTGAAGGTTTTTTCCTAGGTTTTTCTTAGTCGTAAAAGCGAATGCTGGGATTGAGTCCTAATAACAGCCCTCGGAAATTCCTTTCCAACTATCCAATGACCCTAGTTACTAAGAGAGAGAGGTACATATCATGTTCAGATAAAGCTGGTGTGCTACGAAAAATTATTATTCTTAATTAAACAGAGGTGTGGACAGCAGAAATAACGTACCATATATCAAGAAACATCATTCCTTCCTTATTTCTGATTATACTCTCCTGGAATGTCTCTCTCCCTGACCTTTCTGCCTGACCTTCTGACAAGACTAATCCCCCTCCTGGTAAACCATCGAGCTCTATGCACTTCCCTTCGGCCCCCTCATCAATATCAACTTCTTTTACACAATAGGCCTCCATACCATTATTAGTATTTATTTTATTTACATTTATATTATATAAGATTAGATAAGATTATCCCCAGCTTTTTTTTCGGAGAAGACAAATTATTTGTACCATGTACCGATCAAGACGAAACAAAGACCAATGCACTTATAACAATATGGATTTGACGTTTCGAGATGTAGTTACTAATTGAGATTTTTGTCCAAATAATATATTTTCTAATACAAAACCGTGATAATAATTTATTATCAGTGGCGCACCCTGGATTTCGTCCAGGGGAGGGGCTTCGAAGGGTGACAAGTATTGACTAAAGTGATATTTTAAAGAACATTATGTGGTGGGGCAGAGGCGTTGCGAGAGACAATATTTTACGGTGCTTGTGAAGAGGAAAGGAGAGAAACCACGTTATCACCACGTATTCTGCTCTATCAAAAGGTTTCCGTAATGAGAGATCCGTCAGTGGAGCAGTTTCCGGTTGACTGACAGATAGTTTTCCGTCATTCCACAAACCATGAGTCATAGGCTCATACCTATCTAATACAACTTCCCGTCTTGAGTAAACCTTCAGCCAACACCATGATCTAATAATATCTCTCGTAACTAGAAATATTGTTAGATCATGAGCCAACACGGAGTCGGATGACACTATTGTCAAGTGACCCGAGATATAAAAACGTGCAAAACGTGTAATATGGCCGGCATTCTATGCATGCATGCCACATTACGACATCATGTTTGTAAAGTCGTCGTATAACAACTTCGGTAATGCTTTCGTCATCAATCAATGACGTGTTTACGGTCTCGGCCAACCCGAGCAGGTATTTGAATTAGCCACAGCCGCTGGTTGGCTGCCGCTCAACCACCCGTGACGAAAGCAATACCGAACGAAGTTGTTGTACGACGACTATATCTGGTAGGGTGGCCCATACTATGTGACAGTGATGAGAGTCACTTACAGAATCTTCCATACTCAAGACACTAATAACTAGCAACAGTCTTCTAGAACGTACTGACGTGTTCAAGGCCGTTTCATTTATGCGAGATAAACCGACATTAAATGCATTTTTTTTTTTTTACATATTTTGTTATGAACAAAACCTGCTGATTCAACTTTTTTTGTTTAGATGCGACCACAACAAAATGATTTTTCCATTTTTACACACAAGATTTCCAGATTAATTGATATTTGGGCTTCACGTCTCATATTTTTGCAACTTGGCTAATCGAGACGATGAGTGGGTGTAATATGAAAATGAAAAGAAATACGGGGCTGTTTGGAGGAAAGGGGCAAGTAGGAGGGCGGGGAGGAAAGGGGAAGGGGGAGATAAGGGAGTGGGGAGGATGTGGATTGCATTTCGTCTGACCTCCTCGACTTAGGCAGAAGCATACGCTTTCGCCGGCATAGCTCTCGGGATGAAAAAAAGCACGCAAACCAGCCCACTACGATAGTAGTCCCTGGGCAGGACAAGATTTTCAATTTTTTCTAAAAGTTGAAAACAAGATTTCAAATTTTCAACAACTTCATAATTGAACAGTTACGACTTACGTATATAATACAAACTGTAGAGTTGAAAAAACGTAATTTATTACCTGGAACTAAGATACTATAGCAATATATTTCACACTATAGTGACTCTGGAGGAGGTTTGTTGGGTGAACCAGACTATTGCGCCTGGCTGCATCGTCGGTGGTGTCTTAATGTAACAACAATTAACAAATAATCCCACAAAAAAACAACTATAATTGAGACTGCTATATCAGAAGAAAAACTAATTTAAATACTTTGTCTTCTAGCTAGAATGCCTTACCCTACATAAACATTGGTGACGTCACTGACATTAATTAAACCACGGACAAAATGCGCGCAACATTGTCACGGCACATCTTATACGCAAGAAATGTGTAGCCTTGGCTGAGACATTTGAGTGATGGCCGAGTCTATTATTAAGTGAGATAATGTGTGGTTACAAGTTATACGTGTGAAGCTGTCAGAGCCAGAGCAATTATTGAGCTGGATAAGATAGAGCGATGCTCAAGCCAAGTCAAGTGTAAAATTGATCAACTTATCAAATGACACAATTGGACGACGAACTAACCTTGACTTCACCAGGCATTGTGCCAAGTCATATGATAATTATCTTTTCCCATGATATGATATAGAAGACATCACTTTATTCGAAACTACTGTAGGTGACACCATCTAAAACCAAAGCAATTTACATTAATTCAAGGTGTTGGGTAGGTAAATGTATCACTCGGTTTTATTCAGGGGTCAAGGTAAGCTCAGACTTATCATTATCGGCTTCAGTCAGGTGAAACGTTCACGAGCAACAATGAAAATACATTGAAATAAAATACTCTTAGTCGGAGTGAAAACCTAGATCACGTAATTATGTCAAGCGCGTGTATCAACTAATAGACAGATTAACTTTCATGTTTTAATAAAATAATAATTTGTCTGTCGTGTTCGAGAGAGATAATTGAGAAATGTTAGCAAGTTTTTATGTGCCCGGCAGTGCAATAATGCCGTTCCCGTACCTTGCTTGAGTCATGTCATTGGCCTCACCTACTCTAGTTATTTCAATGCAAACGATTTACGCCTTCGCTATCGTATCCAATCTGGGTTCTCATTAACTTTGTGCTCAGAGTTCAGATCACGATTTCAGACGAAGACAAAAAAGAAAAACCTAACAACCACACAGATACAATGCGAGTGCAAGAACCTGCAATTACTTTCATTACAAGAAATGTAGGCAGCGTTACCTCGCAAGGTATGTAAAGGTGTGTGTTTAGGCCACACAGGTGCTTAATCGCTGCATTGAACAGTGACGCACGAGTTATTTATAGTGAGATACAAGTGATATTTCTATTTCATACTGCAGGAGAAACTGAGTCTATGAGTTCAGTTCATATTTTATTCGCACCGATCAACAGAAGTTGTTAATGAAATAAAAAATGGTGTATACAGTTTTGATGGAAAAAGATAATACTATACGAAGATATTGTTTTTTGTTGCTTTGCCTAAATATTGCACAAATTCCCGACGGTTTGTGGGTTATTTGCACTGTTTTTGCGTTGTAGCACATATAATAACACTAACACCACGGATACACCACAGATAACTAATTCACTTATCGCAGTGTAATGTATTATCTGTCGCACTATGCCACTATTCTTGATTCGTAACAAACTACAGTTATTTAGTATAATATTATGTTAGAGTACATGATTGAAAACTGCGATTATATTCTCAATAACACTATATTTTTTAAGGAATAGTGTGGGTTTGCGTTTTATTGTAAACCTACAACTTAATTGAAATTCGACTCAAGGAAGAACTAAGAATTAGTGTATAAAGTGATAAGTTCACAAGATTCAAACCACAACATTTTGTATTATGACGTCCAAAATGTGTGTGGTTTCGAATTTGTGTAAATATATGAAAAATATGTTAACAATATGTTAACAATATGTTAACAATATGTTAAAATATGTTAACAATATGTTAACAAGGTTCACAAATAATTTAATAAACGCTTTCATTTTCTCAAAGAAAAGTTCATTATTAGTAACAAAAAGCCACAAATTAAAAGTGATTGATGAGTAATGACACAATTATTGTGAGAATCGTGTTCAGTGTTAGGTTAGTATTACAAGGTGGAGACAATGGGCAAACAAATACATCTTGAACGCCAAAAAAGTAATGCGCTTTTGAGTAAGGTAAGTGTAAGTACGTAAGTAAGTACGTATAAGTAAGTACGTAAGTATAAGTAAGTAAGTACGTATAAGTAAGTAAGTAAGTAAGTAAGTAAGTAAGTAAATAAGTAAATAAGTAAGTAAGTAAGTAAGTAAATAAGTAAATAAGTAAGTAAGTAAGCAAGTAAGTAAGTAAGTAAGTAAGTAAGTACATAAGTAAGTAAGTAGAAATGAGTTAGTTATAACCAACGATCTGTGTAGTTAGTTGATTATTAGAGAAACATTACATTTTTCGATTCATGTTATGTTCAAATTTTCAAGACACAATTTCGTTTTTATTTCAACTTCTTATTAATAATAATTATTATTTATTTTGTATTATTGTGTATAGTACTTCAGTTTATAAGGCAAAGATTTACTGTTCTGGCTATGTGAAATGAGACTTGTTTCGAAATTTGGGGATTTGAAGAGCTTTCGAAGTACACGGTGCAATGATCTTCTAACTATAGAATGCCCACAAATTGATATTTTAACTTAGTGTATATTTTTGGTTCTAGTAAGTCAGACAATACCATATCCTGTTCACCTACTGTGTCGGAAGGTCAATGACAATACATATCAATGGACACTGACGATGAAAGTATAAGTGAAATCCATTAATAACACACACCAGGACTCATTAACCGGAAGATGATATTATTAGTAAAAAATTGTTCGGACAAACATGGTTAAAAGCATTCACGCACGCGAACAATTTTTTACTTTTTACTTATAAGTGAAATGTTTAAGTTACAAAAGTCAGATTACATAATACGTTAACATCCCGCAGGCAATATAGACAGACGTGCGGTTAGTTAAGATGTATTTACTAAAAAATCAATGTGATGGTTATACTGTGAACGAAAACAGGCGGAACCAGACCTCGAAATATGACATTCATAAAACTTATGTTTTGAAGTATAACCTACAATGTATTGATGAAATCAGTAATTGTATTTGGCGCTTGCTTATGGCGCAACAAAAAAATTGATGAGATCCTCGAAGAATTTGGTGACATTATCCCATTTAACACACAACTTACACTTACACTAAAACATGATCATTTTTGTCATGCGGCGCTGTTATTCAGATGGTTATTGACGGGATGCAGGTATTTATTTATTTATTTATGTGTCGTAGTTGGGCGGGATCCCCAGGGTTGTTATGGGATTCTGTTATTGCATGGTATTTTCGATAAGAAAAACAAACTCAATTGACAATTAGGTAGTTCCCTAACCTAGGGGATATCTATGCATTCGGGCCTTACGCAACCCCTTAAAATTGAAGCCTCTAACGTTTGTACACTTAGCATTTGCTATATATTTATAACTAGGAAAACGCTCTGTTTGACGCGTTGATAAGCGAGCGCGTCAATATCTACGAACTTTCTGGCGAAAAGATTTCAATGCTAATACAAACAACAATTAACAACAACTCAAGAATGCGCATTGCAAAAATGTTTCTAATTTCCATAGCTATTATACTTCCCGACATTGTTGGATGCAGTGCAATGTGCGTTGCTAAGAATTTTCGCTGTCATGTTTTCGCCGCGGTCCGCCACCGTTACTAACACTTATTGACAGCAATAGAAATGTAATTTCTGCCTCTAATACGTATTGGATCGCGTTTACGTTAGTATATTCGTGACCGGACAAATATTTACTATAAGATAGCCACCTCATATTTTGCCGTTACTGCGTTTTAGAAAAATATTTTCGAGTAACTTTCGTGTAACTTTGCCAATATTTATCAGATCGCCATTACATTAACATATTCGTGACCGGAACAAACTGTAGAAAAATCTGGCTATCTCACATTTTGCCGCTATTTTGTTTCAGAAAAATAATTTGCAGTAACTATATGGTGTAACTTTGAAACTTTTCGAACGATTTTGCCTCAAAACTATACACCTTCAATCCACATCGAGGCTTGTGGATGGTCCAAATTTCAAGTTGATCGGACTTTCCGTTCGACCGCTATCGACGGACATAAAAACAAAAAAAACAAAAACAAACAAAAACAAACAAACAAACAAAAAAACAGAACGAAGTGCCATAAGAGTCAAGTGGAAACGCTCGCTTCGCTCGCTTAACAAGTTGTTACAAAAAGGACCCACCATAATAATATGACCATTAGTTCCACGCGTCTAATTATTTGCGCCCCGAATTAAATAAGCAAATCCAAAATGTAAAATGTAGGCGTTCTAAACTAATGATTAATGAAATAATTGTGATATAATCAACGTAAATGTGAGCGATAGATAAACACAAAGTCAAGATTCAAGGCCACCAACTAGAAAAGACGAATCTAGGCTCAAGATGAGCTGACGATTGACCAAGGTTTTACCTTAAAAAAAAAACTTCTCCTGATTACGTAAACCTAACACTTGTATGCTAAGCTAATATTGATATTTACAAACACGCTATGCCGTGCATGTTATAATTTTCTGTAAATAATTTATACCTAATTGGCAATTGGCTACGAATCAGTTTTTAACATATTGCCTTGCGTTGTTCCCCCAAAGCTAAACAGTACATTTAGTAAACCATGGTTCCTACGTTCCAAGTTTGAATCCTAGCGTGGGTGTGTGTTTTATGTCTTGCCCTTATGTGTAGAGCCCTACAGAAATGGTTTTATTTTTTCCCAAATTTCAAAATGTAGATTTCGCGTTTTGGCGGCGTTATTTTTATAAGGCAAATAGAACGTTATATAATCACTTTTAAGGAATATCATCAAATAAAGAGTGGGATCAAATAAATCCCCCCGAGCGCCAGGGTTGTCGTTATAGTTGACAGAATACCGGAACACTTTTTTTATTCAAATTACAAACAGGTACAAATACGTAATTTCAATGTGTCTCGCGGTTCACCAGTACAAGTGTTCTGAAAATGGTACTCTACCGGTCAAACCGGTACGTCTGGTCACCTTAAGTTTTTACCCAAAAACCGAAAGATCTGATATAAAATTTGATAAAAAAAAACATTTGATAAGTGTGCTTATGTTCACTGATTTCGACATCAACTGAATAACGACACAATTTACATGCACAATTTACAAGGTAAGTATGCCAATAAAATCTAAAAGTGTAGGTAACTCTACACAAATAGGCTTAGCGCATAGGCTTGGTTATATAGGCTATATGTTCTTCTACGGGATTCGTTCTCGACACCAACCATCTTTGATTGATGGCGTATGAACACAGTCAACCGGAAATTCTTAACCAAAAATTACGTAACGCATTACTTTTGGTACGTAAGGCCCAAAATTAATTATCGGCATCATTATTCTCACCAGTCACCACCGATGGTTATGAATCTAATTAGCGAATCCAGTGGTATAACATCATATACACAAAATTAAATTCTTCATTATGACGTTTTGTGCAAATAATTTCCTAGACTCGATTAACTCACATGTCATTCTAAGGCCAACAAACCTACACATCCATAAATACCGATTCAGTTATTCTGTTACTATTATTATTATTGCTGTTGTTGGCTGTTGCTGTTATTGTTATGTTATGGTTCGTTTGGCTATTCCTGCTTCCAAGGCAGTGTCCAGGCGAGCCAGGGCTCGATTCTCGGTTTGGGATGGGTTTTTAAAGTTTGGACGTAACGGTTTGACCGGTAGAGTAGCCTACCATTTTCAGAACACTTGTACCTGTGAACCAAGAGACACATTCATAACATCTTTCTTTGGAAATCAATTTGTTATAATTTAAAACTAAAATCCACATTTTAGAAATAACAATTTTATAACCGCCACACACACACACACATTTCGTGACGAATGAGTCGGATGAAAGTCTTCGCTCGCTCCTCAATCCGAACTTTGCTAGGATGGTGCTAATGACGTTCTTTACAACTTAATGAACTCTTCCGCCTGAATTTAATGACTGGAGATAATACTATAGTTGAGAACGTGAACGTAGCCAAGTTTATCGTTTCGGGGAATATCTGGGCCTGGCAGTCGAGACGTGCACAGGTCATCGCGGACATAGAAAGAAGTGATCCCGACGGGTATTCATATTGTTTATTTAGGTTGGAATTCATAGTCGGCCCCTACACCTAGGGGCACCCATTGTTGCTATGGATTTGTTTTCTTTATGGGAAATAACATGGAAACAACTGTTACCTTAGTAACAATGGGCGCCCCTAGGTGTAGGGGCCGACTATGAATTCCAACCTTAGAGTTTAGACGAAACAACCCAATCAAAAATTACACGCACTGTTATGTGATATCAAAAGGCCAGATGCCAAAGTTGGCCTATAATACTAATAGGCTGGTTGAATAACAACTAATGAGGAAGCAAGGACGTAGTTGGTCGATCTGAAAGAAATAACGTCATCGTTATGACTGATACACCAAAAAGAATGACCTTGAAAAATGACGGTATGTTGTAACAGCTCGCCGAGTTGAAAGAACAATTTCCTCTACACAGTCATCATCGTTGCCTAAATATAAAACACAATACCAGGGTCACCAAATACCCGACTGATCCACTGCTCCACTGCTCCAAAGATACTAGAGGGCAATCCATAGGCAAATGTCTACTCGGGAAACATTTACCAATAATTCCATTGCAATACTCGATTAGTTTCTTATGAAATGTGACCAGTTGTACCATATAAGGTAGCAGGACAAACTGGACAAAGATATTTGAATGTAAAAGCGAACGCTGTTTAACATAACAGTCGACACCATCAAAATACGAGTGCTATGCAATGTCGTAAAATTCTAACAGATGAAAATTCCGCTCAATGTCATACATTCCAATGCACGTAATAAACATTGACTACATAATATTAATATATCGGCTACTCAATATGGCCGGGGGGGAGGGGCCGTCCGATGAAATAACGGACAATTGACAAGGAAACAATAATTGGCCTTTGCGGTTTGTTACAGTAATGTTATTTTTGAGCTTGTGCTGGCTGATAGTTCTATTTTTGTGTTAAATTATTATTTGTCGCTGCTAATAGCAAGAAGTGGATTATAGACAGGTGAAAGAGGAGGAGAAATAACAATCACAAATCCATCCCTCCCATGGATTGGATGGCCGGAAGCCTCTTCATAACAGTGTCAATATAGTTGTTATACTGGCGATACCGTATAAGAAGCAAGGTGCCCCCTAAAATTCTGAGAAGAGACGGTCGCTCCACACGGTCTATTTCAACGGCATTTAACTCGAGATTGCCCGATAGCTGCATTGTTGTTGTCCACTGTATTGACTGCACCAACCGTGAATGAAATGCGACCCCACCACATCTGACAACATGCGAGCGATATTATCACTACAGTGTCAGTACATGAGGCAGAAGAACGGGATGCAACTAGGTTTAGGTTGGTAGTTGCCACATACGTCACTTCACTATTACATTAATCCGTGACGACAACACCTTGCAAGTTAACGCGACGCGACTTTATATGATTGCCCCGAGATCATAGACTTTAAGTGTGTGATAATTACGGGAGATTATATGCACACGCATCGGACAGTAAAGTGGGTGATTGGACCCAAGATAAAGTTACAAGATGGAAACAGTGTGAATTGTTGCTCGGTTAGTGTGGTAACCTCTATTAGGTCAAGCTTTACAACAGGGCACCTGGGCATATTTGGCTACTAAAACTGGTCGTTGAAAACCGGACATAAACAGAAGTTACTAAGGTAAGTAAGTAAGTAAGGGGCTTTATAATTTACCGTGTTGCGGAAATCAATAATACAAAACACAGTATTTTCCCCTTCGTAATAATTTGTAGAGAAATTGACCACCGACAGAATAAGTTTCGTAGACTGACTATAATATTTTATCTTCATCAGCAACTCCGCACGCAACCGAAACTTGGGTGGTCACTTTCGAGTTTATTGTTTTATTGATCAAACAGCTCAATTGGCAGGTGTTGCTCTGCGAGATAAATTAACTCCCAGTCAGATTTCGATTATAGTAGTGTTTTTCTATGCATGTTCTTGTATTACTAAAAATTGTAATTGTAAATCACTTTGGAGTTTGGCCCTAATACGTTGCAACTCGTGTACTACACTGACCACTCCCCAGATGCCCCCGATGGGTTGTAAGAACACGCGATAAGATAAACACGTGTGGAGGTCATTTAGAATGTGTACACGGCACGCGCTCACATTCATTTTACAAAAACAGATTTTTAAAGAAAAACCGCTACGTCTGTGCCGCTACTTTATACATTCGCCACGGTATATCAACAATACGAACCGGCAACCGGCAAACACAAATGTTTCAAGTAAAACCACTCAATTTATTTCTTCACAAAGACAGTTGCATTCGTCCGGGCATATTTCGACTTTGGAGCCACGGTCACACAATGATGGTTATATTTCGGCTTCACATTTTAGCAACGATGACAATCAGGACGATGTACGGGGGACTACGAAGGCTATAAAGCGCCGCATGACAATGACATCCATGCCCCAGCCAGGATTCGAACGTGGAACGACCGGATCGTGGTATACCAACGCCTCATTGACCGCGCCCAAACACGCTCACCCCACTGTATCCATTACGCAATCATACGGTATGCAGTTGCAAAGTGTTTATACACGTTGGTTTTTGTTCTGGTTGCAGTTGCAGTTGCAGTGTGTAAATGTGCGACACAAGAAGTGCATATTGAACAGCGTCAACAGCTTTATCAGAGAGATTTTGGTTGGTACCCCACGGTATGCTGATTTTTCTTTCAAAACGTCTCTTTTATTATACCGAGCCATAGAAATCAAAACGGGTTTCACCCATTTGTACTATACACTTATTTTGCAATCGTATGATGGAAATTTATCTTACAAAAATTACTCGCTAAACGTGTTTCTTTTTTTAACCACTCTATCATAAACCTTCCACATGTGCCACATACGCCAATTGAAGAAATCGTAATAATTTAGCTTTGGCGGCTAGGTTCCAGAATCCAGAGAGAAACTTTGATCACGACATTAGTTTTACACGTCTGTGCCGGGGGAGCAAACACGTGTTGGCACTGTGATTGTTGGAGGGGTCACGCATGCAGTATTATTACCACTCCGTCTAGCGCCGCCAAGCTGTCTGTGACGGGCCACAGCATCCGAGTAGGCGTCAGCTCCCACCACTCGCCTTACCACCCTGCATGGCGCGCTACGCTACGGTACCTGAAGAGCGGCCGGGTTGTGGGGGTCACGCATGCAGTATTATTACTACTCCGTCTAGCGCCGCCAAGCTGTCTGTGACGGGCCACAGCATCCGAGTAGGCGTCAGCTCCCACCACTCGCGTTACCACCCTGCATGGCGCGCTACGCTACGCTACCTGAAGAGCGGCCGGGTTGGAGGGGCCCCGCATGCAGTATTATTACCACTCTGTCTAGCGCCGCCAAGCTGTCTGTGACGGGCCACAGCATCCGAGTAGGCGTCAGCTCCCACCACCACCCTGCATGGCGCGCTACGCTACGCTACCTGAAGAGCGGCCGGGTTGGAGGGGTCATGCATGCAGTATTATTACCACTCCGTCTAGCGCCGCCAAGCTTTCTGTGACGGGCCACAGCATCCGAGTAGGCGTCAGCTCCCACCACCACCCTGCATGGCGCGCTACGCTACGCTACCTGAAGAGCGGCCGGGTTGGAGGGGTCACGCATGCAGTATTATTGTGAAGAAAAGGGGTAGACTGAGCCCCCAAGACAGATGTTGTTGCCTTGATTGGCTTGGGGAGCGTAGCTGATGTTAAGCTACGGGACTCAGTTTTCCCCTAATCTTGACCAGGATCGGGTTTTTTGTGGGTCATGGATCATGCAGGGTGGACACCATTAAAAGACAGATTCCAAAATACGAGAGTTACGTGTATTGTTCTTAAACCCTTACCCTAGATGGTCATCACTTTAACTGTTGCACTGTGTGTTCGGCGTGCGTGGGTACAATTTAATTTAAATAAAATAAATACACAATCTCACGAAACATCATCCTACCCTCTATGTAGGCTTGGAACAGCGACCCTGCCAATCCACCGGTCCTGGCACGCCCCTCGGTCGGATCCCCGGTCAAGTCCTCGTTGCCACCCTTCTGCTGTACGCACCCGCTCTCGTCTCTACTCCGACCCACCAGCCTCTCGTCCGCACAGCCAAACCTCTTCTCCCCGTCTCACCGTTGTCCATTTCACAAAACCAAATCTACCTGACTCAGGTGTTCTTCACGATACCCGTTCGTTGCTCGCTCCCGACAAAGTGTTGAAATCCTGACACATGCACATTCCACGGGTACACTCAACTTGTGCATGCGTCTAGTTAGGATTGCAACATATCCGGTAGAGCAGTCAATAACTTGTATCGAAAAGAACAGAAGAAGACCATCTTCTTCACATGCCCGGCCCCCCAATGAACGATGACCTCATCGTTCGTAGAATCTCTTCATCCCTCGGGCACCATTTCCACCGGATCCCTCGGCATCTCATCAACACAGTAGGTCCATCAGGCATGTATATGGCGTTGACTAGTTTCTTGTATAATCCCAATATGCTTCAAGTATCCTCGTATGATCTCGTTAAAGTTCGTTTCGTAGAGCTTCTTGGTTATCGGTGTCGGTCTTCCGTCTCTGCCGTCTCAGGTAGTTTCGTCGTCGTCCCGGACCAGTATCATAACCCAATCATTGTACCAAGCCTACCCTAAACGCAATACCCTACACCCCGCACTCACAATGCAACAGTTATCTCAGATTCGTACAGGCCGCTAAAATCCTAACTTAAAACAAAGACTCTTCCTATATAAGTTCCACCTGAAGGGCAGAAACCCTAACGGCGACGAATGCCCCTGAAATAGCTAACGAACTTGCACACAGGTGAAAGCAAAGAAAACAACTGAAAATTATCAACACCAAGACCTGTGTGAGAAACGAAAAATATAAAACAATGTATCCTACCTATTGAGTCTTTGTCCGAACCAATATCAAAATAAATTCATTTTTTTTTCCTGTCTTAAATAAAGTTTTCATAGTAGTCATGATCTAACAGAAACGTAACCCTCGTGATGTACAATTGAGCTCGCCCCCGACAATTCTCAGCTGGCGGCTCGTCCGCAGGCATGTACTGCGTCTAGTCAGCATGTCAGTGAACTGTGCCTGTAACAGAAAACAACCTTGCGCCAGTTACGATTCAAGGTTACTTCCACACACTCACACACAGCGAATTCCGCTGACGCCAGACTGAGCCACGAGGATACGCACGTGTTACAACGTAAACACAGCGTTACTGACAGCTGACATCAAGAGACACATGGTAACAGTTGCAAAGAAAAACCAATAATTTCAAAACATCAACTTACGACTAAGTAACAAATATTATTATTTAATGTTATTGTTTAGCAACGGAAATTTCAAACAAAACAAATCATCTTACAGGGTAAATCTTAACTAAAATAGATTAGGCCCACTCATAACCGCGAGAAAACAAATTCTTGCGAAATTACATGCCTTTAGTAACAAAAGTATTATGACAAATTTCTTTACAACTGAAACCATGCATATCCAACGTCCAACGTAATTATAATTCACAGAACCCAAAATAAACTACTAAAACAATATCTAAACTGTAAACATCTCAATCTCCACATCACCAAAATCAATCAAAAACAATCGAAATCAAAATCATAATCATCATACTACGTCTACATTACACCAAAACAACCCAACACACCGACATTCGATAGCAGAAAACAACCTACACAAACTATGTCAAACATGCACGCGCCAAAAATGTCGAAAAGACTGACGATTACCATCTACCACACGACTAGGTTCCATTTGTGCCTCTGGTGTAAACACAAATTCTAAACTTAACGCATCAGCGGAGTCAATAACAGATTCCCCCAATTCTCCCCGTTCTAGCGGTGGTGCTGGGGAAGCGACATGTTTTGCCCGCGACCGCCTATTGCGCCTACAAACACATATACGAACACAACACAGAATCAAACCAACACACAAAGTGACTCCGAAAACGATAGAAATAATTTCAAAAGATTCCAACTCAAAATCGCCTATCTGAAGAGCGTGGGCCGGCCGGACCGCACACAACCCCAACAGATGAGGATTCCGAAACACCATTACCGCCACCACCACACACAGCACCCAAGTCAAAATATCTACCGCAGATCCATGTAAGATCATGGAATCAAACTTACCCCAGTAAAGGGAGGCATTAAAGCCAGGAGCCAATACCCCCAAATCCCCCGGTACAGAGATGTTAAGATGTGGTGTACGATCCATCCAACGTTCATCCAGAAATGCCGACACATTATCGAAAATTGCACGAGAATGCAATGACACACGCCCACCCTCGGACAAATTCAATTTAGCCCATCCATTTGGTACAATATGAGTTACTCCCATATCGCCTGTCCCTTCAGCGTCGCACGGGAACAACTCGCGAAGTAGTAAATTGTTATTTAGCGTCACCCTGCAGTCACATGGCACGTCAAGTTCAAGACTACCCACAACAGTAACGGCTGGGACCGGCACCTCCACCGAGCGGTGAAAACGACAGCTGAAATGTAGTGTTCCATTCGCATGAGTCAAAGCATAACGCTCCAATCCCAATTGCGTGACCCGCACCCCGGTACCCGAAACACACTGAAACGAACAAACCTGCGTCAACTCCTCGGTCCCAATCCCCATAAATAAAGATCTTAAACAGGAACCCGAATGGCGATCACGATTCCCCGTCACCATCCTAGGTAACAGACACAAGGAATCGACATGGGGTTGACAATTGCGCAACGCCCCCCCAGAAATCTCTGTAAGGACCAGACCCGACACCGCAAACAACGTTGGCTCGGCACGTATTTCACATGACTGCCCTTTCCAAGCAAATGGTACCGCAACAGCTTCAAACAAGCGCCAATGCATGCCCGCCGCCCTCACGGGTATGCGAACAGTAACCAATACCGTCGTACCCGAGATTACGCAAGTAGCGATATCCAAAGAGTAATAACGAGATATACCTGCTGTCCCCAACACGAGTTCACGCCCATCCTTCAACAGAGTGGAAGCCAACGCAATCAAATCCTCACGCAACATCGCGGGTGTTACAAGCACCGACGGAATGCGACCACCTTTACACGCATCGAGAATCTCCAAACGCATAATTTGTTGCAAAATCCGCAATTGAGTGGTAATACCATGTAACAACAATAAGAGCGCTGAGTGAATGACCCGTTCCTCGTATCGCAATTCCCGCAATGTTTCGTTCCGAAAATTCTCAAAAATTTGAGATAAATTCTGGCGAGCCTCCCCCGCAGACTGTAACAACGCCGTCATTCCTAAATCGTATTGCCGCAACGCGAGTGTCATGTTCCGCAACTGATCATGATCATCGTGGATTGCCTTATCAAGATTCTCAGCGTACACCCTCAGACTCTGTTCTGAATGAAACAACTCCTTCGTATCCTTCTTTGTAATGAGTGCACAGCACCATTTAAACATATCCCCCAAAAATGCCAATGCGCGTACGTGTCTCCCCCGACCCTGAGCCAGGCCGGAAACTATGTCTTCCCCCACACTATCATCCAACAGCAACAACTGAGCGTCAACAATACCCTCCAAGTTTGAAAAAAGTCGCAGCACATCACAATCATCACCATTACTGCCGTTAGCAGGGCACGCATTCTCAACAATGGCGTCCACATCAAAACCAGAATTAGACAACCCAGGCCACATTCCCTCATAAGTGATAGGAATGGCCCCCTCGTATACCAAAGGGCCTACCACCTCACCCCAGTGCACGCCGGACATAACTTCTATGCCTGGCTTCATGACGGAGTTCGACACAATAGGCGAATACGAACTCACCCCAGACAGCGCCCCGAACACCAGGAGGAGGAGGAGCTCCAACCCAAATCGTCCCCGACCGACAACATCGTACCAAAGAGCACCCCGTGCGGTAGACCGTCCCAACATCAACTCGAAGAGAACCATCATGAATTCCCAATGACGAATCCTGTAGAAAGACAAGCTATTTTTTTTCCTTCCCTACCAGAAACACAAATCCCTTTGGTCACCATCAAGAAAACAAAACCAACACCATTCACCAAATTATCACAACACGGTACCGATGGAATGCCTAAACGAACCCTAAATGTACCACTTAACCTAAGTGCCAACCACAGCACATAAATAAAGTAACTAAGCAAACTTCTCGCAAGAATACCTTAATCGGGCTGAAGGCCATAAGTCTACCTTAAACGTTAATTAAATTAAAAATATACTCTAACCAGCAATGACATTCCATCGTAGCCACAACACTGCACAATCCCAAGATGACATAAACACCTACACATGTCATGTCAGGCCTTAACACAACACGCATATCCAGCCAAAGGAACCGTGAAACAACTTAGCGTGAACAGACTATAGATTGAGCTTTCCGTCGCCAACGTCAAAGAAAACTTGCCATGCTGAAAACGTCAGCATATCCGGCGAACGCATTCCACACAAGTCAAGCAAACACATACCATGAAAACTATTGCCAACAATGTGACTATCAGCCAGCAGATAACCTCCGTCATAATAATGACATCACATCGTCATACAGCCTCCGTAAGACGTCACTAATTAACACCAATTGTGACCATAGAGTCACCAACCAACCAACATCATAACATTGACATCATACTCATACCTCCTTTAGTATAATGTCCACAAATTCCCAATATATTCCTCATTGTGACTATAAAGCCACTCACCAAACAACAGCCAAATTATGACCATATCTCCGTTAACCTACGTTGCTTAAGCGCATCAACTAACAATAACTGTGACTATAGAGCCAACAACAAATATGTCAAAGCAACGACAAAATCTCACCTTCCAACACAAATTCAAATAAGTCCTCAATCCTCCAACATCGTAACCAGAAAGTCACCAGAAACAGTCGTCTCAATAACGACATCATAACGCCGTCACTCAAATACATCACGTGTATCCCCGTACCCCGGCCGATAACTTCATCAATCAACGACCACAACGTTGAAACACCAACTCAACCAGAAGTTCCTATCCGTCTTTCCTAGAACGAATGGACCGCAGGTACCAACAATAACTAAACAATAAAGTTATACACAAAATATACATTCATATCAAGCATCAAAATGACATATATACATCAATAATTACAATCCTAAGAATACAGTTCATTCCCAATAAACTAATCAACTTACATTTAACACAAATTATTCACATACAATCGTCATTCAGTTCGAACCCAACGCAACACAGTACGATGACGTCACGCCTGCCATCCGTGCAGCGATAAACGTTATCAGCCCAGCAGAAACAGGCGCGTGCCGTTAGCCCGAGCGCGACCGAACGATACCGAGATTAACCGAAGTCGTTCAGCGGAGCAACTGCGCTGTCCCGGCTATGCAGCGTCCAGACTCCGCAAAAACAACACACGGCGGACTAATGCAAAGATGCGCTTTATCCGAGAGTCGAACCAAAGACCCTCGGTCTCCGTCTACACCTTCCAAGTGATCGCACACTGGCCCCAAGAGCATTCAGGGTGTAAACCCCTACGTTCAGTGTACAATACACCCTTCCAGTGCAAACGCAGACCGTACCCACACTTCATACTACAACCCGAAACAAGCTAGCTACTAAAACACATTTTTTTCTATTTTTTTTTCTAAACAAACATTTAATCATACCATTAATCCACAAACGTTACAACAATTCACGTTTCTGGCCATGGTGCACGCCACTCTTCAGGGTCGTACCATGGCTTAAGTCGAGACACATGTACGATATCCTCCGACCATTTATTATTCAGTTTTAGTTTAATTCTATAGTTCAAGTCGGACAACTTTTCCACAATAGGGAAAGGGCCCAACCACCTATGAATAAACTTTTCCACTTTGCCAATCTTGCGAATTGGGAAATAAACTTTTACATAATCACCAACTGCAAAGTCAACATGTCGACGTCCTTTATCATATCGCAGCTTCTGCTTATTCTGTTCGATCTTTATCACATCCAGAACTTTCTGTCTGGCTTCTCGAAGCATAGCAATGCGTACTGTACTATCCACTCCCAGCTGCAATTCCGGTTGAACCCCCGCATCGATAGGGAGGGTGGGCTCTCTCCCGTATACCAGATAAAATGGAGTACGTTTCGTTGTAGCCTGCACCGAGACATTATATGAAAACGTGCACAAAGCGACATATTCGTCCCAATTATCATGATGAGAGTTAACAAAGAATGACAAGAGAGTGCCTAAAGTCCCGTTGAAGTGTTCATCCAAGCCATTCGTGCTAGGTCTGTACGAGGAGGTGTACATAGAACGAACCCCCAATCCGCGTACAATTTCTGAAACTAGACTTCCCCGAAAGACTGCTCCCCTATCACTCAGAATGACTCTCGGACACGAGTGTTGACAGATGACGTGTTCAACAATGAAGTTAGCGACATCCACAGCACCTCCCGAAGGAATAGCTTTAGCTATGGCCCACTTCGTAGCGTAATCCGTCGCTGTGACAATATATTTCATATGGTTCTTGGAGAGCTTGAGAGGGCCCATTAAATCCACCCCTATCATATCGAATGGAGTGCCTACCGGGATTGGCTGCAACAACCCCGCCGGTTTGAGTCTAGGGCTTTTCTTCGATTGACAATCACCACAACTCTTCACGTAACTCGCAACCTCCGTACACATACCATCCCAGTAAAATCGTGCCTTCAATTTGGCATATGTTTTCATAAAACCAAGATGACTACCCCCTCCCGGACTGTCATGGCAATCATACAGCACTTCAACCTTCAAATGATCAGGAACAACAAGCAGCTTCGTCGGTCCGTTGGGGACAAAGTTCTTCTTGAAAAGCACCCCATTCTCTAGTACGTAACTACGCGACTGACGCTGGACCCTAGAAGTAGCCTGATCGGGATCCAATATGGCGTTCATCAACTCAGCTAGCTTAGGATCCTGCCTCTGAGCGTTAGCCATCTCATCCATTTGAATCGGCAATGTCATAATGTCCATTGCTCCTTCTATATCCTCCGGCTCAGGACCCTTTTCAGGTAACAACCGTGACATACAGTCCGCATCTAGATGTTGCTTGCCCGACTTATACACGATTTCCATGTCATAGTCCATCAGAAAGATAGTCCATCTGGCCAGTCGACCACTCCTCGCACTGCTCTTACGCAAGTAACACAGTCCACAATGATCTGTGACGAGTTGAAATCGTCGACCATAAATGAAGTGACGAAACTGCTTAAGGGCATAGATGACCCCTAACAATTCGAGTTCGGAGACCCCATAGTTCGCTTCCGCAGCCGTAACACGGCGCGAGCTATAACTGATCGGGTGCCACTCCGACTCAAACTGCTGAAGAATAATGGCCCCCAACCCCTCTCTTGACGCGTCTGTCCTGATTTGAGTAGGAGCATCGCCTGAATAGTGTCTTAACACGGGGACTGAGACCAACTTCGATTGTAAAGTCCTGAAGGCCATCTCTTGCTCGTCATCCCAAGCGAACCGAACGTTTTTCTTAGTCAAATTCGTGAGAGGCGCACAAATACGTGCATAGTCCTGTATAAACTTCCTGTAATATGAAGTTAGCCCAATAAAAGATCGTACCTGTCTCACCGTTGTAGGGACTGGAAAATCCAGAACCGCCTGAACAGTATCAGGGTTAGGAGAAACTCCCATAGCACTAACCACGTGCCCCAGGATCGGAATTTCCCCAAAACCGAACGAACACTTTTCCGGGTTCAACGTCATATTAGCGTCCCTGAATCTCTCTAGCACCATTTTCAGTCTGTTCAAATGGTCATTAAAGCTCTCGCCCGGGACCAAGATGTCATCAAGATATACCAGACAATGCGTATACAAGAGACCTCTTAAAACTTTATCCATTGCGCTCTGGAATAGCGCTGGCGCCGTAGAAATCCCAAATGGCAGTCGCTCAAACGAGAACAAACCCACACAAGTAGAAAAACTACATATCTCCTTAGCACGAGGCGTAAGCCCCAGCTGCCAAAACCCCGACTGAAGATCTAAAGAGGTGAATACAGTACAGCCATTAAGACAGGCTAACAGACTGTCAGCATTAGCACTAGGGTAACTATAACCCTTAATTTGTAAATTGACCTTCCTGAAATCCACCACTAGTCTTAGTTTACCATTCTTCTTCTTCACCAAGCATATTGGACTCGCCCACTCAGACATGGAAGGAGAGATGATACCAGCTTTAAGCATATCATTAATATGTTCAACAATGGCCTCCCTCTCTCCCGCACTCACACGATAGGGCTGCATACGTACCGGCTTGGGATCTTTCAATTCAATGTCACAATCACCAATATTAGCTTTCCCAATCAACTCCGATGACCATGCAAAAACATCATGAAATGACGTCAACAGTTCCAGCAACTTGTCACGTTCAATGTCCGGCATGTCCTCATTCACATTAAGTGATGCAATATCAGCCGGAACATTCCGTTGAGACAGCCGAGTGCACCTGTCGTAATTCATAACATCGGTTTCTATAGTCAGCATATCGGCGGCACACGTCTCCAGGTTGTCTATGCTCGTTATCTGCTGAGGCAAAATGGCCGCTACACTCGCATCACATGAGTCCGGGACCTCCAGCGCATGTTCCTTATTTATAGCAACCAATTCCGCGCCTTCAACCTCCCCTAATACCGAACCCTTGTACACACATACTGGGAGCGATGAAAAATTAGCTACCGGTAAGACTCCGCACATTGTAAATGACAGCATCATTGGGGGAATAATCAACCCCTTACGTTCCATCCAAGTCACCCTAGGTTCAAAGACTCCGACCTCATACGGAAGACCTCCTTCTACTGTGAATTCTATCCGACCCATCATGCCTGGACCAATAACAACTTCGCTGGAAGCTTTCAACAGCAAGGGCTCAGCTTCCGTGAGATCTATAGAGAATAAGTAATTGTCCGACTCCCCCTCTTCTGAAGAGGAAAGTAGTGGAGCCTGATTGACAACGTTCGGTATATCCAATCCACTAAATTTAACAGTCACGTCAACATCCATTCCGCGCATGGACACGGTACCATTACAATAATCTATAACAACCTTATATGTTACACAAAAATCACATCCAAGTAAACATTTAACGGACAGTCCTTCGACCACAATAAAGTCCATAGGGAAGGCAGTTCCTGCTATTACCAAACCAATTCCACAGACGCGACCAACCACCCTTAAAATTGAGTTATCCGCCGTACGTAATAACAACCCGTTCACCGGGCTTAACTCCAAATGTCGGACCAAATCCACGCTAATGCAGGATACCCCCGCCCCCGAATCTACAAGGGAGGAAAATACTTCCTCTCCCAGACTCACAGGAATCCTCAAAGATCCCCACGTACGGTTCACCATAACATCAACTATTTGGTTAGCCAAGTCCGTCTCACCATCAGAAACAATAACGTCCTCGTCCATTCCCTGAGCACTATTTACAACCCCTAAATCATCAACAACTTCTTCCTCTACAGGAACCTCTGGTACGACAACATCAACAGACCCCTGTAATATCACAGCCATAATTTCCGGAATACGTCGCAAAACTTTTGCCCTATGCCGGACAGCCGCCCTCCTAATAAAACACTTCCGCTTCTTGTGCCCCACACGATAACATGCAAAACACCTACCCTTAAAACTAAACTCTTGAATATTCCTTACTTCCTCAACCAAAGAGACTCTATCGCCTAACACCGGAGACGTCTCGCACCCCGATGAGTAACCCAGTTTCCCGTAGTAGGGGTGGACGTTGAGGGTTGTTGCTCTGGCTGCGACTCACCGACCGATCCATTTCCTGCCTGCAGAGCCTTCAATTGAAGACAATCCCTCATAAAATGCCCAGGCTTCTTACAGAAATAACACACCGCTCGTCCATCTACCCCACGTTGATTACCACGTGCATATCCACGCTGATAGCCCCCATAACCGTTAAACATCCCCTGCTGCTGTTGTGGCTGCTGCTGTTGCTGCTGTTGATATGGCTGCTGTTGTTGCTGTTGCTGTTGCTGCTGTTGATATGGCTGCTGTTGTTGCTGTTGCTGATGTGGCTGCTGTTGTTGCTGTTGCTGATGTGGCTGCTGTTGTTGCTGCTGCTGATATGGCTGCTGTTGTTGCTGCTGATGATATGGCTGCTGTTGTTGCCAACAACACCCACACTGTTGACCACCCCCTATCGCCGGTTGAGACGCAGAGAACCCCTGCTGCTCACGAGCGCCCTTCTGCTGCATAAGGCCTGTCTGCACCTTCTCCAATGACTCCACTTTTGCCATCAAGGCTGTCATCGCTTTTACTAACTCGGCGACAGCGCCACTTTCCGCCAACACGGGGTTACTCGACGTCCTCTGCCCCCTTTGATGCTCAACGTGGACAGGCGCAACCACCGGCTGCTTGTTCCCCCACTCGGCTGCACCCTTCCTGAACTCTTCGATATCACCAAGCTCATCTAACAGCTTATCCACATTAACAAAAGTCATGTGCCGTATCGCCTCTGCCAAGTCAGGGCGCAACCCCCGAATAACCCATTGGACCCGTTCTCCGTTGGACATCGCAGGGTTCACTTTATCCATTAACTTAACCCTGGCAAATGCGTAGTCATACACACTCTCCCCTAGGCGTTGAAGACGAGCACACAACAACCCCATCCAATACTGGAAGTCCCCCTTTTTGACCCCCCAAGTCTTGATGAAATGGGCCTTCAAATCCGACCACAGCAATGGTTGCACAGACCCGTCTGCTAGCACAGGAGCTTCCGCCAACCTTCTGGCATCCAACGCCGAATACCAATCTGCCTGCCCCCCTGACAAGTAGGACGGCAAAGCCTTCAATTTTTTGTCATCCGACCACGAGTTCACATCACCAGCCCTATCAAAATCAGCAATCCATAATTCCGCATCATCCTCACCTGGCCGAAACTTATCTAAACGCACAAATCCGCCCCCACCACCCTGTGGCTGAGCCATTCTAGATGTAATATGCTCCTCAACCCTAGAGTCTGCCTCGTCTTCAGAACTGTCCTCAGGAAGGGGTGTCAATAACGCCTCATCCGTTAGATCCCCACTCTCGAGTCTTTGCTGACGATGACACCACTCTAACAACCTTTCCGCAGGAGAAAGCCTTTCGCTAGTATTAGGCACACCCAAATTACGAAGAGACGCCCGCAACGCACGATCAGATGGAACCCCACTCATAAGTGAAAACCTAGCTTCAAGACAAACCTACACCGCCTACAATACATCAACGTTCGAAAAACAACTCACTTGCCTGTACACAACTAAAATCCATAAAGACACCCTCAACGCAACGCATAGCATTATTAAAATACAACAAATAAAAAAAAAACGTGGCACATAACACATTCACCATAACATCATCATCACACTACGTGCTAACTCCTGAACAATTAGAACAACATCGCCACCCACGCACCCTCGCAACAGTGTCCGGCCAAAAATACAACACAACATTACATTTATCAAAACGCGTAACCCGTTCCTACAACCATAATTTTGTAATCACACCTGCATTAATCCATAATACCTATGGTATTACAACCCTACAAAACCGGCGACCTCCACCATGTGAAGAAAAGGGGTAGACTGAGCCCCCAAGACAGATGTTGTTGCCTTGATTGGCTTGGGGAGCGTAGCTGATGTTAAGCTACGGGACTCAGTTTTCCCCTAATCTTGACCAGGATCGGGTTTTTTGTGGGTCATGGATCATGCAGGGTGGACACCATTAAAAGACAGATTCCAAAATACGAGAGTTACGTGTATTGTTCTTAAACCCTTACCCTAGATGGTCATCACTTTAACTGTTGCACTGTGTGTTCGGCGTGCGTGGGTACAATTTAATTTAAATAAAATAAATACACAATCTCACGAAACATCATCCTACCCTCTATGTAGGCTTGGAACAGCGACCCTGCCAATCCACCGGTCCTGGCACGCCCCTCGGTCGGATCCCCGGTCAAGTCCTCGTTGCCACCCTTCTGCTGTACGCACCCGCTCTCGTCTCTACTCCGACCCACCAGCCTCTCGTCCGCACAGCCAAACCTCTTCTCCCCGTCTCACCGTTGTCCATTTCACAAAACCAAATCTACCTGACTCAGGTGTTCTTCACGATACCCGTTCGTTGCTCGCTCCCGACAAAGTGTTGAAATCCTGACACATGCACATTCCACGGGTACACTCAACTTGTGCATGCGTCTAGTTAGGATTGCAACATATCCGGTAGAGCAGTCAATAACTTGTATCGAAAAGAACAGAAGAAGACCATCTTCTTCACACATGGCTACGCGCTACGCTACGCTACCTGAAGAGCGGCCGGGTTGGAGGGGTCACGCATGCAGTATTATTACCACTCCGTCTAGCACCGCCAAGCTGTCTGTGACGGGCCACAGCATCCGAGTAGGCGTCAGCTCCCACCACCGTTACCACCCTGCATGGCGCGCTACGCTACGCTACCTGAAGAGCGGCCGGGTTGGAGGGGTCACGCATGCAGTATTAATACCACTCCGTCTAGCGCCGCCAAGCTGTCTGTGACGGGCCACAGCATCCGAGTAGGCGTCAGCTCCCACCACCACCCTGCATGGCGCGCTACGCTACGCTACCTGAAGAGCGGCCGGGTTGTGGGGGTCACGCATGCAGTATTATTACCACTCCGTCTAGCGCCGCCAAGCTGTCTGTGACGGGCCACAGCATCCGAGTAGGCGTCAGCTCCCACCACCACCCTGCATGGCGCGCTACGCTACGCTACCTGAAGAGCGGCCGGGTTGGAGGGGTCACGCATGCAGTATTATTACCACTCCGTCTAGCGCCGCCAAGCTGTCTGTGACGGGCCACAGCATCCGAGTAGGCGTCAGCTCCCACCACCACCCTGCATGGCGCGCTACGCTACGCTACCTGAAGAGCGGCCGGGTTGGAGGGGTCACGCATGCAGTATTATTACCACTCCGTCTAGCGCCGCCAAGCTGTCTGTGACGGGCCACAGCATCCGAGTAGGCGTCAGCTCCCACCACCACCCTGCATGGCGCGCTACGCTACGCTACCTGAAGAGCGGCCGGGTTGGAGGGGTCACGCATGCAGTATTATTACCACTCCGTCTAGCGCCGCCAAGCTGTCTGTGACGGGCCACAGCATCCGAGTAGGCGTCAGCTCCCACCACCACCCTGCATGGCGCGCTACGCTACGCTACCTGAAGAGCGGCCGGGTTAGAGGGGTCATGCATGCAGTATTATTACCACTCCGTCTAGCGCCGCCAAGCTGTCTGTGACGGGCCACAGCATCCGAATAGGCGTCAGCTCCCACCACCGTTACCACCCTGCATGGCGCGCTACGCTACGCTACCTGAAGAGCGGCCGGGTTGGAGGAGTCACGCATGCAGTATTATTACCACTCCGTCTAGCGCCGCCAAGCTGTCTGTGACGGGCCACAGCATCCGAGTAGGCGTCAGCTCCCACCACTCGCCTTACCACCCTGCATGGCGCGCTACGCTACGCTACCTGAAGAGCGGCCGGGTTGTGGGGGTCACGCATGCAGTATTATTACCACTCCGTCTAGCGCCGCCAAGCTGTCTGTGACGGGCCACAGCATCCGAGTAGGCGTCAGCTCCCACCACCACCCTGCATGGCGCGCTACGCTACGCTACCTGAAGAGCGGCCGGGTTGGAGGGGTCACGCATGCAGTATTATTACCACTCCGTCTAGCGCCGCCAAGCTGTCTGTGACGGGCCACAGCATCCGAGTAGGCGTCAGCTCCCACCACCACCCTGCATGGCGCGCTACGCTACGCTACCTGAAGAGCGGCCGGGTTGGAGGGGTCACGCATGCAGTATTATTACCACTCCGTCTAGCGCCGCCAAGCTGTCTGTGACGGGCCACAGCATCCGAGTAGGCGTCAGCTCCCACCACCGTTACCACCCTGCATGGCGCGCTACGCTACACTACCTGAAGAGCGGCCGGGTTGGAGGGGTCACGCATGCAGTATTATTACCACTCCGTCTAGCGCCGCCAAGCTGTCTGTGACGGGCCACAGCATCCGAGTAGGCGTCAGCTCCCACCACTCGCCTTACCACCCTGCATGGCGCGCTACGCTACGGTACCTGAAGAGCGGCCGGGTTGTGGGGGTCACGCATGCAGTATTATTACTACTCCGTCTAGCGCCGCCAAGCTGTCTGTGACGGGCCACAGCATCCGAGTAGGCGTCAGCTCCCACCACTCGCGTTACCACCCTGCATGGCGCGCTACGCTACGCTACCTGAAGAGCGGCCGGGTTGGAGGGGCCCCGCATGCAGTATTATTACCACTCTGTCTAGCGCCGCCAAGCTGTCTGTGACGGGCCACAGCATCCGAGTAGGCGTCAGCTCCCACCACCACCCTGCATGGCGCGCTACGCTACGCTACCTGAAGAGCGGCCGGGTTGGAGGGGTCATGCATGCAGTATTATTACCACTCCGTCTAGCGCCGCCAAGCTTTCTGTGACGGGCCACAGCATCCGAGTAGGCGTCAGCTCCCACCACCACCCTGCATGGCGCGCTACGCTACGCTACCTGAAGAGCGGCCGGGTTGGAGGGGTCACGCATGCAGTATTATTACCACTCCGTCTAGCACCGCCAAGCTGTCTGTGACGGGCCACAGCATCCGAGTAGGCGTCAGCTCCCACCACCGTTACCACCCTGCATGGCGCGCTACGCTACGCTACCTGAAGAGCGGCCGGGTTGGAGGGGTCACGCATGCAGTATTAATACCACTCCGTCTAGCGCCGCCAAGCTGTCTGTGACGGGCCACAGCATCCGAGTAGGCGTCAGCTCCCACCACCACCCTGCATGGCGCGCTACGCTACGCTACCTGAAGAGCGGCCGGGTTGTGGGGGTCACGCATGCAGTATTATTACCACTCCGTCTAGCGCCGCCAAGCTGTCTGTGACGGGCCACAGCATCCGAGTAGGCGTCAGCTCCCACCACCACCCTGCATGGCGCGCTACGCTACGCTACCTGAAGAGCGGCCGGGTTGGAGGGGTCACGCATGCAGTATTATTACCACTCCGTCTAGCGCCGCCAAGCTGTCTGTGACGGGCCACAGCATCCGAGTAGGCGTCAGCTCCCACCACCACCCTGCATGGCGCGCTACGCTACGCTACCTGAAGAGCGGCCGGGTTGGAGGGGTCACGCATGCAGTATTATTACCACTCCGTCTAGCGCCGCCAAGCTGTCTGTGACGGGCCACAGCATCCGAGTAGGCGTCAGCTCCCACCACCACCCTGCATGGCGCGCTACGCTACGCTACCTGAAGAGCGGCCGGGTTGGAGGGGTCACGCATGCAGTATTATTACCACTCCGTCTAGCGCCGCCAAGCTGTCTGTGACGGGCCACAGCATCCGAGTAGGCGTCAGCTCCCACCACTCGCGTTACCACCCTGCATGGCGCGCTACGCTACGCTACCTGAAGAGCGGTCGGGTTGGAGGAGTCACGCATGCAGTATTATTACCACTCCGTCTAGCGCCGCCAAGCTGTCTGTGACGGGCCACAGCATCCGAGTAGGCGTCAGCTCCCACCACCACCCTGCATGGCGCGCTACGCTACGCTACCTGAAGAGCGGCCGGGTTGGAGGGGTCACGCATGCAGTATTATTACCACTCCGTCTAGCGCCGCCAAGCTGTCTGTGACGGGCCACAGCATCCGAGTAGGCGTCAGCTCCCACCACCACCCTGCATGGCGCGCTACGCTACGCTACCTGAAGAGCGGCCGGGTTAGAGGGGTCATGCATGCAGTATTATTACCACTCCGTCTAGCGCCGCCAAGCTGTCTGTGACGGGCCACAGCATCCGAATAGGCGTCAGCTCCCACCACCGTTACCACCCTGCATGGCGCGCTACGCTACGCTACCTGAAGAGCGGCCGGGTTGGAGGAGTCACGCATGCAGTATTATTACCACTCCGTCTAGCGCCGCCAAGCTGTCTGTGACGGGCCACAGCATCCGAGTAGGCGTCAGCTCCCACCACTCGCCTTACCACCCTGCATGGCGCGCTACGCTACGCTACCTGAAGAGCGGCCGGGTTGTGGGGGTCACGCATGCAGTATTATTACCACTCCGTCTAGCGCCGCCAAGCTGTCTGTGACGGGCCACAGCATCCGAGTAGGCGTCAGCTCCCACCACCACCCTGCATGGCGCGCTACGCTACGCTACCTGAAGAGCGGCCGGGTTGGAGGGGTCACGCATGCAGTATTATTACCACTCCGTCTAGCGCCGCCAAGCTGTCTGTGACGGGCCACAGCATCCGAGTAGGCGTCAGCTCCCACCACCACCCTGCATGGCGCGCTACGCTACGCTACCTGAAGAGCGGCCGGGTTGGAGGGGTCACGCATGCAGTATTATTACCACTCCGTCTAGCGCCGCCAAGCTGTCTGTGACGGGCCACAGCATCCGAGTAGGCGTCAGCTCCCACCACCGTTACCACCCTGCATGGCGCGCTACGCTACACTACCTGAAGAGCGGCCGGGTTGGAGGGGTCACGCATGCAGTATTATTACCACTCCGTCTAGCGCCGCCAAGCTGTCTGTGACGGGCCACAGCATCCGAGTAGGCGTCAGCTCCCACCACTCACGTTACCACCCTGCATGGCGCGCTACGCTACGCTACCTGAAGAGCGGCCGGGTTGGAGGGGTCACGCATGCAGTATTATTACCACTCCGTCTAGCGCCGCCAAGCTGTCTGTGACGGGCCACAGCATCCGAGTAGGCGTCAGCTCCCACCACCACCCTGCATGGCGCGCTACGCTACGCTACCTGAAGAGCGGCCGGGTTGGAGGGGTCACGCATGCAGTATTATTACCACTCCGTCTAGCGCCGCCAAGCTGTCTGTGACGGGCCACAGCATCCGAGTAGGCGTCAGCTCCCACCACCACCCTGCATGGCGCGCTACGCTACGCTACCTGAAGAGCGGCCGGGTTAGAGGGGTCATGCATGCAGTATTATTACCACTCCGTCTAGCGCCGCCAAGCTGTCTGTGACGGGCCACAGCATCCGAGTAGGCGTCAGCTCCCACCACCGTTACCACCCTGCATGGCGCGCTACGCTACGCTACCTGAAGAGCGGCCGGGTTGGAGGAGTCACGCATGCAGTATTATTACCACTCCGTCTAGCGCCGCCAAGCTGTCTGTGACGGGCCACAGCATCCGAGTAGGCGTCAGCTCCCACCACTCGCCTTACCACCCTGCATGGCGCGCTACGCTACGCTACGTGAAGAGCGGCCGGGTTGGAGGGGTCACGCATGCAGTATTATTACCACTCCGTCTAGCGCCGCCAAGCTGTCTGTGACGGGCCACAGCATCCGAGTAGGCGTCAGCTCCCACCACTCACGTACCACCCTATACCTGAAGAGCGGCCGGGTTGGAGGGGTCACGCATGCAGTATTATACCACTCAGTCTAGCGCCGCCAAGCTGTCTGTGACGGGCCACAGCATCCGAGTAGGCGTCAGCTCCCACCACCACCCTGCATGGCGCGCTACGCTACGCTACCTGAAGAGCGGCCGGGTTGGAGGGGTCACGCATGCAGTATTATTACCACTCCGTCTAGCGCCGCCAAGCTGTCTGTGACGGGCCACAGCATCCGAGTAGGCGTCAGCTCCCACCACCACCCTGCATGGCGCGCTACGCTACGCTACCTGAAGAGCGGCCGGGTTGGAGGGGTCACGCATGCAGTATTATTACCACTCCGTCTAGCGCCGCCAAGCTGTCTGTGACGGGCCACAGCATCCGAGTAGGCGTCAGCTCCCACCACCACCCTGCATGGCGCGCTACGCTACGCTACCTGAAGAGCGGCCGGGTTGGAGGGGTCACGCATGCAGTATTATTACCACTCCGTCTAGCGCCGCCAAGCTGTCTGTGACGGGCCACAGCATCCGAGTAGGCGTCAGCTCCCACCACCACCCTGCATGGCGCGCTACGCTACGCTACGCTACCTGAAGAGCGGCCGGGTTGGAGGGGTGATGCATGCAGTATTATTACCACTCCGTCTAGCGCCGCCAAGCTGTCTGTGACGGGCCACAGCATCCGAGTAGGCGTCAGCTCCCACCACTCGCGACGAGCATCATTACCACCCTGCATGGCGCGCGCTACCTGAAGAGCGGCCACATCCCCGCACGGCCGGACACTGACTGACACGGGGGGCATCGCACGCCGACACGCTAACAACACGTGCAATCGATAACACGGCGTGCCAACGTGGGTTCTTGAATAATTCACCCCCCCAAGATGGAACAACAAGCCTACTTCGTGCGTCAGAAGAATCTCTAAAAGTCAGGCCAATGATGTAATAATATTATTATATTTAAACTGACGATCCGTCTGCCAATGGTTCAGACTCATATCACGGGTGACTGATATTATTGTGTACAAATAAGATTATAAAAATAGTGTTAGCTGAAGAGATTACAGATACAGCCAAAGAACGAGGATAAGAACAAGCTTAGCTATATGGATCGTGGATGAAAACTCCTCGAGCTCAAAACACCACGTTCATCTCTAACAAGAACACACAAAGGCACGCATGGTTGGATTGACTGGGTTCGGCTGCAGTAGTCCAAAAACAAATAATGATAATAATAGTACATAGAAACGAGCAGAAAATGTATTCCATGACTAAGCTATACTAAAATTTGATTAGTAAGTGTTAAAAAGATTTACATAACAAAAGTTCACAGTACGCTTCATCCCGTCCCCTCTCTGGCGTTCTTTGGATGCTTTATAGCGGCAGCGACCCAGCGTAATGTGGAGATGACCGCAATTCAGAGACTACGAAAATCAATCGACGTTTTATCTTTAATCTTTAACTTCATGTTGTTTGCGATTACGAGTTCCGACATAAAGTATAATAAAATTATCCGAGTCATTAATTATATGCTAACATTAAGATAGATTCTTGATCTTATAGCTAATGACCGATAAAATTCAAACATTCCAATCGAACAATTTAAATAAAATATAAACCAAACCAACTGTTTGACACAAAAACGGGCTATTTGTTTAATGTTGCGTATGTTTTTTATGTCTGTACCGGAGAATAGAGGTTCTCGAATATACGCACATGGGCGTCGCCAGGATATTTTTCTCTGGTGGGGGGGGGGGGGGGGGGGGCAAAGTGAAATGACACTTTCCATCTGGGAGGATGTGGGGGGGGACCTTGTGGCGAAAGCACCCCTATTTGCCATAATGGATACAAAATATGCTCGTATAAAAACTAAATTAAAAAACATACTATATGACATAGAAATCATCAAAATGTAGGAACAATAGCTTGTGAGATGCAAATGGCAACTGGCCATGATTCAGTGTCACAGAAATAAATAGAATATATTTAATTGTATTGTATACAATACAATAAACAAATCAAGAAATAGTAAAATTAGGACAACGCTCTTGTGTGACGCGTTGATAAGCGATCGCGGACATATCTACGAACTTTCTGTCGAAAAGTTTTCAAAGCTAATAAAAACAACAATTTCAAGAATGGGCATTGCAAAAATTGTTCTAATTTCTGTAGTTATTATACTTTCCGACATTGTTAAATGCAGTAAAATGTGCGTTGCTAAGAATTTTCGTTATAATGTTTTTAAGACGGTCTGCCACCGTTACTAACACTTATTGACATTAAAAGAAATGTAATTTCTGCCTCTAAAACGTATCATATCGCGTTTAAATAAGTATATTCGTGACCGTACGAAAATTTACTATAATATAGCCACTTCGCATTTTGCTGTTACTGTGTTTCAGAAAAATAATTTCGAGTAACTTTTGTGTAACTTTGACAATACTTGTCAGATCACCATAAGATGAACATATTCGTGACCGGAAAAATCGTTATGAAAATATGGTTATCTCAGATTTTGCCGCCATTTTGGTTCAGAGAAATATTTTGCAATAACTAAGGTGTAACTTTGTAACTTTTCGAACGATTTTCTCACAAAACTATGTACACCTTCAATTCACATTGAGGCTTGTGGATGGTCTAAATTTCAAGTTGATCGGACGTAATAAAAAAAAAAAAAACAGAACGAAGTGCCATAAAGGTCTAATGGAGACGCTCGCTTAATAAGCTTACTTGCTTGGATTGTGAACCTGTATTCCAATCTAGTTTTGATGGAGTCAAGTTGATAATCTACAATATTTACCGCTATCATTATTAAATCTTTATTCATTATGCAATTGCCAAGGACAAGGTACACTATGGACAAGGTATGACTCATTTTTGGCACCTGAAGTTGTAGAGATTACATTAGTAGCAGTGCATGGTGCGCAGTGTGCTGCTTCTTTCCGTAACACGAGGATCAGTTACTGAACTACTGAACGCATGCCGGCGCAGTTGGCCGAGGTCGATTAGGCGTTGGTCTAGTAAACTGCGGTCTCTGCGTTCCAGGTTCGAATCCTCGCTTGGGCATGGATTTCATGTGGCGTTTTTCATCCTCATAATCACCCACTCATCGTCTCGATAAGCATCGCTGCAAAAGTATTCGACGTAAAACCCCAAATATCGTCATCATCATCTGAACGCATCCTGCGTGTACTGATGTGATTTAGATTTTAGATTATGGATTTCGCCAAATAAAAAGTGGTACCTATTACCTAATAATAATGAGAACTAAGACGAATGTTACTAAATCCATCGCCGTTGGGGCTCGAACCCAGTGAGTAAAGGCATTACGTTAGGCATTAGGGTTAGTCATTAGGTTAGGCATTAAGGGTTTTTGTGTAGACAGACCCTTTCTACACAAAAACCTAATGCGTAAGAACAAGACATAAGGACAATACAGCGGCGTTGCACATAGAAACGTATAAGCATAAATGGTTTAGACGAAGATATTACATTCTTTAAAGTTATTTGGATTATTTGACTACTTGCGATGCTTCAAAGAACGATGCTCTTAATTCCCCCCATCCCAAACATATTTATTTTATATATTTATTTACCGTATGTGTATTATTATATTTATTATTACTGTAGTATTCGTAATATATTCAAGTATAGTAGGTATGTAGTAGTGGAAACTGATTTACAAAGGAATAATACAATAAATACGCATACCAATAGAAAAAGTAATAGTCATCTTAGTACAAAAAAAGGAAAATAAGTAATTTACTACAATATATACCGTAATGTAATGTCAATTTTAGTTTATTATTATATTAAAACCGCCCTAGTCTGACGACGCGAGTAAGCTTGTAGGTATTTCCACGAAGAAAATCGATTTATACCTAGTATTCTATTACAACAATCAATAAACTTACGAAGGCATACCTTTTTTAATCAATGACATAGGCACACATTTACCGCCAGTCATGCATGGTTTGTAAGAAACGCGTGCTACCGGTACGAGTGTAAATTCTGTCATCGACTACGGTACCCTGAAGATTGTTACGTGCTCGTACCAACATAGTGCGAGGGTGTGAGAAGTCACAGCATATACACACACATTATAGCCTCTTGTGAATCGGATGGAATTCCTCTCCAAGTATACACATTAAATACTCATTAGCAGTAACATCACATCTCACACAAAACAGATCAGACTGATTCTACAACACACAAAATGTACATATTTGTTTACCTTGTTCAGTTGCGGACACTGCAGATGATCCATGCCGCGTATCGAAGGGGGACATACGTTGCCCTGGCTGCCCGAGGTAAATGCCCACTGCCCAATTCTATCTCGACGTTCGTCAGACATTTTATCTAATGCAAGTGGACCTGATCGCGCGTTGCTTCTCCTGCAAGCTTTGCTCGCCGACTGACATTTTCTTTCCGCCATGACATGAACTGTACACACCGTCCTGCGAAAAAACGGCGTCAGCTGTTTGGTACGGCGGGAGAACGCATGCGCGTGGCGTACGCTCACTGCTCCCCGGTCATTGTTACTAGTCGATATTCCCGTGCGTATTACATAAGCATTAATCAGCCCACAGCCAGTGCACGATAGATAAACGTGGTAAACATTACAATTTGCATTATCAAGGGATGGCATCTTTGAACCTATCATGTGTTTCAGGCGATTAGGGTCATCATAACCGCCATCGTTCCCTGACTCTGGCAAGAATGCTGTGCAGACAAATCCAAATGTAACGTGTGGTTCGTTTTCAGATTTCAGGAGATTTTCTTCCTTGCAGCTTCACGTTTTATTAAAACTAGTTCATGTACGTAGTACGGTATTACCGAAAGAGGTGGATCAGCGGTAAGACGCGATACTCTGATTCGGGAGGCCGTCGCCAGTCGGTTCGATACCAGCCACCGGTAATCCTGACTGAAGGTTTTTTCCGAGGTGTCCCTCAGTCGTAAAAGCGAATGCTGGGATTGAGTCGTACTATCAGCTCTCGGAACAAAGATAATAAGATATACCCTGTCGGGTGCCTCGGACATTCCTTCCCAATTCTAAAGTCTTAACACTAACACCCTATAAAGAGGGGCACATCGGGTAAAGCTGGTGTACACCCTATAACAGGGATTCCTACGAAAAGTTATTATCTCCTTGCGGCCGTAAACCTCGTAGTACAAACATGGATTTATAATAGTAACTCCATGGTACAAACACTAGTGGCACCGCCAACCAAAGATAATGACATTATAACTACGTTATGCCGCCAACATAGGACATTTAAATTAATTTGCAGCCCGTCTTGACTACATCCGGCGACTGGTTGTCTGGTAGACCTCGCTTACTACATTGACAGCGAGTTGTTGACATTTTGTCATCACCGTTATCACACACAAGTGTTCTATTTTTTATGACAATGTCTACAAATATCTTATAGGCGTATTCACATGACGTCACATCGGCCATATTGGAGTCCACCTATATTAGCATAGGTTGTATACTATAATTGGTATTTGTTAGCCTACTATTTCAAGTTTAATTTAGCTGTCAACGGATAATTTTGTTTACGGAGAAATATGAGAGTTTGATCACGTATGTCGCCCGATAATGTTTACGGATATGATTTGTGCTATTGTAAACAACAAAAAAAGTGGCCGAAATAAGAGAGAATTCTTTCCAGTAATAATAACAAACCGTAATACCGGAACGTTTGGTCACCCTAATAACATACATACACCGCACACTTTTTAGGACTCATTTGAACGATATTTTTCTGAAACAAAACAGCGGCAAAATGTGAAATAGCCATTTTGTAATAATTACACAGGACGAAAATTTACTTTAAAATGGCTATCTCACATTTTGCCACCATTTTGTTTCAAAAAACATCTTTCAGTACCTGTGGTGTAACTTTGTAACTTTTCGAACGATTTTGCCACAAAACTAATGGCGTTCAACCCACAACGAGGCTTGTAGATGGTCCAAATTTCAACTTGATCAGACACTCCGTTCGACAGCTATGACGAGACATAAAAAAAAAAAAAAACAGAACGAGTATAGCATAAAAGTATAGGGCACTAGCAACGCCAAAAGACAACAATGGAACAAGTGAATTGAACTGATGGACAAACAATCATCTGTCAAAATAATAAAATTGTCCATCGATTCAATTCATTTGTTTCATTGTTGTCTTTTGGTGTTGCTAGTGCTCAAAAACAGGTAGAGAAGGTAGATATAGTTACTCTATGGACTTGTTACTCAAAATAAAAAAAATGGCCTGAAAATACGATTTGGCTAGTTTGTAGTAAATGTTCGTGCCGTCTCGAATATGTGTAATTTTAAAAAGATCCAATATCGATAAGTAATTTTAAATGGAAATTACATTTAAATAAATAACGTACATATAAAAAGTCGCTAGAAGCTACGTTGCAAGCTGCAACCCGGCCACTACGCCTTCTAGACGTCACCAAAATCTCATCGACCACGCATTCCGAAGAATTAGCACAATACACAATAGATGATTTTCAGAATTGATCTAGCAAGCCGTGATACGCTCTATCTAAGGGTCCTTGATAATTATGTTGGGGAGCATTTTTCATTGTTGTGCATTGTTGTCATTGAAGACCTTGAAGGTCGTGATTAGCTCTATCTAAGGGTCCTAGATGAATTCTGAAAAAGGTCTATTCGGACAAACAATGTGTTGCTAGGCAACTCCATTGTTGTATCTTTCAATGTTTGTCCGAAACAAAACACGGCTATTTTTAGAATTGAGTCTTGTGCTGTTGAAGGTAGTTGTATCCAGTATTCAGTGACTGAATTGGCCGGACGGACTGCTCCCAGCGCCCTAGATATACGATTATACGTTGTTTTGAGTGTCCGCTAGGCGGAGATCAAGTAGACCTTGCGTTGTTTGTTTTTTGTCTTTTTGTTTGATAATGGGCGTCTCAGGCGCGACTTTCTGCCGCTCGCAGCGCTAACAGTACTGACAGGTCCAACTCGAGCTTTGCACCTCGTTTGCTCGATTCAAACATTCAAGTCGTTTATATTTAATACCTTTAAATATAAATCATCCATTGTAGTATTGTTTTACAAGGTGTTTGGCAGAGAATACCTTTGTTATAGATAGAAAACAAACATATTGTCGTTTGACAGTTAGACAGTTGACTAACGACAATATTTAACTTGGAATGAATTACAAAGTTGGACGTCTTTCAGGACAGGTGCTATTCGTACTTCGATCAGCCTTGACCTGAGACGCCCATTAGAATAGCACAAATCTCAATTCCAAAAATAGCCATGTGGCCGTGTTTTGTTTCGGACAAATATTGAAAATGCACCAATCAAAGAAAGATACAACAATGGAGTTGCCTAGCAATACAATGTTTGTCCGCCTGTGATGTCACAACCATCTCAATTGAGTCTTGTGCTATTCCATCGATCATGTTCTAAGAGTGTAAAAAAATAAATAAATATAATCAATTATGTATTTATTGATATTTTGTCAGGATTGCACCCAACTTTTTCAAAATATACTTTTTTTATCTACACAATTTTAGCAACATTACAAATGCAAAGAAGTGTAAAAACAAATGAACAGAAAATACCTATACCAAACAAGATTCTATTTGGAGGTATTTATTATTATTATTATTATTATTATTATTATTATTATTATTATTATTATCATTATTATTATTATTAGTATTATTATTGTTATTATTATTATTGTTGTTTTTATTATTATTATTATTATTATTATTATTATTTTTATTATTATTATTATTATTATTATTATTATTATTATTGTTATTATTATTATTGTTAATACATAATATGTTATTACTTTATATATTATATATTATTATAGTTAGAGACGTTTGAAAATGGGTTTGTTTGTTATTAAATTTCGGTGCTAAAAGTGGTGTTATGTTTAATTTTTTTTACATTTCTAACATAGCAAGAGAGTGGAATATTCAATAATATGGTATAAAACTCAAATGGTGATTGTTTAAATTGCATTCAAGTGTATTTTAGATTATTTATTATTATTTATTATTTGTGGTCTAGGCCTACAATATTTTTATAAACATGTCATGTTTAAGTCTTGTCATGTCATGACAGTCATGTGGCAAATTAGTAGGGCCTAGACCACAAAAATTACAAAACAACTTTGTGAAATTTAGTACTTTGTGTAAATATTTAGATTGTAATTTAAAATATCACACTATAAGTTCATTTGAATATTGCAAATCGGCCAAATTGGTTATCATTTCGTTTTTTGGACTCAAAATGTTCTTATTTTGCGTAAAAACAGCAACAATTTTTCCCTTCACAGAATTTGTTTTATTTCACGATTTCATTTCAACTCAAATTGAAGTTGTATGTGCAGATATATAATTTTTTTTTATCTGTACACCTTGTTCCAACATTGTCAGGTAAGGGGGTGTTGCCACCAAATACTAGGGCATTCAGGAATCAGCACCAGTCTGCCAGTCTTGATGCATCATCTTCTTCATCTCCTTCAGCTCCTAATCACCAATTGTTCTCCTCCCTCTCCTTTCGTCCAGCCAGCTCTCTCCATCTAGCTCTGTCCTCCCACCATCTCTCCAACTCAACCACCGTCCATTCTTCTCCTCTTGCTTCCACGTCCTGTATTATTTGGTCCAGCCATCTGTCCCGTGGTCTTATAATATGTATATAATATGTAGAAAAATAGACTGCATGCTTTAGTTATATTTTGCGTATTATTACGCCTTGCAGAAAACAAACAGATAATATATAAATAATGTATATAATATAATAAAAATACTAATTGATATATAAATAAAGATAACATATACAAAATACATATTCGATGATGAAAAAGAAGTAAAAAGTAAAAAGAAAAGGAGAAAGGTATGAGTAGCTCAAATCAGAACAGTGCAAAAGCATCACCCAAAGCGCAACCCAAAGAATGACACACAAGATAACAAGTGCAACAATACAGGATTTAATATGAATACTAAATAGGTATGGAAATTAAAAGTACAGACCAGCCTGAAGAAATATTAAAATAATTTTAAACTGTAGTGAGTATCTAGCAGAAAATAAGAATGAAAGTATTACATGAAGGTATAATTTGACTTCAACTTAAAGTGATGTTGTAATAATTGTAATGGGAAAAAGTGAAAATGTATACATTTAATTTTTATACTACCATTGTATTGTATTGTATTTATGTATTGTAACAATGTTATTAAAAAAAAAATAATATAACTGATGAACAAAAATGTATAGGCACCGAGTTTGGTCTCTGAGAGTGCTAGTGAAAACGAATGAAGCGCTCAAAGTGGCAATGTCACGCAACTTTATGATGATGATGAAGCAGCGTCGTTCTTCCTACGTCGATAATGGCAAATTGTGAAACTTTTTTCATTAAATATGGTTTTTAAAAATTGTGGGCAGATTATGAATCCCTTCAGTCCATCTTAAAAGGCAAGCCACCATTTAAATCAGGACACGTTTTAGACTTACAAACAACAAATAACACACAACAAACACAAACAAAACAAAATAAAAACACAATAGCAACAAAAAACAAACTACCTAAAACAAAAAACAAGATGTTTCACAGTAATATTCTGGCAGTATTTTCAACCATGGAATGCAATTCACCAATAAGTTGCTATATTTGGCCACTTATAGCGCTGTATGAACTAACACATGGTGCCTATACTTATGTGCATGTCACAAGCCAGAACACATGCAATTGTTGTGGGCAGTGTAGTGTACTTTACCTATTTTCCTTTTGAAATGTAGATGCTACAGCCACAGAGTTCCCCATATTAATGCAATCTAATTGCTAGTAGTTAGTTCATATGATGCTTGCTTATGGTCTAGGCACATTTTTAATGACTTTTGCTTTTAAGAGGAAACAGAGCATGACATGGTAAATCCTGCCCATGTTCTGTTAGCTGGGTTCATGCAGCATGCAGCTGTGATGTGAAGTAACTAGTAGGCCTACACCATGGGTGCACAGTATTCACTATGTATAGTATGGACATTGGAAAATATAGATTTCACACAAATTTACAAACATACCCCTAAGTTATAACAAATAATCACTGGTTTTGTATTTAAGTAAATAGATAAAATATATTTTGATGTTTTTTTTTTTTTTTAAGTATAAATTAACAGTATAAAAATAGAAATTGCCTTGCCTATGGTAATGCAGACCAAAGAGTGAAATGCAAACACATTCAAAGAGATATTTCAAGGTGACGGTTTCTATGCCTTTCAGTGACGATCAACTTTTTCACTGTATACACCTGAAACAAGTAATGCTTTTCATTTCTTTTTTTTTCTTATGCGAAGATGGCTTAAGCTAATAAAGAGATCATAAGTATAGCTATAGACACAACACCATTTATTTTATATTTAAAACTTACCTAGGGCTACTGTATAGTAGAACCACAACCGTATGCTGGCAAAAAGTCAGTTTTACACAGCACATATTGAATATTTCGAATTTCAATACCTTTTCTAAATAGTAACTGATTGATAAGCAACTGATCATTGTGCTATAACATTTGTTGTTAGTGTTACATGTGGTCTGTCTATCCTTACCCACTGATTCTATTTTGGTTCCTTTTACTTCTGGGAACTTTGGATAAGGCCAACTTGGTGGTAGTGAATCTGTGTAGTAGTAATTGTACAGGCTAGACTCGATCAAAGTTTTCTTGTTTTCTGGCTCCGGATATATTGATGCTAGACCTGATTTACACAAAACATATAGTCATGAAATATTATTGTATAATCAATCATCTCAGAGTACAATAACACAGTAGTAATCCATAGAGTTTCCCACTTTTCAATGGAAAATCACATTTTTGAAGTTGGATCCACCTCAATTAAAAACTTAACGTAGATGACCATCACGAAAACTTATTATGATTGGCTGTAAACAATAATCTTAGGTTGCTTTTGTGTTTCCATCATGAACAGTACATTCAAATTCCAAGTTAACCTAATTTAGTGGTCAAGTTTTCTTTTACTTTTACTTTTAAAAGGAACCAAGACCAAGGACAGGAAGATGACGATAGGCTGCAAGGTCGGGGAGTGCGAGGTGAGTTCTAGCGTCCATGTAACAGTTGTCATTCTGAGCTTGGGTGCTCGTAGGTCTCTCTTGTGTAATAAATAAACTATAATAAAATAAGACCATGGTACCTAGTGGCAAATCACAGTGTTCTAAATACTTGTAGTGCTAACTTCGAATAAACCAACTCTTACTAATACATAATAAATATGTTTACATATTAATTCCAAAATTACCGGGGTGTCCGAATTTTCTGCCCCTGTGCGGTGCAGTGTACACCGACTTTTAAAAATCGGTGTCTTGGGTGGAGCCCAGGCCGCCTCAGGTAAACATTTGGCTAAATTACTTTCACAAATGCTAGGAAAATAACTTTTCTTAATAATTTTATAATACACAATAAATATTATAAAATACAAATTGAAATGTGAATACATATTTCAAAGTGGCCCAACTCATGTCTTTCTGTCTACGAAACTGTTCAAAACACACACATGCAGCACACGCAGAGTAAAGGACTGATTTAAAAAATAAAATTGGTACTGCTCTAAGATTTTCTGCGGGCCAGTAATAATTATTTTGCTCGAGCCTTTATTTACAAGTTATATGTAAAAAGCAAACGGAATGTACTGAATTTAGGTGTGTTCAGGGTGGTAATTATTCTTGTTACTTGGTTGAAATCCATATATTCAATCTAAACCTTCTAACAAAAATCTAAAATAGGGAGAAGTTTGTATATTGGGTCTTGACTATAGTCCGGTCTTACTTGGTAAGTAAAACACCAGGGGCTGGATTCACAAGAGGTCTTAACTCAGGACTGGTCCTAAGTCCTGCTGTACCGTATGTGCTATTATAAATCTATGATAGGCCTACTACAAAGCCCAATTGATAGCTACTTTCGTGGAAATCACAGTGAACGTAAAATATTGCAAGGCGGTGTTTTAAAGTTTAGTGTTTTGTTTTCTAATACCTCCACATTCTAAAACAGAGAAATGTGTATGTCAAGGTAAGTAAACGATGTTTATTTATGTTCACACTTCGAAGTCATAGACGTTTTGCCACCATCTTTGAAGAAAGATAAGACCAACTCAGACAGGGCCTAAATTTTTGTCTCTCAAGTGTTTGTTATTTACTAGGGTTTCTTAACAACGTCGAGTCGAGGCTATGTACGGATCCGTATCAGCCCATGGCGTAGTGGTCCTAAAGTTAGGTCAGGCCTAAGTTAAGACTATTTGTGAATCCGGGCCCAGAACGTTAAGTGAAATGCAAGAAATACCTTTTTCATATGCATACTCCGCAATCCTGATAGCAATCTTGATAGAACAATTTTTGATCAACGAAAGAGGGGGATAAACACTCCCTTGTTCAAGGTCACTATCAGAAACCTCTCTAGCTATGACCTCAGCTGCAATCAGGAATATTGCCTCTTTAATGTGGTGGATCTCTGTTGCAATCACCCCCAAAGCAACGCCAGGGAAGATGTATGCATTGTTGCCTTGACCAGGCTTAAACATTTTTCCTTTATAATTCACAGGTGGAAATGGAGAACCACTACTGAAGACGCATCTACCCTGGAATACAGAAAAACACTGCTACGGTGACCATTGCATGATGGTGTATACTACTGTAACTATTAATTTTTATTATATTACTTTCAGATCATATACAAATAGAATACAATATAATATACATAAAAGATTGTTGAGCGTAGCGAAGCTCAGTCAATCTCTCAATTCAGCCCAAATGGAACTTTCTCTGTGTGATTGGTGCCGTGCGCAGGTCAAACGGCTGGATGGATTTGGCTGACATAAGTCAACACTCGTGACCACTAAATAATAATACGTAGGCATAATATTAATAATAATAGTAATAATAATAGTAATAATAATAATAATAATAATCTGCTCTTTATTTAGCTATAATTAGCTTAGGTATAAAATCACATACATCAATTTTCAAAATCTATCTATAGAAAATGTCAGCTCGGAACTGTAGAAACAGGCACAAACTTTTTAAAAAGTATCGATGAAAATCGAGCTACTTTTCTCGCCGACAAAAAATGTAGCATGCTACAAGTAGTGCGCTACAACAAACTCAATGGTGCTTCTTGCCAAGACTGCAAATAATGAAGGAATGAGTTGACCGATTGAAATTTTCTGTTCGCCAATCTTAATTATTATTTCATCATACGTAGATTAACCTCGTATTACCATGCCTGTACTTCTTTAAAGGCACAGTATCCCGGTTTGAAGCAATGCATGACTATGTCATAAAGACCCAATAGAAAGTAGGAATAAAGAAAAAACCTTGTAAATTGGTTCAAGCTGATTATGAGGGAAAACTTATTTTGGAGCGAGGTTGATTGTGGCGCAAAAACTACATCACAGCGGGACAGGTTTGAATTGTCTATGCCAGCGTTTCCCAAACTGTGGGGTCGCTCCCCTAGGGGGGCTAAGTATAATTTTTGTAGTTCTAACATAATACTATATTTTCGCGATTAAGTGTGCATCATAACCTTGATTATGATGTTGTAAAGTGGAGCTAGGCCTACTATAATATGCGTAATAATATGCAAACCAATATTTTTTTAAATCGATGATGGGGACAACAAGACAAGATGGCTATCACGCAGGAAAGATTTAGAACGAGTTTTTTGAATTGAGAAATGAGCTTCACATTTTCCTGAGTGAAAATGGTTACTGTGATAATAGTGTACTGATATTCTCGTTGATGACCAGTTTTGTCTCAAATTAGCATACCTGGCAGACACCTTTGAACAACTGAACAATATGAACAAATCTCTGCAAGGAAACGAAATTAATACGTATAATCCCCCTTCATAACAAAATAAGTGGACTTAAAAAGAAATTGATGCTCTGGCAAAGAAAACTGGATTCACAAGATATTGGCGTATTTCTATCCTTAAAGCAGTTTATCACTTAATTTGGACATCAGTGGCATCGCTTCATTCATTCGAAATGATTTTAAATTATGTCAACAAACATTTTCAATATTTTGAAGATTTTGATCTTTTGCAGTCTATAACAATACAAATTACATTCATCTTCAAAAAAATAGTTTAGACTTGGACCAATTTCGGCGTTACGCATGTGTGTAGACGGTGAAATACCTCAAACTTGTTTCAAACATAATGTGGAGACACGTTGCGTAACAATGATTTGTGAATTCGATGAAGTCTTGTGAGACATTTGTTAAAAACATTTGGTAAAAAAGAGTTATATTTCCACATATGTCGCAAGCGCCATTAAACTCATCGCAAGAGTCGTACCTGGAAGCGAACGGTGTGTACATGGACCAAGACCGCCCAAGGGGAAGAAGCAATTTACTTTGATTTTAATAGGTATTTGCATGATGATTGTATTTTATTTCTCTTGCATAGACCAACTACACATACAGTTTTGGTAGGTTGTAAATATTTTTCTTTTTATAACTTCTAGTAACCAGTTTTTATATATGCCTGGATATTTTTCAATGCTTGGAAATAAAATAAAATACAAAACCAATCTTTGCACTTAAAAACAACACACGAACCAACTATGTTTTTGTAAACTGATTGAAAGACTGGCCCAAAGCATATTAAAATACATTTCCAAACATTATTCTTGGTGAAGATGTGACGGTTTTTGTAATGTAATGTAATTTAATTTTTTTTGCCTCTTTAAAAATTCTTGTGTACATTTATAATTTACAGAACGTCTGAGTGACACAAACTGATGGACGGCGCTGGCTGCGGGGTTGTCGGTGTGAGCATGGCCTTGCTTGCTACAGAGAAAGTTTTCCCGCTATGACGTCACAAAAACATCAAACAGCCTTACTCCTCAAACGGTTCAACCATTCTCAATAAAATTTGCACTTGATTTTTTTAAATTTTTTGTCTGATTTATTGAAGGGCACTTTTACCAAACCAAAACTGGGGCTTAAAAACTCTTGTTTAACTAGAATATATTAACAGTAATAAATAAACCTTGAAAAAATAATCCAACTAATGGAAAGCTCGAAGCAATGTTAGTACGTATATATGTCCGTTAAAATAGCCTAACCAGCATACATCCAAAATGTTTAATCTTAATTCTTAATAAGATTAAGACTCAAGCTGCAAATTTGTTGTAATTGTAAACAGTAGGTAAACATTGTAACCACCAGCACAAATTACTAAGCCTTATGCTTGTTTCACTACCTGGACATCTACGAGCGCTAAAACGAGTGCTTAGAAGTTGGATCCAATCAACTTTGGCGCTTGCAAGAGCCACTTGCCCCTGATTGGTCGGATCGTCGACGTCCGTGTAGTGCAACAAGCATTATAGGCACCGTGTGTTAGTACATACAGCGCTATATGTGGCCAAATTTAGCAACAAACTGCTGAAGATGTCATTCCGCGGTTGAAAATAGTGCTGGATATTATTGTGATAAATCTTGTTTTTTGTTTGGTGTTTGTTTTGTTTTTTATTGTTGATGTGTATTTATTTTGTTTTGTTGTTTTGTTTTGTGTTTTTGTTTTGGCTTTTATTGTCTTCTTTTGTGTAAAATAAATAAAATAAAATAAATTCACATTTAGAGTCTACCCACTCAGTAACTAAACTGATTTGCAGTGGGGGACTTTAATTTAAAGTGACTAAACCAACCCTGTAGGCTTCGAACACCATCGACGAGTGAGCGATAACCAATCAAAGATCGATATTTCAAATATGAAACACATGAATCAGTGATTGGACAGTGCGAACACCTGCGGACAAATGCCAGAATCAACAAGGCCGATTCAGAAAAACTTTGAATTTATTGAGTGCTTTGTTGCTAGGACGGCTTCAAAGTCACCGTTTACTTATTCCAAAGCCAAGAAGTAATGGAATTGAATCCACATTAGAAGTTAAAAAACTTCTGCCTGAAGCGGGATTTGAGCCCGGGACCTTCTGCGTTGGAAGCAGGGATGCTAACCACTGGACCAACAAGCCACCTGTTATTTATTTTATGTTATTTATTTTATGTTATTTGTATGTCTAAAACGTCTCCTGATTAAAATGGTGGCTTGCCTTTTTAAGATTTACTGATGGGATTTATAATCTGCCCAAAAATTTTAAAAGCCGTATTTAATAAAAACAATTTTCATAATTTGCCTTTATCGACGTAGGAAGAACGACGCTGCTTCAGCAGGTTGTTGCGCGACTTTGCCACTTTGAGCGCTTCATTCTTTTTCACTAGCGCCATAATGCAGTGGCCAATCTCGGTGCCTATACTTACATCCGTATGAATATAGGCTTCCTCTGCAGTGCACTCGGCTTTGTTTGTTGGATTACTAAGTGCAAAGACGATTGGCCGCTCATTAAATGAAGCCATCGCTTTAAGAATGTCTGGAGTGAATGCTCCACTTGCTGCTGAAACTCCTACAACAAGAAATACAGAACATACAATACAATGTAGACTATGGTGAATATGCCTTATAGAAGAATTGCAGTGCAGGGTAAGGCCTTGTCATGAGTAGAGACTAGAGATGTTTGAAAATGGTTTCATTTTTTACTAAATTTAATTTTAAAAAATGCCAAATGTGGTGACCTTATATGTTTTTATTGTTTTTATATTTTTTTCGTATTATACCTCACAATGTTTTACGTCGACAGATGTTTACCACATCTGTTGATCACAGGACCGTGAAATTCCAAGAAAACAATACAGGTAGGTACAGGAGTAGTAAATATCATCAGCCTGTGGTGAAGAGCCCCAGTAAATTAAACCATAAGAAATAAATGAGTAAATTTTAATTTGCATAGCATTTAACAACCAGTTATTGTGTATGTGATGATATTATTGGTGTTAAAAAAATTAAGTAAATATAATCAAAATTTTTAAATCATTAAGCAAAATTTGGAAAAAATAAAACTATTTACAAACACTTTTAAACTGTAGGTACACTGTACAGCATTTTCTGCCAGTAGGCATGTCCAGAAAACATAACAACTTGGTCCTCACAGAGGCAGCAATTTCATGCGGTGGAGTACCAACAGACGGTGGCTACCAACTTGTTCTACTGCATCAACCATTTCATTTGAGATTGTCTGCGGGTTCACCATCCACAGCCACCTTTTCTTATTTTTCTTGAGGTCAATTCTTGCTTGCGATTGTTTCTGTTCTTTAAGTATAAGTTCCAATAAGTTTGGAGTTTTCAAACTTTGTTAAATTTCTGCAGAAATTACGTAATGCACAAAAAATGGACAAGTTGTGTTTAAGTTTTGCCATGAACAACATAGCTAAAACATCCATAAACCAACCATTGTAAGTTAGTGACCTAAGTTGTAGGTTAGCCTCTGAAGTTTGATTGTTCTGGATCATTTCTGCAGAAATATCCTGCAAAAAATGTGGCTACGTTTTGTCATAACCAAAAGCTAAAACATCCATAAACCAAACATTGTAAGTTAGCGACCAAGCTTGATCGTGAATGATCACCTTCATATGTTATAAAGTACTGTCACTACCTTTAAGTGTCCAACACTAATGACAGTAAAACATTTTTCACTGTGCATTGTGGGAGAATCAAATTGCATTGAACATTGAATTGATAACGAGGAAAGTATTTGCATAAATTTAACTGACCAATAATAACGGAAGGCTTGATTTCCTTAATTATTTGTCCCAAGCTTTTGGTTGGAATGTGATCTTTTACATAGAAAGATTTTGGTCCAGACAAATTTCCTTCTGGCCTATCCTTTGCTAGTAATCCATCAATGTCCATCATCCATATCTTGTTCCTGGCATCCGGTTTAGAGAGTCCCTCTTTCTGCATTGCACGCACACTCAAATTTGCAATCCCAATTGCTGCCTGAAATGACAAGACATTAAACTGATTAGCAAGCATCAAGAAAGAAGCACATTTCAAGCTCTTTAAAGGCCTATTGTCACATAAAATAATGCATTTTTTATTTACAATACAAGTAGTCATAAATTAGGAAATCACATTGTATGGCATCATTGGATGAGGTCTATAAGGAGTATAATGGTTTGTTTTGATGAGCACCCCGGGACATTTGACGCAGGGGGATAACCTGACCTTGCCAGGCGAGGCGAGACCTAGGCAGAACATTGGTGTATGCAGTAAGGAGTTGTCAGTGAGTGTGGATGGAAGGTTGTCATATTTAACACTGGAACAATTTCACAAGACAAATTATTGCAGTTGCACAGTTGTGTGACTGCAAGACACAATTAAGCTGAATGAATGGTTATTTTGTCGTGCTTATTATTACGTTCATCAGAGACATCAAACATTCTCACATATATTTTTGACGACGCATGATGGAATGACAACAGAATGATAGGGCTGCCCAACAATATCGATAATTCGATACGATATCGATAATAGAAAAATAATTCGATATCGATATAGAATAAATATATCGTACGTTTTGCGATATCGATCAAGTGTCAACTATCGTAAAAAAAAAAAAAAAAAATAGGTAGTGTTGTGGTTCTGCATCTTTGTGATACATACATTGCAACATTCGCGTTGGTACCTACTCGCCTTTCGTCACGCGGTCTCACTCACGTCACGTCACGCCAATCACAACATCGCTGTTTTGTGGATACATTTTTAATAATACAACACACAAATTGACGCAAATAGTAAAACATTTTAACGTTAAATTATTCACATACAATTGTTTATAATGAATGGCCTCTGGCTGGTTTGAAGAAAAAGAAATTACGATATCGGCGATATCGATACCGAGTTTAAAAAATTCGATATCGCGATTTGATATCGATAATTACATCCGCGATATTGATATGAATTTTTTTATCGTTGGGCAGCCCTACAGAATGATGATAATTTTTCCCTAATACTGTGCGCGAATTAATCCAGGAATTGTCTGTAGGAATGTGGAACCATATTCTATAAGGCCCTCTGCCACAGTTTTCATTCATCTTCACGCATGATAGTAGGAAAAACTGGTGCCTGGCTGTGTTGGGTGAATTGATGTTATGTACTAATGTGTTCGAACCAAGGTTTGAACCCATCGTGGATAGTAATGCAGTCAAAATTATCACGCACACTTGTTATCACATCTGATTCTTGACAAGATAAAGTAAAACCCTTTGGTAACATTCACCACAACTATGCCATTTTATACTCCCTTTTTTGCCCACTAAATGTTTTATGCTTCTTTTCCTTCATTTTTTCTCTGATTTTCTTACTGTTCACTTTTTGTGTACAAAGTGTATTTGAGAATGTAGGGAACTACGGGTACCCCTGTGCACCTAACATCCAGCTCTTTAAATATACACCATTCCACTGCCCGATCTTTGGGTTTGGCCCAAGGCCTTTGGTAGTCTGGGGAAGGGTGGTATAGGCAGTCTGTGAAACACGCCACAGCAGTAGAGTACCATCCACGCCATTGTCTACGTCACAGGAGATGACATCATCCAATGAATACTGTTCACAAAATTACTCATAACTTGTTTAAATAGGGACCGATTTCTTTTATTATTTTCCATTAAATTACATAAATAATTTAAGGATAACAAATGATATGGTCAATGCTATCTGACAATATGCCTTTAAAGGATGTGTCTTGGTTTGCATAACAGCTGATCAAAAGCTAGCCTGATTCAATTGGGGATAGGGCAACAAAAATTAGGTCGCTGTGACTTCAGGGCACAAATTCACAAAGGTGCATAAGTGGTAAGACGTCCTAGTTTAGGCAAATGTTAGTGATATAAATCATGCATAGGCCTATGTTGTTCTGCAATGTCATAAAGATAAAGTATAGTAAAATATCAACAATTTGACTAATGGTATTTTATTTGTGAATGTGTAGTACATAATAATATCCAGTCCAGAGATGATTTATCCTGATTTATCTAGCTAGGATCTGCCTAACCAGGGGCGGCTCGTGGACGGTATTTGTGGAGGTGCACATATTCAAATCATTACTAGAACACGCAACGAGGTGGCGCGGAATAGCTGGAGTCTGGGGCTAGGCCCCAGCCGTCGGAGGTTTACAGCAGTAGGCTGACAATTTTTAGACCTGCATTGTGTTTGATCTCCTCAAACGCGATATGTTACCCTCAAAACGTTCAAATAGAATGCCAGTGGTATACTTCAATTCAGGTTGTCACAGATAAGATTCCCTCGATAATACATAAAGTTGTAATAAGTAAAGACTAATATTACTATATAAAATTGTAAAATTACATACCCAAACATTTTCCCGTCCACTCCTTCGACGCCCCTCGCCCACTTCCTACTATGTATATGTGCGTTTAGCTGTAATGTAACCGCCAATTGAACCAAATCTAATTTTGGGGTTGGCCGGGATCGTGTTTTTATTTGTAATAGTGTTCCTCTAATGTGTTTCTTGAAAAACTGTTTTTGATTAGATCACTTATGATTGACGTCATTATTTAAAACTACATGGCACTGGGCATATCACTTCACTTATGCACTTGCACTTATACTGATGGCCGAAACACACAAAAACAAACGTACTTATCGAAATGATAGATGGCTACTGACTAGTGTCAGCATGTCGCGTGGGGGCGATGGACCAACCGCAGGTAGTCTACCCTCCTCCTAGGGTTGGTTGCAAACTAACCTGTTCGTCCGCACGTGATCCAATGTGGCCATAGAACCATGATAGTTAAAACAAAAAATGTCAGGTTAGTTTTCACGTCTTAAACATGGGCTTAAACATGGGCGATGAGTTTTGTTCGCACACGGGATGGTGTGCGAACGGAGGGTTTGGATGGGCAACAGATACCTCGGGGTGGGAACGGACATTTACTGCAGAATGACTTTGCCAAATATGCATACTCTGGCCCAGCCATAATAAAACATTAGTCTTCTTCTTCTTCTTCTTCTCAAATGCCCACATTTGGCTATTATGCCATCATGCTGGATCTGGTCAACCAGTAAAGACACACTTCTTTCTCCACCCTCTTCATGCCGCTCGGCATTGCGTCACGTTCACATGCCAGTTTTGGACATACAAACAGGTGGCTCCTATCCTGCTCCCCATTTCCACACAGCTTGCAGGTACTCGTCTCAAACACCCCTATTCGGTGGAGATGCTTCCCTAGAAGATCGTGCTGCGTTTTGAGCCTGAACTGGGCCGTTTCAATTTGCCGTGGAAGATGGTTGGTGGGCCTTTTTGAACTCATGGCATATTCCTGCCATGGCTTGTTTCTACCTTTCTCTACCCAGTCCTGCCTGATCTTCTTAGTGGCTGCAGCATTTACATGTGCTTTCATAGACTCGAGGGTTAAAGGTTTTGGCAGTTGCGGCATTCTGGCTCCTCGTTTGGCCAGATAGTCGGCCTTATCGTTTCCATATATGCTGCAGTGTGATGGTATCCATTGTAGAGTTATCAGTTTGTTTTGACAAACATTAGTTGGAAATTGAAATTGAATTTGAAATTTATTTTTTGTTTATTTATCGCAAATGTTTTGGGGGTGCGCGTGTGTATGTGCACATATGCACTCGCGGGTGTTTTCCGGTGTGGGGGGTAGACCGCTGGCCGCTTATAGTGATGCCATTGTCAGTCCACCGCATCTTGGCTGACACTAGCTTGCTGCGTAGATCCCGCACGGATACGCTCTCTAGTCTAGCCAAACCGCAGCAAGTATGTGCATCGTAACATTGAGCATTGTCAGATTTGTTGATAATTTATACCAATATACATTATAAAGATAATTGATACTAAGAACATGAATGAACATGTTCCAGTGAGGGGAATGGTCGGTGCACAATAGCCCGGGAAGGAGCTTCCCGTTACCGTTAACGTTAACGGGCAATGTTAAATTATAGCGAACTTTCCCGTTATCGTTACCGGAGCTCCTTCCCGGGCTATTGTGCACCGACCATAAAGGTACAGAAAGACGACAGCTTACCTGAGAAAGTAGGTAGGCTGCATTAAGAAACAGAGATGATTCATATTCTTATCATCAATTATTTCAGCTACCTTGGCCTCCCTAACCACAAATACATTACATATAGAATATAGATGGACGTACATATACATGTAGGATGACACACTATTATAGTCATGCTTCCCCAAAATCACATTACATTCATTATCATTATTAGTCATTTTTCTAGTAGATAGCTTCTTATTTTTCTTTTAAACACATGAAAAGCACCATCGCAATTGTCGCATGAGAATGAAATACAACCTGTGATCGGACGGACCGAAAAAACAATCGCATTACACAGCCGGATCAGACGTGTACAAAAGTTGTCCACTTAATAGTTATGTTGACTTCTTCTTCTTCTTCTCCTTCTTCCTCTTGTACTGGTTGTCTGGTACTTCATTAAATTATGAGAAAGGATACCATACTAATAAACAAATAAACAAACCTCCCCAGCTCCCAAGAACACTATCGTGTGCTCAGAAATCTTCTTGCCAGTAATGCGCTCTGATGCTAGTAAGCCAGCCACAACTACTGAAGCTGTCCCCTGGATATCATCGTTAAATGTGCAGTACTTGTAACGATATCTTGCCAATAAACGGAATGCATGGTGGTTACCAAAGTCTTCAAACTGAAATTAACGACATAAAGCATTTTATTTAATGAAAACAAGAGTGATTTAATTATAATAAGTAGCGCCCTACAGGTATGGTTTTATTTTTTTTCCAGATTTCGTATTTCAAAATGCAAATTTCGCGTTTTGGCGGTGTTATTTTTATAAGGCGCATAACAAGCAAAAAAAACGTTACATAATCAATTTTATTTAGGAATACCATTCAAATAAAGACGAGTCATTCTTGTGCATAAACAGTACTTTCTATCTATTTCCTTTATATTTCAAATTCTTCTGCAACATTTTTCTTACACCAACATTTATTTTTGGCCAATATTTAACACATTTTCGTTATTTCGCAAATACACATATATTTCGTGGATTTTGTGGTTAAAGCTCCAAATCGCGTTATTTCGCAATTTACATTTTGAATAATTAGCATGCTGAAATGAAGTCTCATTCACAATCATCATTTTTAGGGGTATAACTACAGTTTCGTTTTATCTCGTACTGTAATGCGAAGTTTACTTGGCTCTAATAATAAGATATAAATGAAGATATAGCAATTGTTATAAAGTTGCCCCAACGGGTGATCGAACTCTGATCCCTCAGCTCTACCATGAAGGTGCTCTTGCCAATTAAGCTACCGGGACTGTGGATACAAACCTCTAGTAAGGGTGGTCGGCAGTTTCAAGTGTCCCGCAAATTGGTCGGATGAAGAGTGGTCTAGTCCGCCAGGCATAAAGTATTAGACCGGGCGAACCAGTCACTCTACAACACACACCTTAAATGGCCATTTGTTTTCGTGATTGCATTGACACAATATAATCGAACAAACAGTAGACTGCATACCCACAAATCGTTCGACTGTAGGATGTTAGTGATCACGGTCTCATATCCCATGAGTTGAGTAGTATATAAATATATAAGATAATAAAATGTGCCATAACATCCAAGCCCAAGCCAGGATCGAACGAAACTGGAATGCAGGGACCATGGTTTACTTGGTCAATGCCTATACATGATCACTGCCACTATGAAGGCTAGATGTTACAAACTAAAAAAAAAAGTAAAGAGAAAAATTCCAAGTTACTAGAGAAAACACAGTATAAAAACATTTTGACTAAAATAGAAAAAACTGAATACGATAGAGATTAAATAATAAATAAATAAATAAATAAATAAATAAGTAAATAAATAAATAAATAAATAAATAAATAAATAAATAAATAAATAAATAAATAAATAAATAAATAAATAAATAAATAAATAGCTAAATAAATAAATAAATAAATAAATAAATGAATAAATAAATAGCTAAATAAATAAAAATAAAATGGCAAGCTTGTTTGCATAGTTGTGGGCCTACCTGTATAAGGGTGTTTTGGCCATATCTCTTGACTACAGCAGCCATGAATTCATCAACAAACTCTTCATACTGCGCACCCGAGACTCGTTTGTGCCTGAGTCCAATGTAAAGTGGATCATCGAGCAGTCCCTGGTTGTTGGTCCCGACGTCGAGTGTGATAGGCAGACACTGGTGTGGTGGAATGCCCGCCAGTGCGGTGTAAAGGGCCAGCTTACCAACAGGAATTCCCATTCCATTTGCCCCAAGGTCACCAAGACCAAGGATGCGCTCACCATCCGTCACCACGATGGCACGTACACAGTCTATAGGCCAATTTTTTATTATGTCCAATACGTGACCCTTGTCATGAATTGTAATAAATAGTCCTCTTGGTCGGCGATACATAACACCAAATTTTTGGCAAGCCAAGCCTACAGTTGGTGTATAAACTATAGGCATCAACTTTGCAACATTTTCAGTGAGTAGACGGTAGAATAGACGCTCGTTTCGATCCTACAATAAAATGCATTAGAGGAACTATCAGTGGTTCCCATGTATTAAGACTGTGAGGTAAGGTGCATGATTTTCAAAAACAATATATTTTGGACAAGGAAAACTACTCACCAATGAAAAAGTCCAAAAAATCATACAGTTTAGTCAGTCTACCAAAAAGGGGACCTGACTAGGGCTGGGAGAAAACAATTAATTTTGTAAACGTTTATTTTTCTGAAATTTTTGTGTTTAAAGCCTCAACCACAAATTGTCCGCATTGAAAGCGTAATTGGGATCCTGATTGCAATCATAATCGAAGAAAAATAGCCCGTCCACAATAGATACTTTTCAAAATCAAAATGCCCATTGGTTTACACTCATAGATCGGGTTGTATTGCAGTAAATATTATGTTACGTTATATATTAAACTAGGCCTACATCCTTGCCTACACCTACCTACTAAAAGCTATATCCATTATCGAGTACATACCGGCGTATTTACAAAATTGGTTAGAATACAGACTAAGCTGGTGAAGGGCGAGTGTGCTGTCATAAAGGCAGTCAGCTGTCAGCTCACCAGGCCAAGGTTGCGCTGGCCGAGCGACTAGCCATATCCCGTAATGCCTTGTGTTTCGCACGAAATAAAATGCAAAATAAATAGGCGCCAATGTCTGACATATAATTTGTTCCTTTGCTCGTCAGTCGATACTTGGTTCGTCAGTCATTTACAAAATCAGCTTAGCCACTGAAGGTCACTGTGATCTCAGTTGTGTAGTTGCCTATAAAACTAAAAAAGTGATAAATAAAATATTTAATTTAAAAATAGTTGTATCGATAACTTAGCTCCAATTATGTTGGGTCGAGTGGTGGTCACAATACCAGTACTGCTAATTTTGTTTCACAGAATAGGTAAATACTCCATAATTCCCAATAATGGTTCGATAAACTGAAATGTAGTCCTTCATCTACAAACACTGCCAACACACTTTTCTCACTTCAATATGGCATGATTTGAATTTTTAATCTTACAAAGTTTGATACTTTTCCTTTCCCCTGATTTTATCATGCAATGGGTTGTTATGCCGTGTATGAGTAAACAACACTGTTTATATTTGCTAACTTGCCCATCGCCTTGATTGACACAATACTTGATTGACACAATACTTGACACAATACTTTGTACTTGATTTTGGTAAAAAGAATAATAAAAGTATATTTGTAGAGCTGTAGGCCGTATTGTAGAGAATGAGATTTAGACTTTCTGGACCCTTAGGCCTATTCTGTAAAATGGCAATAGTTGTCTTTCGATGAGAAGGGACATGTCTTCGTTTGGCGCGAACCGACAATATTTCAAAATGGTATTCTATAACGCTAAACAGAACTCTTGTTTTCCCAAACACAGAGGTCCGGAAAAACTTCTAAGCAATGGAGCCATCGTGGCTTGCGTTTATCTTCGACCAATCAGAATTCGATAAATCGCAAACGAAAATACCGCTAGCAGTAATCTTGAATGAAAACTTAGAAAAAACAAAAAACAAGGTTTGCAAATGTCAGACACGTTTGTGGAGATTATTATGTCCGCTGTATTAAGATCTCTGTGTTTTTACAATTTCAGTTGTGTAAATGATAAATTCTGGAGTAATTCGAGTGCTAGGACCATTTTGAAGAAATATAATGACCAAATTTGTAAAAATATAATGGCCTTATTAATTGCCATAAATTGCAATATCCTCTAGTTTCAAGAAAAGCAAATCACATTTCATGTAAACGGTAGGCCTAAACATAAAATAACCAGTCCTAGATCAAAGCGCATAAGGCAGCAGAAACTGCGTATATTTTAAAACTGTAAAAACATTTGTAGAGAGGATAAATGAACCAAAAGGCAAAACTCCTAAAGGAAATAAAATTACAATAACTGACGAAATAACAAACTGAATTATATGTAAAATATAGCTTCTGAGGACATATTATCCAAGATATTTTGGCCGGGAACAACTTGTCGGTTAAAATGAAACAATAACTCTCAAAATGGCATTATAGAATACCAAATCGAAGTTATCGAAGTTTCATTACGTTTCACGCAACAAGTTGTCATAGCTCATTAGAGAATATGGACCCTGTAAACCATATTTTATTAGATCACACTAATTTTCAATGAGGGATTGCTAATTATATAAGAGTACATTTGCACTAGCAGTACTAGATAAATAGACACCCACCTGCAATTCTGTTAAGTATACATATTTATTCAAATCATCTCTATAGCGCTCACAAGTAACCCGGCACAATTCCACTTGATCTTCCTGAGATCTAAAACTGGGGGGCATTAAACCATGAAGTCCTAATAGTTGTCGTTCTTTGAAAGTGAATGCTAATCCCTACAAACAAAAGAATGCACATATTATTTTATGACTAAAAAAACGCTCCACATTAAAAAAATTATGGAAAAGCATTTAAATTAAAACAAATTGAAACTGGATTAAATAAAAATAAATAAAAATAAATTTGTATCTATAGAGTCTACCCACTCAGTAACAAGACTGATTTTCAGTGGGGGACTTTAATTTAAAGCGACTAAACCAACCCTGTAGGCTCAGAACACCATCGACAAGTGAGCAAGTAATTATTGTCGACTAAATTCGTAGTTTTACTTTTTTCCGTGAAAATCATCAAACATAACACGTCACCGTAGCCGTTCCATGACAGCTATCGAATTTCCCAATACACAGTTAGAAAGGTCTATTTAGGTAGGCCTATGCCACTCTCGATGCACACTTTGTACATGGTCCATAAATGCGAATCATATTAGTAGAACTCTGTAAAAACTGCAAAATTATTGGTGTAAATGAACATTATTTTTTACAACATGGTTACTACTTTCAAACTTTTTCAATATCGGTATCGTTGTTGTGGACCTAGATTGTAAAATTTATTTAAATCCAGCGGTAAGTTTTTATTTAAAAAATAAATTTTGTAATGGTTTTTTTCAGTAATTAATTTTTTGTAGGTTGGCATCACGGTTGGCATCTTGACGGATTTTGCCGGTTATGTTAACAGGTCATCCCATCCATTTCCACAATGTTAAAAATCATGGGAGAATCATTCAGAAAAACAAATAAATTGATCCGTATTTAATATTTATTAGGGCTGCCCAACGATAAAAAAAATCATATCGATATCGCGGGAAGAAATATCGATATCGCGTCGCGATATTGAAGTTTTCAAGTGACGTATCAATATCGGCGATATCGCCACATCGAAACTTTTCTCGTCTGTTTTTAGGATTTACAGGCCAGCTAGAGGTCATTCTTTAAAACAATATAATATAACGTAAAGAAATATTTTAATTTTGAAATGTCTTACTATGTGTGTCGATTTGTTTGTTGTACTTTTCAAATTGTAAAATATCCACACAAAACAGCGATGGTGTGGTTGGCGTGACGTGATACATAATCGGTTTTTTGTATCAATAAGCTTATTAGGCACAAGTTCGATATCGCGATATGTACGATATATTAATTCTATATCGATATCGAATTATTTATCTACTATCGATATTGTATCGAATTATCGATATCGTTGGGCAGCCCTAATATTTATAGTAGTTTTATTATAGACGCATTTAAACACTTAAAACTTAATTATTAATAAGTGTTAAGTACTTAAAATAAAAATAAGCTGAAGAATACAAAAAACAAGTGATACCGTACCATGGTTGATGGAATAACACAGTCTACCACACTCTTTGCATGCGGGTAAGGTTTTAAAGCAGTCTCACAGCCATCTGTATTTACACGACATCATTATTGCATGCATCAAGTGAGGGGCATACTGAAATTTGTATGGGTAGGAATGCTCACAGCGCTGCTGTCATACGGTCTCCCATACCCATCCCATACAGGTGTTATAACTCCGCTTACCTCAGCCTACCTCGGGGTAGTGGCATTCATGCATCTCTATCTGGCATGTGATACTTTCATACGTATCTTTATTGGCATCTTTGATTGTAATGCATAGTACATTTGTACACAATCGGTGGCTATATTGTGGTCTATTTAGAATAATATACTAAAGATTAGATTAGATTAGTATTGGTTACATACACTTACTTAACTTAATAGGTATCATAATATAATACATTAAACATATTAAAACAAATAAGTATACACTTTTTTAGAGTACCCTTCATACCTTCTAGTGACTTAGGGAGAGTCACCAACTCCTTTTGGGAGGGCATTGCACTAACTTTTGGCCCTAGCCAGAAGGAGTATTTTCCGGTGTTAGTCCTGCTGCCTATATAACCCTCAGTTTATATGCATGGTCACCTCTTCTTATATAATCGGCCTTTACAAGCCTGCCAGATAGGTCTACCCATGCTGGTTCACCGATATGAATATTGTACATGGCACAGAGCCTTGCAATTTTCATCCTCCCTTCAAGAGTTTCCCAGCCAAGCTTTCCTAACATACTTGTAGCACGTCACTTTCTATCTGAAATCCTTCATAGTATATCTTGCTGCTCTCCTCTGCACCATCTCTACTTTCTTGGTGTGCCCTATCTATGTAGACTAGATAATAGATAGGCTAAATGTACACGTGTACTTTATTTTAAATGTCCAATAAACTGAACTGCCTTGTTCACAAAGATATCAGTTTGCATAATTATATCAGTGTTGGCTAAAATGCATAAATTACAAAAGTTCCTCCCCAAATAGGTGAGTGCTAGTATTCCCTATTCTATTACAGAATAGGATTAACCTACTTTGTTAAGTCTCGGACATCGTAAGTGATCAACACCTTCCAGTGTAGCAGGACATATCATGTCGCCTGCTGCTCCATGAAACTCTTTCACTATTGGCAATGAAGGCAATGAATTCTGAGAGGAGAGTATGCGGTGCAATGCTTGTAAAATTGATTGCCGGCACCCAAAATTCGTCATCACATAGCAACTGTTTCTGAAATTGATAAAATAGACCATACAAATTTAACTATTTTAAATCATTAAAACTGAACACTTTAGGACCGGTTTCACCAACTTTTCTAACTCCAATTATTAGCCGTTAAGTGGAGGTTCTTCACGAACAAACATGGCAACTGCCCTGAATTTTGAATGTTATGTTTGTTGAAACTATGGTTACCAAAGCGAGTTTACCAGGGGCGGACTGGGAAAAAAATCCAGACCGGGTAAACTTTAGGTTAGGCTAGGCACGGGGGGTTGGGGCCCCCCAACAACAGCACCGCAGGCGAAATTTTTTAAAATCAGGTTTTAAGAAGGCATTTGGTGCGTTTTAGAAAAAACATAGCAGGCTGAATGCACTACCGAAATACTATAGTTTTCGTTGGTTAAAAGTAGAAAAACACCAGCAAGAAGATTGGAACACTGTCAAAAGTTTATCGTGAAATCTATATCTTCTTAACAGTAACATATACCTAGTGTTATGTATACATAATTGCCAATTGGTAAAGAATATGAAATTGTCAGCAAAAACTTACATTGTTCTGCAGAGTGGATGATTTTTTTGATTTTTATTAAAAAAATCAAAAATCACGATTTTTTTGATATAAATCAGATTTTTTTTATTTAAATCGATTTCATGATTTAAATCTGATTTTTTTTATTTTTTTCGATTTAAATCAGATTTTAATTGATTTAAATCATCAATCAGAAGTGTTTCACAAAAGGGATTATCAACTGGTAAATTGCAATTGCCAACAAACAATACTAATTGACAGGAAATAAACAAATACATTTTCATTTTTCATATAATATGCAATTATGGTCTTCGAGGGAAATTGAAAATGAGATATATGCCTAGTTATGCTGGTAAGTTTTTTTCTTGATTTAAATCAATGTTGTTTACTAAAAAAATCATTTGATTTAAATCTGATTTAAATCAACGATTTAAATCAATTGATTTAAATCAATTCCACTCTGTTGTTCTGTGGGAAGGACTGCAGCGCTGAGGCGTGCGCAGAGGTTGATCAATGGGGGGGGGGGGGGGCACAATAAATTCCCGGCCAAAGTACTTCCCGGCGGCGCCAATTGGGGGGGGTGGGGGAATACCCCCTACAAAAAAGCGTCGCAGGCGATTTTTTTAAAACATGCGCTTTTTAATGTGTTTTTAAGCGTATTAGGAGGAGTACAGGTTGTCTGTTGAATTGAATGGTTTAATTTTATCAGTGATCATTGTTACAAAGTGATGAAAGTGGTCAGTCACAAAGCCAAAATCTTGGTGGTAGTGCAACAGTTGATGTTGAGGCCGGTCAGCTCATTCCAACGTCAATCAAATCTAGGACTTCAGTGAAGATTGGAACCATTATGTCATACGTATAATCATTTTTGTCCCCCCTTACGACAGGCACTGTCCCTGGACCTATTCTTTCCCAGGCCAAACGGGCAAGGGAGTTGGACAAACAGTGAAAGTTTGAGGAATATATTTATAGACATTTCTACTGTGTTGTGACTTGTGAGCAAAACGCCACTAAATATGATTTTCCAATCTAATGCCTCATTTTGAAACACATCCTAATGGGGGGTCAACTGCCTCCCTTGCCCCCTCTTGCGCACGTCTATGCTGGAGCGCACACCACTATCCGATTGTTTTCTTCACTCACCGGTACACAGTGGGCAGCGTCGCCAGCGGGCAACTTACCGCCGGCGCCATGCAGTATAGTTTATGCCTGTTCCAGTCGGACCAGGCCAAATTTGGGCCAAAACAGGCAGGCCACCGGGCATTTGCCCGGTTGCCCGGTGGGCCTGTCCGCCTCTGGAGTTTACTAAATTGTAGCTTAACGAAGTTGGTGATTTGGGACCATTAGTCTATCTATTCATATAGGTTGAACATATGTCACTTCTGTGCACGTGGCAGCCACATTTGTGATCAAACTTTGACATTGTCATGGAGAAACAATTGAAGCATGTTGTGGTAGCACATAGAAATCTTTAGTTCTTTAAAATTTGGGCTGTTTTTTTTTTAAAAGTGCATGTAGGGTCTAGGCCTATATGGTAATTTGTGATTTTTCTATTGTGTAAGTTTACTTTTTAAATTATAAAAATTATGCGTATTTAGTAAATTTTAATGATATTCGCCGATGATCTAGGATAGGTCTACATCAATCGTGTCGCAATCATAGCCGCTGTGATGTCACGTGGGAACTATGAATAGGACAACAGAAATTATTTTTGCATAGCAATTAGGAAATAATGTGAGCCAAGCATAACAAAAACAATATGCATCAAAAAATATCCCAATACTGCAGCTCAATTTACATAATTATTTTAATTAAATTTAACAACATACATAGCCTAACACTTTTTTTTAAACATATGTGTACCTAGTAGACTTAATTATGATTTGCATATAATTGTAACCAAATTAATCTGAAATCATATTATTTGTCATACCATTTAACATTGCGAGCACTGTCGCTGCAAAGTTAGGCCATCTGTCCTGTACAACTGATATGCAGTATATTACAGTATTTGTTTAAACCGACACAATTATCCACTACAACTACTGTCATGCACGTGCGATACTTTGTGTCTGGGTAGTTTCCCGAGAGGGACACAAGTACAATCCGAAAACAACTGAAGAGGCAAAGCTCCTCTGGCATCATAATGCACATCAGCTGGGCCTAACCCTACATGCATAAGCTGCATGGGAGGACTGAGGTTTATGCACCAATACCTCACCTTCTCGCACAGCAGGCAATCAGAAAAGTTAAAACGAAACTTAGTAGAACACGTGAATTGTTCTAAGAAAAGTAAATGGACTTTAGACTGTTCCTTGTCAAAATAAAAAATAAAAATGTAATATTTCGAATGCTGATCAGCACTCTTCGAAGGCTATCACCAACTATCCTAGATTTGAATCATACTAGCTGATATCTGAACCCCCGCCAACACAACCACAACAGACGTAACAACCAGACACGTAACCATTGAGACACTAACAAACTCAATGACGTAACACTCAAGATAGGAGGCACAGCTCCTCGTATCGGCTATATGGCACAACATGAAGGTTGGGCTTCTAGCTAGTTGCATTAAGCCCGAGTTTCACAAGGGGTGCATAACACTTACATTCAATTGGGCTTAATTTATTGAAGTGCTTAACAAATTTACGTTAAGTATAAAGGCCTACCGTTACATCAATGTAAATAGAATCAATGAAAACATGATTACTCCTTAGCACTCATACCTCCAAAATGTTCCGTGCAGGCCCACGCCTCCCTGTCCTCTGCTCCTCCCTCCTCCCGATTGTCTAGGGCTAAATCTTTTTATGTGAAGCCAGACTCCTAGGCCACACCACAAACAGCGAAATGTGATAGGTAGGCCTACTACGTACAAGTTAGGCCTAGTCCTATAGCCTAATTCGTAAATGCTCTCCCGTTCTCTTCCTGATGAATAAATAAAATCTCACAGGCCCTAATGTCCACCGCATCAGACGAATCTAGGATCCATGGAGTAGGCCTAACTCCTAGACCACACCACACTCAGACCGACTTATGTGATACTATGTAGAAGAGGCTATTCCTGCCTAGGCCCTACCGTAGAAAGAAGAGCTTCAGACCTGATCCAAATGCTAATTGGATGCTTAGCCCAACCATTGGGTTTGAAAGGGAACCAACAGACGACAATAATTGTCAATCCATGGAGAGTTATCTGCCAGTGGTTGCCACAGCAGAAGGTGAAGAACATTTAGAAAGCAAATGTTGCTAGGGCTAGGCTAGGCCTAAGCGTAGGCCTAGGTATTTTATAGGCGGGCTAATAAGCCCATAACCTAGCTTAGGCTAGGCCTATGCCTAGAGAAAAGAACGTGGGCCTAGGCCTAGGGTCTATCTACACTTTTGGATAATCTCTTTACTATCACACAATCATCAAGATTTATTAACTTACGAAAATATTCTTGGAAAACCCGAAGTCATTTTCCTGCGTTGCAATAAATAAAAGAAAACAATATCGTTTAAGAGCCTCCGTCACAACCAAACCGAATCGCCCACCATTCCAAACAAATATTTACGGAAGCGGAAGCGAGCAAGAACAGGTTTGTTCGCTAGTTGCACTCTAACTACAGCTTTGTTCGCCTGTCCTGCACTGGACACTAGTGTAAGTCAGGGTCAATACTTAATCGTTCTTTTGTACCTTTGTAAGTCAGTGTACATATTTGTATGGAGTAAAACTTACAGTAGTGTGGCAAATGCAGGAGATTTCCACACTGGCCTTTTAGGACGCTTCGTTACACTGGCCAGAGTAAGTTAAGTGAACGAAACTAGTGTAAAAATATCAGCTGTGGCTACACTACAGTACGTACGAATAGGTTCGTTTCTTTTACCTACACTGACGTACACTTTACACTGAAAGGCGTTTGGGTATTAAGTGTAGCCAAGTGTAAGGCGTTTGTTTTACCTCAGTACTACCTTAGACCATATAGGAGTACTACACTTCGTGTAGCACTTTCTACATTTAAATTCAATCTAAAAAACTACCTGCTTCAAAAGACTTTCTACAATCTTAACGAATTCCTGATTGCCACTGACTAGACTATTATATGTATGTATGTGTGTATGTTTGTGGTTATTATGTATGTATGTATTATGTGTTTGTATCAGATGTACGTATGTAATATAAATGTAATGTTAAATGTTAAATTTCTATGTTTGTTCTTGTTAGTTTTAAGTACATATTCACTCTCTCTCTCTCAAGAGGAGTACACCCTTACATTGTAATGGTCAGTGAACTATGAAATAAATATGAAATATGAAATACAACTGCTTTGTTATTTGTTAGTTCAAAATAAGTAAGTAAGTAAGTAAGTAAGTTTATTTCCAACACAAAATGCATACAGAATATACACATACATAGTAATAGTACCTATAGTACACATACATATACATAGTAAATATACATTTTGCCTTGACCCTTAAGGTAGTTAAAAAACAAACCTTGTTATTTAGGGTGTTTGGAAGGCGGTGGACATAATTAAATGATTATGAGAATATAATTACAAAAAGAATGATAGCTGTGATTAGTAACATGATTTTAAAGTTCTTTATCTTGCAGGAATTCTTCAATCGAGTAGTAAGCTTTGTTGCATAAGATTTGTTTAAGTTTATTTTTGAAGATACTGCTACTAGAAATGTTCTTAAGACTTGTTGGGAGCTTGTTATAGAGTTTCGAATTAATATAAAATGAGTTGACTTGTGATATGGTTCTTTTGTAATATTTTGCATGTATGTTGTTGGCTTGCCTTGTGTTATGATTATGTATGTTTTTGTTACTTTCCTGATTGAACATTGTTTTTTTTATATTTAAGATTGATTGATATATGTATAGACTATAGAAGGTGAGTATTTTGTGTTTGATAAAATGTGGCTTACAATGAGGTTTGACATATGTGTCTTTCTTTTGTTTGAGTCCTAGAATATTTCGAAGTGCTCGTTTTTGAAGTTTAAATATTGTATCTGCTTTTGTTGATTTGCCCCATATTTCAATTCCATATCTCATGTGGGATTCAAAATTTGCATAGTAAGCTATTTTTGCTGTTTTTATGTTAGTAATTAAATGTATTGTTTTTAATGAGTAGCATGCAGAACTTAATTTATTGGCCAGCATTTCACAATGTCTGTGCCAGTTCAATTTTTCATCTATATATATGCCTAGGAATTCTGTTGTGTTAACTTTGTTTATCTCAGTATCATCCACCACATTTTTTATGACTGCTATGGGCCTATTGTTGTTATCACTGTTTGTTTTTTTAGGACAGAACTCAATAAAATTAGTTTTATTAGAGTTAAGTAGAAGCTTGTTATTTTGGAACCATTTAGTCACTGCAGCAAGTATTTCCCTACTGATTTCTAATAAATTTTCATGTACTTTACTTCGGATCAGAATACTGGTATCGTCGGCAAACAATTCAATACCAACATTATTTAGAATTTTAGTAAGATCATTTATAAATATGATAAATAATAAAGGCCCCAATATGGAGCCTTGTGGGACTCCGCACTTAACTTGTATCATTAATCATGAAAAACGCATTCTATTTCCACCGATGGTAAACAGCACTTTCATAATGAATTAATGCATTTAAAATTGATAGTAAATGTATATTAGGGTTCTTTTGGACTATATACGTAAATAATGTGAGGACCTTTATAATTACACCTTTTTATTATACATAAATAATCTATGTACGATGATACAGTGATAGTCGTCATAGGTAAAAACTGGGAAGAAACGTTCCATGAAGCTGAAATGATATTGAAAGGCGTAGGATCATGGCTCAAAAATAAATATACTTACACTAAACAAAGAAAAACCCGTTTACATGACCTATTCACCAAAGCGAACGTGGCTTCGGGCTGTGGTGAAATGACTGAAATCATTACCTTCGTTCGCCTGTCCTGTACTTTCTGTACGAATCGGAACGTTTGCACTTTGCTTTGCTTTGTTGAAATGATCAACTCGTATTACCTGTAGATCTTGTGGTTGTGTTTTTGTCGCCTTCCATCAAATCATGGATTTATAATAGTACCTACGATACAACTCCATGGTCAAACCACCCTATGCATCCGTTCCCTTTAAAAATAGCCGGTGTCGAAAAAATCGTCATGAAGGTGGTGGCGAAGGGTTGATAGACTAAGGTAAAGGCAAAAGCTGATCAACTGATTTTCAGTAGCAAAGATGTGACAGAAGTGTGTATAGGGACAATCTGTGCTTATTCTAATAATTTGAAATATGAAAACCTTTTCGCGACCCGGCTGTTGAGAAACACTGCCCTACAGGACTGTTCAAGATGCTACTGACAACCACACTCATTTCGGCATGTGAACCGGGGTACAAATTATTTCCTATGATGGTATTCGTAAGCGCATTACAGTATATTTTTTCTTCATTAAAAAGTGCGGGCGTCGAACAAAATAAATGCTGGGTCGCACCCTCATCGCCTCAATATGTCCTGTGCTGAGTTTTGCTAACTACAAAATGCACCATATCACTAATTAAATCACATTTCTTGTAATAAACCTTCAAATCACTTAATTTATTTTTAATGTGTTAATGGAGTAAAGATGTCTAAAATTTTTGTTAAATAAGAAACCCCCTGTGGTGAAACAAACGTGAAAATTTGCACACTGACTAATTTAATTTGAGTATGTTGAATCCAAAAATTGATGGCCCCAAACTGAACTAACTATAGTTGACAACTTATTAATTAAATTGAGCTATTCTCGATTTAATTAACTCAATATAGTCAATTGAGGTATTAATAATTAAGTTAATTGCGCAACTAACAAGATAAATTAATTTTAAACAAAACGCGATAGTAAAACTCGGACACTGATTGGAGCTCGCGCCTTCGCTTCGCTCGCAACGCGTAGCTTGTAAACGTAAACGTACGTTTCGAGCGAAGCGAGGGCGCGAGTTCGAATCAGCGGCCGAGTTTCACGCAAAGAAGTTAATAGTTTCACGCAAACTCGGCCACTGATTGGAGCTCGCGCCTTCGCTTAGCTCGCAACGTACGTTTACGTTGCTCAACGAGGGTACGAACGTACGAACAACACTAAAACACAACAATAAAACAAATGAATTGAACCGATGGACATAAACAACAAGCCGTCAAAAATTAAAATGTTCTGAAGTTGGAAAATTCAACAGTATTTAGCAAATGGCCCGCACTCAAGTCTTTATGACTTTGCGGGCTTCTCCAACATGTGATAAACAAACCAATGTATCAACAATGTATCAATCTGTTAGAAAAGTTACATGAAGTCTGAAATCTGAAATCTGAATCTTTACAAACTTTCAGATCGTTGTTGTCCATCCATGGATTTATAGTAGTACCTACGGTATATCATTGAACAGAAATTTTAACTGGCAAGCAGATTAAAACTAATCGTATTTCCCCCATTATGTTGTCATCAGTTTCCATTGTTCTAGTTCAACGTAAACCAGTAGTTAAAAGCAGAGGATGCGCCGGCCGATGCGATTCTCACCTGTATGCATGTATTGGTTATACGCATTCCAAAATTCAACGAAAATGCAACCAACTCAACGGTAAATGACGTCATCGTTGAGTGCGATTGTCGGTGAATATTGGAACACTAGCGATGACCAGGGTATGGCGCGATAATCCATAACCTACAAAATGATGTACCAAGTATTAGAAATTATTCCTCCCATCATCGCTTCGGTCGTTTCAGCATGTTCTGCGTTTATTTCATATTCTGAAGACTCCGAAAACTCTGACGACGCATTAAAACCGAGGCGCAAACGAACTAAAATTAGAAATTATGCTGTAAATGTAGTTGAACACTATGACGACGAAGATTTTAGACGTCATTTTCGTCTTAATAGAACGTCTGTCACAATAAGTTATTTATTTTGCTTCATGCCTGTCGATTGTAGTGAATTCTTCTGATAGTTAATTAATGCTAGGCCTAGTTACGTTCTAATTAAAGAAGTTGATGAACAGGATTGGTCCACATTTCGAGCCTGCTTTTCGACGACCCAAGTTAAACCTTGAACATTCTCTGCTGTTGTTTCTTTTGCAACAGACTGCAGAAGCACTTCATTCATTTTGAAACTGAACTACATTCCCGCCGTATGTCAACGGGTCATCGAACTATTTCCTAGTTGAGTCTGGTTACTCAACGAAGACTCACCGATGATTTCTGGCACACGACCGGTTATAAATCCGTTGAACATTGGAACGTGTATGTTGACTTCGTTGAGTAATCGTTGAATTCTGGAATGTCTCTTTCGTGTTTTTTTATAAAAAAAAAAAAAAAAAATGTATAATGTTATAAATAGCTTTGTTCATTTGTGTCCACCCGTCCCATGTAAAAATGAGTGGAGGTGGAAGTTAAATCCTGAATAAATAAATAAATAAATAAATACTTAATATAAAGATTGTGGTCAAAACATATCAAGTGACATATCAAACTGTATAATTTTTGTATTTTTGTATATAATAATAAGATGAAAAGAAGATGGACAAGCTGAGATAAAAAATCTCAAAAGTTGAGTGATTTTGCCTGTTTTATGTCCCCGCCAAATATTCACTGCCTTCCTGATTCATCAAGATCGTCAACGACGCAACGAATTAGAATACGGAGTGGCTATTCCCACGATTATCGTGGCACGAAAACACGATAATCGTGTCCCATAATCGTGGGAATAGTCTCCCCACTCTGCGGCAGCTATTCCCACGATTGACCCGTGGACCTAAAACTCGTGCCCGCTAATCGTGGCGATAGCTAGAGCGCCAAGTAAAAGCTATCGCCACGATCAGGGCCACGAGTATCGTGCGGTACGAAACCCGGCAACCATGTAAACCTCCAACTCGTGGCGATAGCTAGAGCGCCATGTAAATGCTATCACCACGATCGGGCCAAGAGTATCGTGCGGCAGGGGCGGACTGGGATAACAAGGCCCGGGATGCTGGGTTTTGGGGGGCCCGCACGAGGTGGCGCGGCACAGCTGGTGTCTGGGGCGAAGCCCCAGCCACCAGAGGCAATTACGCCGAAGGTGTGAACCTTTTTTTTGGGGTTGCATTGAATTTTATGGCCTAAAACGCGATTTTAAGACGCGATTAACAGAGGCCAGCCTACCAGTAACACTACCGGGTGAGTAATTAAAATATAAAGAAAACGATATTCGAGGTAGGCCAACGGCCATTAGTGTTACTGCTAAGTACTAAATATTGTCACTCGCAAGTCGCAAAATGCTAGCGTGCGAGCGGATTTGACAAGGTTTCCCGGGCGATGGGGGTTATTGGCGAGTCTCAAGATTCTGTGAGTTAAGTTTGGGCGAGATTTTTTAGCAATATACAGAGAAGTATTAACATCATGGGATAGGATACCAATCGGGCCCGGACTGCCAAAGGGCCCAGATTTGCCTAGGGGCAAGGATGCGATCGCAGAAATACTCTCAGGTGGCTCTTATCTACTGTGGTACGTCAGAATCAAGCCCCTAAGAACAAGCCATCTCACATAGACATGTAACGCCCAGAAAGACTCTCAGGTGGCTCTTATCTACTGTGGTCCGTCAGAATCGTGCCCCTAAGAATAAGGCACTTCTTATGGACATGGTACGACCAATATCACTCTCAGGAGGCTCTTATCTACTGTGGAACGTCAGAATCGTGCCCCTAAGAACAAGCTACTTCTTGGTGACATGTTACGCCCAATACAACTCTCAGGAGGCTCTTATCTACTGTGGTATGTCAGAATCGTGCCCCTAAGAACGAGCCACTTCATAAAGACATGTTACGCCCAAACCAACTCCCAGGAGGCTCTTATCTACTGTGGTATGTCAGAATCGTGCCCCTAAGAACGAGACACTTCATATAGACATGTTACGCCCAATTAAACTCTCAGGAGGCTCTTATCTACTGTGGTATGTCAGAATCGTGCCCCTAAGAACGAGACACTTCATATAGACATGTTACGCCCAATACAACTCTCAGGAGGCTCTTATCTACTGTGGTATGTCAGAATCGTGCCCCTAAGAACGAGCCACTTCATATAGACTAGTTACGCCCAATACAACTCTCAGGAGGCTCTTATCTACTGTGGTATGTCAGAATCGTGCCCCTAAGAACGAGCCACTTCTATAGACATGTTACGCCCAATACAACTCTCAGGAGGCTCTTATCTACTGTGGTATGTCAGAATCGTGCCCCTAAGAACGAGACACTTCATATAGACATGTTACGCCCAATACAACTCTCAGGAGGCTCTTATCTACTGTGGTATGTCAGAATCGTGCCCCTAAGAACGAGCCACTTCATATAGACTTGTAACGCCCAATACAACTCTCAGGAGGCTCTTATCTACTGAAGTATGTCAGAATCGTGCCCCTAAGAACGAGCCACTTCATAAAGACATGTTACGCCCAATACAACTCTCAGGAGGCTCTTATCTACTGTGGTATGTCAGAATCGTGCCCCTAAGAACGAGCCACTTCATAAAGACATGTTACGCCCAATACAACTCTCAGGAGGCTCTTATCTACTGTGGTATGTCAGAATCGTGCCCCAAAGAACGAGACACTTCATATAGACATGTTACGCCCAATTCAACTCTCAGGAGGCTCTTATCTACTGTGGTATGTCAGAATCGTGCCCCTAAGAACGAGCAACTTCATAAAGACATGTTACGCCCAATACAAGTCTCAGGAGGCTCTTATCTACTGTGGTACGTCAGAATCGTGCCCCCAAGAACAAGCCACTTATTAGTGACATGGTACGCCCAAAATGACTCTTAACGGCTCTTATCTACTGTGGTACGTCAGAATCGTGCCCCTTAGAACAAGCCACTTCTTGGTGATATCGTACGCCTAAAATGACTCTGTGGTGGTTCTTATCTACTGTGGTACGTCAGAATCGTGCCCCTAAGAACAAGCCACTTCTTCGATGTGGCTAATCCCAAGACTATTGTCGCACGAACACACGATTAAAAGGGGCACGATTCTGACATACCACAGTAGATAAGAGCCTGCTAAGAGTCGTATTGGGCGTAACATGTCTATATGAAGTGGCTTGTTCTTAGGGCCACGATTCTGACAAACCACAGTAGATAAGAGCCTGCTGAGAGTTGTATTGGGCGTAACATGTCTTTATGAAGTGGCTCGTTCTTAGGGGCACGATTCTGACATACCACAGTAGATAAGAGCCTCCTGAGAGTTGTATTGGGCGTAACATGTCTTTATGAAGTGGCTCGTTCTTAGGGGCATGATTCTGACATACCACAGTAGATAAGAGCCTCCTGAGAGTTGTATTGGGCGTAACATGTCTTAATGGAGTGGCTTGTCTGAGGGGCACGATTCTGACATACCACAGTAGATAAGAGCCTCCCGAGAGTTGTATTGGGCGTAACATGTCTTTATGAAGTTGCTCGTTCTTAGGGGCACGATTCTGACATACCACAGTAGATAAGAGCCTCCTGAGAGTTGTATTGGGCGTAACATGTCTATATGAAGTGTCTCGTTCTTAAAGGGGCACGATTCTGACATACCACAGTAGATAAGAGCCTCCTGAGAGTTGTATTGGGCGTAACATGTCTATATGAAGTGTCTCGTTCTTAGGGGCACGATTCTGACATACCACAGTAGATAAGAGCCTCCTGGGAGTTGGTTTGGGCGTAACATGTCTTTATGAAGTGGCTTGTTCTTAGGAGCACGATTCTGACATACCACAGTAGATAAGAGCCTCCCGAGAATTGTATTGGGCGTAACATGTCTTTATGAAGTTGCTCGTTCTTAGGGGCACGATTCTGACATACCACAGTAGATAAGAGCCTCCTGAGAGTTTTATTGGGCGTAACATGTCTATAAGAAGTGTCTCGTTCTTAGGGGCACGATTCTGACATACCACAGTAGATAAGAGCCTCCTGAGAGTCGAGTTGGGCGTAACATGTCTATATGAAGTGTCTCGTTCTTAGGGGCACGATTCTGACATACCACAGTAGATAAGAGCCTCCTGAGAGTCGAGTTGGGCGTAACATGTCTATATGAAGTGTCTCGTTCTTAGGGGCACGATTCTGACATACCACAGTAGATAAGAGCCTCCTGAGAGTTGTATTGGGCGTAACTAGTCTATATGAAGTGGCTCGTTCTTAGGGGCACGATTCTGACATACCACAGTAGATAAGAGCCTGCTAAGAGTCGTTTAGGGCGTAACATCACTATATGAAGTGGCTTGTTTTTAGGGGCACGATTCTGACGTACCACAGTAGATAAGAGCCTCCTGAGAGTCGAGTTGGGCGTAACATGTCTATATGAAGTGGCTCGTTCTTAGGGGCACGATTCTGACATACCACAGTAGATAAGAGCTTGCTAAGAGTCGTCTTGGGCGTAACATGTCTATATGAAGTGGCTTGTTCTTAGGGGCACGATTCTGACGTACCACAGTAGATAAGAGCCTCCTGAGAGTCGTATTGGGCGTAACATGTCTATATGAAGTGGCTCGTTCTTAGGGGCACGATTCTGACATACCACAGTAGATAAGAGCCTCCTGAGAGTTGTATTGGGCGTAACATGTCTATATGAAGGGTCTCGTTCTTAGGGGCACGATTCTGACATACCACAGTAGATAAGAGCCTCCTGAGAGGTGTATTGGGCGTAACATGTCTACACAGATGTCTATATGAAGTGGCTTGTTCCTAGGGGCACGATTCTGACGTAGGGTACCACAGTAGATAAGAGCCACCAGAGAGTTGTATTGGTCTTAACATGTCTATATGAGGTAACTTGTGTTCTTAGGGGCACTATCCTGACGTAGCACAGTATATAAGAGCCACATGATAGTCATATTGGGCCAATGGCGTTACTAGGGTCATAAAATTACCCGGACAAGGCTTACAGGGGCTTGAGTAGGGTCCCAGTCGCTGGAGGCGAAAATTTTGTGGTCTCTTTTTTTTAAGCAAGAAAAATCACTACAATTTTATTTGTTATAGCGATTTGCCCACCCTACTATGAATTGACAGAAGGGTATATATATATTGCTAAAGCCCGTTTATTTCATCGGTTAACGGATCGTTAACGGGGCCACTAGCTGATGGACCGTAATTGTAGGTAAAGAACCGTCAGCAAACAGCCCCGTTAATGAACGATTGAAAAACCGGGCCTTAAGACATGTACACACCTGTTTGTCTATCCGAAGAGGTTTTTTTTCAACTTTTTTTCCTCATCTTATATATTATGTATTTTTCTTGCCGAATCGCCAACCTTTATGTTTCTGTCTTTATTTTATGTTAAAATGTTAAAAGTTACTACTTAGGAAATTTTATGAAGAATACATGTACCTTGTTTGTTTATAATTTAATAAATTGTGTTTCTACCTGTTTGTCTACATATCGTTTACTTGGAGAATTTTTACCCGGGTATGTACCCGGGTTATCGATGCCTAGCTAGGCCGGTGTTTTGGGCGTAACAAGTTTATAAGATTGGGTTTGTTTCCCGGGGCACGATTCTGACGTCATTGGCGGCGCGAGCTGACAGGGTTGCCGTATTTCCCATCGTGGCGCTCGGTCGTGCGGCCTTGACGAAAACGCAGGGAACACTTGTGGCCTGATCGTGGGAATAGCTTTTGCTTCGCGCGTTAGCTATTGGCACGATTTCGTGGCACGATTTGTTAGTCCACGAGCCACTCGTGTTAATAGCTTCCGCGTAGTGGGTAAACTATTCCCACGATTATCGTGCCACGATAATCGTGGGAATAGGGCTTCCCATTAGAATATCTAGAAGGCACTCCAGCCATTTTGACAAAACGTATTCGTCAAGTGTAGGCTGTCGTTTGCGCATTTCTTCTCATTGCACATTTTAATGTGTTCTACTTCGGTTTTTGATTGCACTATCGTGATATATTCTGTTTCAGGTAAGCCTGCTCGATTGTCTTTTGTACATTTAGTAGGCTAGGCCTAGAATAAGAAGGGGTTCAGCCATAGGGGCCTAGGCCTACGCGTAGGCTAGGCCTAGGCCTAGGCCTAGGCCTACCTAGTTGGTCAAGAGCCGGCAGTTGTAGGGCCTAGGCACTAGGCCTAGTATGGTTGTTTGGTGGTGCCTAGGGTTTAACCCTAGCAGGTCTCCAGGTCGTGTGCCTGTTTAGACTAGGCCTAGACCTAGCCTAGGCTCTAGAATATGCCTAATCTTTGCTTTCACGGCAGAGGAAAGCGTAAGCCTAGGCCTAGGCCTATGCCTTGGACTCTTAGCTAGCTTAGGCCGACTAAAGTGCGGGCAGCAGCTCTGATCCAAGGCAGCTGTTGTTACCTAGGCCCTTGGCTTAAGATATTTCAGGTATTTTAGGTATGTTTGTTCTGTTTATATCAGTGTAGGAGGCTAGGCCTAGTCTTGGGCTTGTAGGCCAGACCCTAGGCCTAGGTCTAGGCCTACTTATCATTCACCAATCGGTGTATACATTCTTACTACTTTATGAATAATAAATATCACATAGCTTTTGATTTATTCTATAAGAACTAACCTGTAGGTTGCCCTCACACCTTACATAACATCTCCACAGCTCAACTCTTTAACAATCCTACCCTGATACCCGAGCAACCTAGGAGGCACCGCCCTCCCGATACCAAGATCCCAAATCCGACCTTGCTGACCCAACTAAAGGCAGCATTCTATGCCACCATCTTATGGTATGTTACATGTACTCACCCGCTAGAGTTCAATTATACGAATCAAATGTGAATTATGAGTTTGTCCAAGGATAATCTATAGGCCCTAGTCGTACTGAAGTTCTCGTCAATGACCTCTTCATATTGCAACAGCCAGCTGAACACCTTGGACACAGGATACTGTCGATTCACTGTTTCTTTTCCTGCGTCGCTCGTAGGAAATTTCTCTTAGTCCACTGGTGCGGTAATACTAGTATATCGCCGGCGTCCATTTCCTCTCGAAGAGTGAGCCTAGACACACAATTAACTCGTGCATCTACGTCTCCATTAGTAAATGTGCCTGTCCGCTCATGATTACCTTGGCTTTGGTCATCGTGCCAATTTCCCACGGCCTGCAGAGGTCGGCCCGCTGTACCGCCACCTTGATACAGACGTAACGGAGCTGACGTTGAGAACGTGTTCCTTCGTTGTTCGGACACGTACCGGTCTCGGCGTCGCGACGCCATCTAGTAAAGACTATGCAGCGCAAGCATGGCCTCAGGCATCTCTATATTTGCCGTCATAATACATGTTTCCACATTTGATTGAAATAAATGAGCAATTCGACGAATAAATGCCACATCAGACATATCGCAGAAATTAGGGCCTTTGTGTTTAATTTGGCTTATCCAAGAAACAAAAAATGCCGACATGGAGAAATGCACTTTTCTATCATAATAGTTTCGACATAATTTTGCCAACAATGTATCTTGAATGTCCTCAGACCAGAACATCGTTTTAAGCTAACACGTAAAATCTCGCAAGGTGAACCAGTTTTTTTAAATCAAAAGCCGAAGCCCAGTCTTTCGCCGTGCCTTTCAGTCGGCGACAACACACGCATACCCACTGCTTGTGAGGTAGGCCTATACCATATTGTTGGAACATATTTTCTAACTCTTCTAGAAAATCCATCGGATGTACCTTACCGCCATCAGCAAGGATAAACAGGGGCCATCCACGGAGCTGCTTGAGGACCAGGCGTCAAGCACAATACCGACGCAATACTTCTTGGCCATGTGGTTAGGTGGATATTGGCAACTTTGGCAGCTGTTGCCCCTCAAGCGCAGTTAATCTGTCCATTATACCCAAATGTTGAATATTCCCTGTCAGCAACATCTCACGTATGAGGTTACTCGTACTATCACGTGCTACATCTGAAACTTCGGGCTCTTGACTGTCCAAAGACAGCATACGCGTTCGCGGCGTTAGTCTTGACACTAAAAAAATTACGGTAGCCATAGCAAATGAACCATTAGAATAGCACCACTAGGATCTCAAATTTAACGTTGGGTGCCAATGTAACTTATCATTCACCTGTTGGTGTATAAATTCTTACTACTTTATGAATAATAAAATAAATATCACAGCTTTTTATTTATTCTATTGGACAAACCCCTAGGTTGCTCTCATACCTTCTTACATAACATCTCCACAGCTCAACTCTAACAAACATGACAATCCTACCCTGATACCCTAGCAAGCCAGGAGGCATCGCCCTCCCGTTACCAAGATCCCAAACCCGACCTTGGCAACCCAACCAAAGGCAACATTCTATGCCACCACCTTATAGGTTAACATGGTATGTTACAGGCTTGCCCTGGGCCTAGGCCTAGACCCATATAAAACATGGTCTTGCCTACTGGCAACTTTTTAGATAGTTGAAACACGACACAAAGTGGATAGAAATATCAACATGGTAGTACTATTTACCGCACTTAAAAGAGTAAAAAAATTGTTCGATATGAAGAGAAAAATTGTATGGATCTATAGGCTATAGCTTAGCCTATTAGTAGCTACAACTTTGTCGCTGGTCAAACTCTGAGACATGAACTTCATAGCAATGTTTTTCTCATTTATTATGTGACGGTAGAGTGGTGGTTTACCTAGTTACAGCTATCCAAATGGAACACTCAGATAAGACCTTTATTAACAAATATGCAACTTCTAATACCATTCTCAAGTCTGTAGGGCCTAGGCCTACTATAAAAACGGGCTTCAATAATGAACTATTCGTTGCTCACATGTAGGCCTAAATCACGCTGTGTGGCTGGTTTCACATACTTTGTAGGAAAGATCGCCCCTACAAGCACGTGTATCAATGCACCGTGCCTATATGCAAACAGTAGGCCTAGCTCTGACAGAATCACAGTGGTAAGAGTACGGTGAGCCACAACCCACATGCCTAGGCAGACGCCTATATTTTTTTATTGATTTATTTTTTCAGATGTCAATTGATCCCAGTGATCTTATTCAAGCCGGCCCAACCTTGTATGAAGCTAACCCAGCTAATATTCCGGTGCCCACAACATTTATTCCTACAACTACACCAGGCAGGTAGGTTGTGTGTGTGGGGATAGCACTACGTTCAGGCCTGTCTATCAATTAGACTCAGGTCTGTGAGGGGGTTAGTGTTAGTGTTAAACAAGAATGCACATAGTTTTTTAAACACATTATTTGGGTCCTATTTTGAAAACCTGTCAAACAAGTTAATTTTGATTTCCAGTGTTGGTTTTATGGTGATGTCGTATCCTGGGCGCCCACAGATGGTCCCCATGCAGGGCATGCCTCCATCAATGTCAATGCCATACATGCAGTTAGGAGGTAAGTAGGCCCTTAAGATTGATTAAGTGCTAAACTTGATATATTTGTCTAGCCTACAGTAGACCTACTAACAAATTGTATGCATACAAACCAAAAGGCACAAGTGGAGAACAGAATAGTATTCTTGGAATGCAATTTGCTCATTTGTTTGTCTACAATGGTGTAATGTACAGAATACACATGATGGCTGCTCTGTGTTGGAACTACAATATATACCTAATGGCCATAAACAATGTTCATGTTGCCACTTGAATAATAAATGCTAAATTACTATGCGTGCCAACCTAAGAAGCACCTGCCAGTCACTACACACAAAGGAAGACTTAGCCGTCGCCTTTTTTGTTGACAGTTGAAATGTCAATCTTGTCTAAAATCTCAAGCAGCAGTCAACGGGGTAGTCACACAGTTACAAAAAGGGGACCTTTCCCTGGTGGTTGTCGCATTTCCGTTGCGGTTTGTACCTGTCGGTACCGGCTGAGAAGGTGAGTGCTTTGATGAATAATGGGGATGATTGACATTGACATTTATGATCTCCACAATACCATTGCCTCCCTAATGAGGTTAGTGATTGGCAGGGTGCTTCTTCGGTTGGCATGTAGAGTAGGTAGGCCTAGTAAGCCTAACTTGTTCAAACATATAAAATTAAAATCAAATATTTTTTATCGAAATGGAGAAAAGTGCACTTTTAAGACATTTTTCTTTAAAATAAGTGTGAACTGGCAGGTGAACATGATGCAATGCGAAGCGGCATGAAGAGGGTGGAAAAAGAAGCGTGTCTAGTGGTTGACCAGATCCAGCATGATGGCATAATAGCCAAAATATGTAGGCATTTAATAAGAAGAAGAAAGGTGAACAAAAAGCGTTATTATTTATTAAATGCCAAGTGAAAGCTACAGTGTTAGATACATTTATTAGTGATGCGGACGATAATCGTATATCGATAAATATCGATAATATCGTATATCGATACGATACGATATGCGCCGTCGTATCGCGATATTCATGACGATATTATTTTGCACCCAGTATCATGATAAATTGTTAATACTTCATGGTATCGTCATAGTTTACAATTTCGCATGGCGGTTATTTGATTATTCTATTGATGTTAGCCGAGCATCCCTTGGCAAAGTTTGCATGCTGCTGTTCCCCCCCCCCCGCACGCAATGTTGGCGGTAACACAGTAGTCGTCAATGTGTAATTCCCCACCCGCCAATGAGCGCCTCACAAACACTGTAGAGTCTTTTAGTTTTATTGTTGTCATATTATCATTTCACTTCTGTCAACAATCCACCCAACTTATGAGCCGCTTGCTAAAGGAAGACGGACTATTTTTAGGCCTCGATTACCTGCACTCATTCATTGACTTCCTTCCGAAAAGTCTGCATTGTTTGACATCTTTCAAGATCCAAATCTACGTTTCACTGCTCCGCAGCCTCAACCCCCCCCCCCCCCCCCCCCCCACCCCCCCACCCATCCCGTCCTTCACCAGCCGACAAACCGGTTTGTTTGGCCATCGGCTACAATCACAATGCGCTATTTATTTGCTATTATCGCGATAATATCGTATCGCGATATTATTATATGCTCACGATATTATCACGATATATCGTGATATATTGTGGGAAAAAATGCGATTATCGATATGAATTTATTTATCATAACGCATCCCTAACATTTATGTCTAGCCTATTGAAACGCTTCCTTATCCCTTTTCGACCAAATATGGCATAGTCACGATGTCTTAACTTTTAACCATTGGTTTGGCTATGTTCCAGCTTTGAACCTTGGCTTGGGCATCCTCATGATCTCACCACAAAGCAAAGGACTTAAGCTAGGATAAAATTAAGATTTTAATTTTTTAATTGAATCAAAAGTAGGGGTGCGGTATGATAAAAAATAGTCATCGATAATCGTAGCTTTAAAAAAAATTAACACAATATATTGTGATGTATCGCAGAGCCGCTCATGGCAACGGCTGTTGTGGGCTTCTACCATTTGTGGACGATATTCCCTTTGAAAAGTTTGAAAGTACGATGATAGACAATATCACTGCTGATAATCACGATATGCAGCGCTAAATAATATCGTACGATTATAGCGATATGACACGCATATCGTTATCATATCGATACATGATTATCATCCGCATCCCTACTCAAAACTAGTTATGTAGGCCTATTACAACTACAAGCCATACTCAGTAAAGACGAGATGTGATTGTGATGTTTTGCAATGATTATTTTGTTGCAGGTCCTCCATCTCTCATGCAAGCGGTCATGCCCATGCCACCACATGTAAGTTGGGCTACATCTGTAGGCTAAATACCGTATTTATCTAAATCTAAGACTATAATTATTTCCATTTTGTAAAGTTAAAATATCGGGGGTTATCTTAAATTCGTGTATTAAGAATATGAATATGATTTTCTCCAGTTTAAAATTCTTGAAAATAGGGGGTCGTCTTAAATTCAAGATCGTTTTCTATTCGGGTAAATATGGTAATAGGGATGGACGAACGTTCTAAATTCCGAACACGAACCAAACTTTTTTTGATGTTCGGTTCGGCTTTTAAAGATCGGGTTTGTGATTTATCAAACTTCCGGACTCGAACCGAACTGTTTTCAAGGGTTGGTAGTACGCGGACAAAATTTGAATAGCTCTCGATAATCAATTCGTCTGCAACCTCGCGATAATCGATATATTATATCGATAGAGAACTAAAATGGCTGCCGTTTTTGTATTTCGTGATTGATTCTAGGGCAGTTGAAAATTTATTTCGTCTTGCTCAACATTTTGCAAATAAAGTAATCAAATGGAAATGATGATGACATGTAAAAAATTAAAGTTGTTATCTGGTTACACATAAAAACATAGCCTAACACTCTAAACGATGCACATTTTAAGTTTTAACAACACAGCAAAGAGGTTAGAATGACATGATGCCTTGATTGATGAACATGAATGATTGATAATAATAGGATTTCTAAGGCCTAGTTGCTCTAGGCTTTCAACAACATCTAGGTCTATATGTTCCTAGTCCAGGAACATATTTTTTAAAGATATGACTTCATAGAGGAATTCAGTTGCTAGTAGGCCTAGGCTAGGCTAGGCTAGTGCTGGATCAAGTAGGCCTAATGATGACATCAACCTCACCTGTAGGTCTAGGGTTAAGCAGCCTTATTTGTTGGCCTAGATATTCAAATACATGTTCATGGACTAGGCCTTTGCCTAGGCATCCCATTCAAATAATGATAGGCCTACGTATCTAGTTAATACCTTCATTCATCGAAAACCCAATCTAGCCTCGACCCAGGCCTAGTACATATTTTTTAAGGAATCAGAATCGATTTGGTAAATAATGGTAAATAGGCCTAATTTTATTTATTTAGTTTCTTTTTTATACTTTTATACTGTGATCTGTAAAAGTTCAGTTCGAGTTCGAAGTTCGAAACTTTTTTAGTTCAGAAGTTCGAGTTAATTTTGAAAGTCAAAAACCAAGGTTCGTCCATCCCTACTAGGCCTAAATAGCGACTATCTCTTGCACAAAGTTTTCCAGGGTGCAATCAAATTCAATAGACCACTTGAGACTCTTGATGATCTAAAAACTTTCACAAAATAAAGTGAACTAGGGCTGATAAATACTTCTATGAGCAAAATAAATACAGGCATTGATCTAGTTTTTCTCTAAACTTGAGCTAAATCAAATTAACATTTTGCAATTGTAATATCAGTGTGATAGCATGAAAAGACAGCCTAATACTGTATTCAAGTTTCAGAACGTTCTTTAAAATTGCATAAAAATACGTCAACTCCAGATGTGATACAAAGGTCCCAAATCCCAATTCACCAACTTTGTTACAAGGCTGTGTAGTCTCGTTTTTTAGTTTTCTATAATATGCACACCATACACATTTTTAACTTCGAAATTGAAACCTTGAGCTATGAAAGTACTCAAACATTTGTTTTCTTATTTTTTTCTTAATTTTTCAATTGCCATTTTTTAACGTTTTCCAAAATACATGCTGATGATTTAAACAATTTTTATTGTGGTATAAGATTGGTCTAAGCCTGTTTTATAACAGTTTTCGTGAACCTTTTTAGAGTGGTATGATGGAACTCGCACTCAACATCTTTCCAGGCAAAAGGCACGGTAGGTTAGGTTTGGGTGGAAGAGCCCCCGAACAACAGCACTGCAGATGAACTTTTTTGAAGTGCGTTCTCAACGTTTCAGAAAAAAAATATAGGACTGCAGAATGCAATACCGAAAAATACGTAGGCTTATCTACTGTCATTTTTGTAGTGCAAAAACCTGAAAACGACTAAAAAGAACTCGAAGTTGGAACACTGATGGGAATTATAAGTAATAAGTTTTGGAGCTTGGGAAGTTGATAATGGCGGTTAGGTGTGATAATTGTGTTGATAAGCTATTTCAGTTTACTCCACAGCTTCACAGACAAAACATTGATAAAGATATCTCACTTAAAGAGATATTCAACAATTGACTACCTACCTAGTTGTGATTTATAGTTCATACTAGGGATGTCATAGGGTAGGAAAATTCGGATCCGGTTCCAGACCTTCCAAGAACCGGGTTACCCGAATCCTGAAAGCCTAAATTATGTCATCTTATCTTGGTTACACCCCCCCCTCCCCCCCGAAACCACGCGGTTGAAGGTCGTTCTCTGTCCGTGTCAGCTGCCGGCCGCTGTGTGGGTTGGGCTCTGTGCGGCCGCTGCGCGCGGGTACGGCGAGGGGGTTGGGGGAGGGGAGTGTATATGGCATCACAGAACTCGCCCGCAGAAATGACAGCGCGTACTAACCAGCGACCAGCTGGCCACGCCCACAAGCAGGAATTCACTGTAGCTTCAAGGAAAGTAGCCGCAAAAATATCGTCGCGTATTTTTTTTTTTTTTTTTTATACAAATAATACTACCCGATAAGGATCCGGATCCTAAAAATGGATTCGGGTAATTTCTGGATCCGGGCAACCCGGGTACCCGGGTACCCTATGACATCCCTAGTTCATACGTGAATCAAGCTAAACGTGAGTTAAATCGTTGTTTCAGATGATAGCTGCACCTCCAATGCCCATGTCGGCGCCTCCAATTCGGTACCGGCCTCACCATCAAGCGCCACCGGTCCGTGCTAACTCCTTTCCAAAGAGGCCAGTAGAACCGACAGGACCACCTGTCACAGTCTTCGTGGGCAACATTACAGAGCGAGCCCCAGATGCTATGATAAGGCATATCTTGGCTGCTTGTGGACACGTTGTCTCTTGGAAAAGAGTTCAGGGTAATCCTTTTGCATAGTTTTAGGCTGGGATGTAAATAGGGTGACCAGACGCCCCGAAAAATGCGGGACAATCCTGAATTTGACACGTGTCAGTCCCGCGTCTCAAAATGTTTCATTTCAGGAAGCCTTTTGACCCAAAATTAGTAAATACACAATTTTCTTGGATTTGGGGCTCAAAAATTACAAATTTCAACTAGGAAAAATTAAAGAAGGGAAGCGGTCAGTGGTAAATTTGTAATTCGGCGCGCCACCACAACTGGCAGTCTTTTGTGTTGAAAGTCTTATTTGCTTGTGCTTTTCTAGCAGAGCACTAGCGTGCAATGCACCGGCAAGGCACGGCTACGCCGCTATAAATATGGAATAAAAATATAAAAAATATAAATATCGAGTAAGAAAAGTTAAACAATTGAAAAAAACACTGTCACCATTTCACTTTCAGCAAACATTTAACCTCTGACAGGGTTTTCACTTCCATTGGACCATTGGGTTACAGAAAAAAAGTGTCCTGAAATTCAGTCTTGACCATCTGGTCACCCTAGATGTAAATGGTTCTTATTTTGTCCTCTCTATCTATAAAATGAACTATCCACTTGTTCATTTCTGTAGTTCAAGCAAACAAATCATGTGTATTCCTATCCCTGAAAAATAATGAAATAGTACAACGTTGTTTCTTGATATTACTTCGTCCGATTCAACGGCCTTGTGCATTAATACGGCTTTTTTTTATAAAAGTCATGGTGAATCCCCATAAGTTACAATGTTGTGGACTAGCTTGCTACAAAACGCTGTTATTATAGTGAATTTTAAACGATATTTTTTCAATACAGTATTGATACTGGCCCAGTTTTGCCAATACAGTACAACCCGTTTATTTCCAAGATGCCCCTAGTTCCAAACGTATTAGATGGGAAAACGTATTTTAAAAAACGTTTTAGGGTCGTTCCGCGTGATTATCTCGCTCCACCTCGAGACAATCATGTCTCTCTCTCTCTCTCTCTAGCTCGCAAGTCACATGGCATGTCGTTGTTACACTGCGCTTCACAACACAGCTTGCACTTGTCGGATGTTGGTGCTAGCAGGGGGGGGGGATGAACAGGTGCAAAATTACCGGGTGTTTCTCAACAATATATTGAAGTTAATATAGACAGTAAATATTCACAATCAGAGTAAGTATTTCACATTATACACAAATTTTACAACATAGTAGGCCTACGGTACTCCTAAATAATACTTGAATGTTTGTATTGTTTAGCGCTAGGTGAAATAAGTATCCAAAGCTTAATCCAAAGCTTAGCTTAGCTTCTGCTGTGTGGCTTGTATGAGGATTTGCTTCAACCTTTTTCATAATGTTCAGCTGTCTTCGATAGTGAGGGGCTTTCTTTTAATCCCTTTAGACAACACAGGCACTTTTTCACTTGCACTGTAGGCCTACTTAAAAATCACATGAATAAACTCACGGTAAAGCCTGTCCGCTCATAGTGGAAACGAAACATTTAGAGCTAATGACCAATGTTTGTCTAATATACCGTGAAATGGGGTTAAAAGGACTGCTAACAGGTAATGTGTAGGGCCACAGATTTATGGTAAATAAAAACTCACTATTTCGTCATATAAAATGCAAGATTTCGTTTTAATAATTCGTCAAATAACGTACATTTCGTCACAATAATAAATGAATTTAGCTAAAAAAAAAAAAAAAAAAAAAACTTAACAGATTTAGCTTTTTGTGCTAGGCCTATTGTTGAATAAGATTTTGTGGTAGGCCAGGCGCCTGGGCCTACAAATTAACCTGTGTAACTATGACTAGCCTAGGCCTATCCAACAGTAGATTGATTTAGGCCTACATTTACTGTGTTCCAAATGTTAAGCCTAACATTAACTCGACATTCTTAGGTTTAAGGCAAGTTCTGTTGTCCGAAAGAATGTTGCCATAACTTGAAAAACCCTTGATCAGGCACTAATCCAGTTCTTTCTGCACATACACAACGCAAATAAAGAAAACCTAACCTCCAAAAAGCGGGTAGCATGGGCGACGCCCACAACGAATGTGACGTCATGTACTCAAATGTGACTCACAAACAGAAGGCAGTGGAATGTCGTATTTACAGTGCAGTGAGGAAAGACAACCATCTTGATTCTTGCCTTTTAACTTGTTTGGAATTGTGACGTAGTTATGGCGGTTAACAAGAAAACCTGAAAATATGCAAAATATATTTCGTTTTTTCGTAATTTAGTTACTAAAATCATAGAAATTTGGAATTTTCGTTTGAAATTCGCGTGATGGAAGAATAATGCCAGATTTCGTGAGATAACTAATTTTTCGCGCCAAATCGCGAATAAATTTTCGGTTTTAAAGTATCCCAAAATGGTTCATAACCTAAAATATACAAAAAAAAACATGTTTTCAGCACATTTCGTGAATTCGCGCTTCGCAAAAATTCGATGGCCCTAGTAATGTGCTGTTGTCATTTCCTTGAAATTCTTTTTCTTTCAAAGGGTGACATTCTTTCGACTTCCGTTATTATAAAATTGGCAACCGTGTTTTTCTAGTAAATCTTGGGTTACAAGCCAATTATAATAGTTCAATATGTACACAAACATAGGTCATTAACTCTACTATGAGTGGACACAACCGGTCGAACGTACCAGTAGCACAAAAGAAGACTTACGAGCAGCAGAAGACTGATGAGCGTGTTCACTGTCCGGCGGATGAGACAAGTCAAGCAAGTGCAAGGCCCCGAACAAGCATAAGAATGCCCCGTCATATGCCGGCTGTCGGCTGATAGAAACACTGGAGCGCTGCTTATATAAGCGCTGGATCGCAGCGGGTAAAGTCGTATTTTTTCACGTTCGCGGTGGGCAAAAACCAATTTCACGCGTTAAAAATGGATTTGGAAACCAATTTTTTGAAAGTATTAGGCGGGGAAAATGTATCTTGCAGGAACGTATAAGCCAGGTAATTTTATATAGGTGTTAATACGAAATTAAAAAGCACCAATAATTTCGCTGTTTTTGGCGGGAAAATGTATCTGAAGGGAACGTATTAAAAGGGTTGTACTGTATCGTATTCGTATTGATATGGAATTTCATATCGTGTGTAGGGTTGCCAACAGTTATGGTTTCCCTGGGATGGACCAGGAATAGGTTTTGTCCCGATGGAAATTAAACTGATTACGGGACGACAAATGCCCCGGGATTGCGTGAAAGCGTCCTACTACTTCTGCCCGCTACTCCGAAACGTTATTGGTTGAAGCAAACAGTGAGAATGGAACAAATGATTGTGGGAGAATAGGGGTTTTTCAAAGATGACTGAATTCAAATGCACGATATTTCCGTTATCATACGTTTCAGTAAAAATACGTAAGACCTATTAATATCTTCTTCTTTTCCTATGCCTGCATTTTTGGCTTAGGCTACTGTAACACACTATTAATATTAAATAGTCACACAATAATAAATAATATTTAAAAATTCCATGGACACACGACAAGATTCTCTCCCTTTATCCTCTTGTTGGGGGTGTTTCATGCTCTAGCATTCCCTTACAGTTCCAGTGCCTAGCACAGCATGTTAATCTGTGGAAAGTGTAATGTTTCTTGGTGGCTCATTCTAATTCTTTGCCCTTCCTGTAAATGCAAAAGAAAGACTTTGTTCAAAAGTAATAGTGTATTGACTTAACTTCTTTATTGTTGTTAACTTGTAAGTTAACATAGTTCAGGCATCAAGCAATAAAAAATGTTTCAGGAACTTAAATCCTGTAAAAATGGAGGGGGGGGGGGGGGGGGGGGGTTAATTCGCCCTCCTCAGTATTAGGGGAGCCGGTCTCTTTTTGCACATTATTTATCCCGGAATGTTACTATCTAGATTTCAGAACCCTAATCGTGTGACATTTACTTATTTTTCTTATGGAAGAGATATATCTTCAATGCCGACCCAATGCAGGGTTGGGTGCGGCAATAGATGATGATGATGGTAATTAGCATACGTATTACTATTATGTGACCTTTACACCCTCAGCTAGATTGCAGTTGAACTTTGTGGTGGTTTTTGCTCGTCTTGACAATTGAGCACGTAGACGTTGGGCAATGAAAGAAAGGCATGATTGTGTAAACACGTTTTGCAGTCTGCTTACACGGTCTATCTATTAATTGAAATTGGCCAGCCCTAAGCTGAACAACAGATCTTTTTTTTTTTTGTTTTCTTCTTGTGCCAAGATGGCTTTTTCAGCCATTCTTTTGTCTTACTATCCAATATAAAACTGCTTCCTTTTCTGGCCTGCTCATATCATTGGGCAAGGAATCAATAAAAACCTTGAGGGCAGCACATCTAAAAAGATGTGCCCTGTCTTGTACAAGATGTGCCCTGTCTTGTACAGATCTAGTTTATAAGATACACCATGTGGCTATGTAGGCTATACAGTAGGCCTATAGACATAAAATTATAAATAGGCCTATCGATTGACTTTTTGTATTTTCTCTCTAGCCTTTGGTTTCTGCGAGTTTGGAAGTCCAGATGCTGGTCTGCGTGCAATTCGCCTTCTTCACGACATGGACCTCGGAGGCAAAAAGCTGGTGGTCAAGGTAGATGCCAAAACCAAAACTGTGCTGGACGAATACAAAGGTATTTATCAAACAACCTATCAGCAGAGCTGGGTAACGCGTTACTGTAATGAAATTACTTTTTTCAGTAACTTGCCAGTAATCTTACTATAATCTTATTACAATACTCCGAATTTAACATACAAGTAATTTCACTACTTATTTCATGGTTATTTGAGATAAGTAACGTATTACCTTCGGCGCCCCCGGTGCCTTTGAAACATCAGCAAAATATGCAATATTAAATTATAAAATTAATATACTATCTAATACAGACTGTACATAAACACTTGTTATCAAATGCATAGTCATTCCTCACATGCTCATCAACTCATCCTTTCCTCAGACTCGCCCAACCACCAGAGCAGTCCACATGGCAATGAGCACTGCTTTGTGATTTGTGGTTGGTTGGGCGAGTCTGAGAAAAGGCTGCGTTGAGGAGCACGTGAGGAATGACTATGTATTGGACCCTGAATGTGGCTTTTGGAAGTACTTATTTTTATTTCCTTGCCTTCTTCAATATTCCTGTAATAATAAAGTATTTATTTGAAAAGATTTTTCTTATTTTAAAATTTGTTTGAAGTTATTTCACTACTTTTCTTCATAAATAGTAATGTAATTTCATTACATTTTTGAAAAAGTAACTTCTTGGTACCAGTAATTTAACTAATTTTATTACATTTTAGCTCCAGCTAAGAAGTAACATAATTTCACTACTTTTCAAAAGTAATTTACCCAGGTTTGCCTATCAGTATGCATAGAGTTGTTTGTTTTTCGCAAGGTACGATTAAAAAAAGTGTAATTTCATTAGGGGTGTTCGACGATATTTTTTCAGTATCAATATCAGCTTCATTTTGCTGATATCGTATTGCAATATTGTTATTAAAAATTTGACATCGATATCGCAATATCAAACTTTTGGTGGCAATGAAACAATAGGCCTACTTAAAAAATTGTAGTCAATTTTAAGTATTTTTGCAGTGGCCTGCAGTATGCGTTGCTGCAGTTAGTCCCTTTACCTCACTACCCCCCCCCCTCCCCCTCCCCACCAATGGATGAACTTGAAAATTTTCTGCCCATGGCATGCAGGCATAAGTTCTTTATAAACACTGTGTGTGTAGCCTAAGACCCTTGATGACTGATGAGTCACGTCATGTCAAGTATTTACTATTGACTGTCATAAAACTATTTAGCAATACTGGACATCAACATTCTTCACGGAAAGAATTCGGGGTTCCAGGTACAAATAGAATAGTTGCATGGATCCAATGTCTCACCTCAAACAAAGGGAATCCCCCACTGCCCTGACCACTATCTGGGTGGCCACTATGTGCAGCTATGAACTGCAGCAACGCATACTGCAGACCATGGGAAAAAATACTTAAAAGTTGACAATTATATCATGATATCCTCGGGGGCTGGGGGTAGTTGTTCAGTGACAAACGCTGCAGCAAACATACTGGTGGATGGGCACATAGCAATAGAGGGGAGCAGCAGGGAGCATCAAACTAAGAAAATCTTAAGTAGGCCTATAGTTCACTACTTTTTGCATTTTTAAAAAGAAATTGAGGAAACTATAAAACCATTTTCAAACACCTACTTGGCAGTCTTATTATTAAATTAAATTAGTAGTGTAGGGCCAGCAATTAACAAGTATAATATTAATTTAATATTGATGGGTCTGCCTGAAAACTTACTTGAGGGTATCCAATAGGCCTACTTTAGTTTGGTGCAGAGCTAATTTTCTAGTGGAATGTCCCGGAACTCAGTACTGGCACCCTTTTTCAAACAAAAAATAAACTAAAAAGTAAAAATGTGTAAATTTAATATTTACCCATTTCCAACTTTATGTTCTAAAAGGCATTTATTGATTATTTTAGCGGAACATCGCAAGAAATTACGTGGCCAGTCTCCACTTCAAGATGAGACTCCTGATGAAGACGACTACTTGGATGAAGGCATGAAGCAAACAGATCGGGCCACTCTTGATCGTATTCGAGTGGTACTAGAAGACTATGAGTCAGACATGAACAACTTTACTGAGACGCGTTCAACAGCAGATCGAGTCAAACAAGGTTAGTTTAAGTGATTAACATTAGATTTAAAGCCTATACATAGGCCTACTAGAGCTGCTCAATAGGGATGGGATAGTGTACGTTTTAGTACGTGTAGGCCAACGCATTTACTGTTTTCCTCTAAATATTGAATGCATGGACCTGTGCACACCGCGCCTGTAGAGACACATGGTTATACTGTGTGCGACCGGCCACAGCATACAATCTTAGCTGACCGATGTCGTGCCACTGAACCAACATCGCACACGAAATTCATGTGTAGGCTTACAGTGCGCATCCTAATTCACGTGAAAAATCTATTGTGTAGGCAGGCACGAACGTGTACACGTCTTTTGAACCAAATTGAAAAAATGATAACCATACTCATCAAATTTTTGAAAAAATTAAAATTTAAGGAGTACAAGTAAAAAACAATCTAAAAAAATTAAATATTGCCAGGCAGTTCAGGTGTGGGGAGTAGCCTACACTCGTAATAGTAGTACTTGTATGTTTAAGATTTTATAGTTAGAGGAGCAGATGTTGGACAGGTGAGATGCATAACAATATCAATTAGGGTTGGGAGTTGACATCGATTATTTGATTTGACATCGATGTCTAAACCAAAATTGACATTCGATTTGACATCGATTTGCAATCTCAAATCGTAATAATCGTTCGACATCGAAACTTCCGTGCAGTATTTAATTTTCAAATATCCCGCGTTGAGAGCGCGGAAGTTGGTCAAACTGGCAACCTTGTACACAAAGCACAGGTTGATTCCAGCGAGTGCGCGCATGCGTAGGCTCCAGTCGGTGAACATGTTTCACCCTGTGGGCCTGTCCATCCAGTTCCAGCCTGTAACGCGGCCTTGAACGTTATGTTCCGTGTTGACTCAAGAAACAAATCAATCGTATAATATATTTGTCTCCCCGCGGTTTGAGATGTCGTCTTTGCCAGTAAGGCCTGTTTTAGTGACGCCGACGGGAAAGCGAAGTGATGTGTGGAAGTCATTTGGATTTGAAGCAAATAAAGACGGCCAAAAAACACACTAACTTTTTTTGTTTGGGGGGGGGGGGGGGGGGGGTTGATGTCGAAAATAGTTTCGATGTCAAAATTTTCGGTTTGACATCGATTACGAATTTATAATCAAATCCCAACCCTAATATCAATAGTGACTGGAAATCCAATAACTATGGAGAACTTATTTTGAACAGAGCTCTTCTAAAATGTACATATACCAAAATCTGGGGAATGAATAAGATGAAGAGGAAGAAGAAGGAGTAAGCAAAAGGTTGGGCATGCTTTAGGAACCTTGCAAAACTATAGAGGTTCAGGAGTGGTTGATGGCAAAGTCGGCGCACAATTGCCTGGCAACGGGAACGTGAACGCTAAGTTAAACCCGTTTTCGTTACCATGATACGGGAAGGTTGTGCATCTTGTTGTAAGATAACACAGAGGATCCAACTTCGTTACCGTCCCCGTTATCATTGGTGGGCAATTGTGCATTGGCCTTTACTGTGGAAATGGTGTGTGTGCACAAAGTGCACTAAAGAGATGACTTTTTTTTTGTATGGTAATTTAGTGCAGCTTGGAAATGGAAGAGTTTCCTAGAAGAATATTATATGGGAGTTATTGTACCGGTACCCCCTTTTTAAGAAAAAGGATCAGAAGAAATGTTTAAGGGTTAGAACATTTGTAGAGCCTACATTAATGTGCCAGTGTGTAAAGCTATGATTGATGGGATAAGGTGTAGGCGGAAGGCTGTCTCCTAATCGGAAAGTACAGTTTGGCCCACTTTTAAAGAACTCTTAACAAAATTCTGTATTTAACAAAATAATTTTGATTCATCCTAGAAGCAAAAGTACATGCAAATTTGTTCTGTTTTAACAAAATAAAAATTAGCTCCCTTCAAGTACATTATGAATGCATTCTTTTATTGGATCTGTAAATCTGGCTCAGCATGCTCGGTGACGTCATAGATTCCCAGATTGTCATCGGATTAAAGGAATGTTACACTACGTATTGTTGTGTACAACGAGAAAACAGGGCTTGTTTACCATACGTTTCACAAGCTACAAATCTATTATTTTTCAATGTTGTAGATGCTGAAGAATATTTTATTAACATTGCTCTAAATGACAATTTTGCAGAAGAAATAGTTCCAAACAGTGAGCAATAAATAATAATCAATAATCAGTCAATAGTCATCCATTGTGAATGATCGCGAGATTTTTTTTAGGTTATCTTTGTGTCAAAATTGTGTAAGTTGTAGCGCCATCCATCTTTGATTTGCTGTGTGAATCGGAAATGAAACCCCGAGCGTTGCGAGCTCGCTCGACAGATCTGCTCGGTATCAAAAGAATGCTAAAGACTAGTGGTGTCAAACGATATTTTTTTCAATATCGATATAGGCGCCATTTTGCCGATATCGTATCGCGATATTGATATTAAAAAATTGACATCGATATCGATTTTTTTTCCGGCGGTAATAAAACAATACATAAGAAATCGTAGTCACATTAAAGTGTTTTCGCCGTGGCCAGCAGTATTTTCGCTGTGGCCAGCAGTACGCGTTGCTGCAGTTAGTGTCTTCACGTTTATACCCCCCCCCCCCCCCCCCCCCCCGTTACCCCAGGATATCATTATCAACTTGAAATTTTTCCGCCCGTGGCCTGCAGCTGCAGTACGAGTTGCTGCACAGCGATAAAGGCTTGAATTCGCGTGATGTCGTCTAGTCATGTTTAGAGCATCGGCTATTGACAGGCATAAGAGTATCAAGCAATACTGAACAACAACATTCTTCTCGGAAAGAATTCGATGTTCCAGGTATAAATAGTTGAATGGATCCAATGTCTTGACTCAAACAAAGGGAACCCGCCGGCCCATGCAGCCATCTGTGTGGAGGGGGTAGATGTCCAGTTACAAACTGCAGCAACGCGTACTGCAAACCATGGGAGAAATACTTCAAGTGGACAATGATATCGCGGGCTGTGGGGGGGGGGGGAGGGGGGGGGGTGGTACTCAGTGACAAGCTGCAGCAACGCATACTGCAGCAATGCATACTGCAGACCATAGCGGAAATATTTTAATATTTTAAGTTGACCACGATATCGATTTTTTCGATATGACAATACCATATCGATATCGAAATTAATGGTGATTTTCGTGCGATATCGATATCGTATCGAATTATCGATATCGTTTGACACCACTACTAAAGACCATGTCCGGATTCATTAAAGGACCACTGCTAGCGTGCTCTGATCGCTCAGGAGTCAGGATACATTAAAAAATGTACTCTGTAAGTGGGTTGGATTGTATGTTCTTAATCCAACCTTGATTTGGGGTTTTCAGCGGAAAGCAAGGATCGGAAGATGTCGCGCACTCAAGAAAAGCTGATGCAACTCAGTCAAGGGGGAGAAGCAGCCACCCGAGATAACCTGGTGAGCCTATGTACTATAAATATGAAAATCATTGGTACAATTGCCAAGTTGGCTGGACTGTCCTCATGAGCATGAACTCTGTTCACTTCCTAGTTCGGTTCAATTTACACTTTTTGTTCCTGTAGGCCTACGTTTAATGTTTCTCTATCATGGGTATGTGGATAATTTCAGATTTGTATGCCTCACATGTAATTCTACCTCAAATAATGTAAATTGGGCTTTTTTGGGTAATCCTAATTGCCATCGGCTTCATGAGAATAAAATACTGCCACGAAGGGACATTGCATTATTTTGTTATTCTTTAATGAGAGTGGCAAAACTGGTGCTTTAAAAAAAAACTGGTCCAGGCCAAAATTTGTTGTACCACAGCACATAGTCGAACATCATTCAGAGCTCCTGCAATCGTGCATCATTCAGAACTGCCTGTTGAAAATATGGTGCACACCTTCGGCTATGCCGGACCTTTTTATCTAGATGTAGGCCTACTCATTTAATTGTAACTGTAGATTTCAGTCACACGTGAACATTTTTTACTATTCGATTAAGGTGATGCCATTCGGGGCTTTTTCGTACTCGGCGGGCGCCAATTCGCACCAAAATTCGTGTGTAGATAAGTTAGTTAATGCCTCCCCCCTCCACTGGCCTCATGCACAATAGTCGGTACAAGAACACTTAAAGGTTGGAATTCATAGTCGGCCCCTACACCTAGGGGCACCCATTGTTGCTATGGATTTGTTTTGTTTATGGGAAATAACATGCAAACAATTGTTACCTTGGTAACAATGGGCGCCCCTAGGTGTAGGGGCCGACTATGAATTCCAACCTTAGCCTTCAGTCATGAGTAGTGTTGGCAAATTGAAAATTTTCAGTGAAATGAAAATTTTTCAGAAAATTTTCAAGAGACTTTTTCAGAAAATTTTCAAATAATTTTTATTGCAAATATGATTTAGGTTGGTCATCTTACATCATCTGATAGTATTAGATACCAAAGAAAAGCATGTGGAATTGTGATACTGAATACCCATTTAAATGTCCATTCAATGCAATAATGCATCTTGTTGCCTGCCAGAAAATTAAAGTTATATTCAAACAAAATGTCTTTGGATACCTTCTATATTAAAGGCCAGTATTACAATCAACAAATAACAATAAAATCTGTTGAAGATAACAAAGCAATTTGTTGTAAGCAATAGGCCTAATTGGTTGATTTCAAAGAAGATACTGAAGGGAGGTTGCCAATGGTGAAAACAAGCTACTCGACAAATAAATAGTAAAATACAGCATTGAAATAGCGGGCCTAATTACAATAAGTAGGCTATTTTAGTAACGATAATCAACAAGTGTCTGAGTTGCTTTTCAATACAGACACATTACCAGTAAGTTTAAGTTAAATATAAAACCCATTTTTTAAAGTACAAACATCAAGTTATATGATAACACTAAATATTTTTTTTTTTTTAAATTTGTTGAAAATTTTCATGAAATTTTCAACAAATCAAAATTTTCTGAAAATTGCCAACACTAGTCATGAGGCAGCAGTGATAGAGGAAGGATGTGTCGCTCGCTGGCGTGACTGTGCTAGTGACGCGCTGTTGTCTAGCACTCATCTCCCGCAACAAGTCCACCTCACGCGACGTAGTGTCAACCACGGCACAGTCGTCTCTGCACTGTATAAACAACTGAAATGAAAGGTTTTTGACTTGATGGCGAGTGCTTACGGACAGAATTGGTACGAAGAATCTCCCCATTGTAGCACTTCTCGCAGCGTGCTAGTCCAAACACCACCACTCAGTCAGTTTTGAACGTACGATCATGAAATAACTTGTGAAATGGTCGGAAAAGATGAATTACGAAGCAGAGACTGGTACTTTGTACATAGTATTGGCCGTTTGTGTTATCCCTTACACCATGTAGGTATGCTAGTAATAAAACATATAAAACTTAAAACATAAACGGCCTCGATTTACATACTATGCGTGTTATACTAATTTAACTTACGCTAATCTTATCTTACATGAGAGCTTACCAAACCACAGTGCGCTGTGGATTCAGATTTTCGATTTCGAAGTCCATTCTTGAGATATAATTTGAAAATGAAAATGTTGGGTGGTTTTTGACGTAGTGGTACCCTTCGCTCTTAACTGTAGGCCTACTTCACTAGCCTTTTTTATTTTTCATCCAAAAGGTTGTTTCATTTGCAAACAAAAAACTGGCTATCTGGATTGATAATTCAAACAAAAAACTGGCTATCTGGATTGATAATTCAAACAAAAAACTGGTGAGTAACTTTTAATTTGTGTGTTGTAAAGTTGACCTAACTTTTTGTTGCAGATATTAGATGATGTTGAAATCGAAGAGGGTAAACGAGACTTGATTACAAGAGAAATCGGCAAATTTCGCGAGATCATGAAGGTAAATAAACATAACTTAAGTGATCCCCTTTGCAACTCATGAATGCTTTTCATGTTCATTTCAATATTGGCCCTCTTTCTAGCATAATATGGTCCCGCCCTCTTCTAGTATAATTGAAGAATAATCGATTAGGCCTTAGATCCCACATAATTTATCGAACAGTATAATGGGGACATTGCATACCCTAGAAATTGGTATGAATTTGTATGTGTGTGTGAATAAAGGTTTTGTGTCTTGAAGCATCAAATAATTTTATATTTGCATTTTTCAAAATAAGTTTTTCTAGATAATACGCCTAGCTAAATTTTTAGGTATCCACATAAGTAAACCTTGTTTTACGTGGTTTATATTTTCTAATCAAAATAGTGGTCTCAAACTTTAGTTCTTAATAAGTTCCAAACTTGAACCAGACTTGTACAACATGGCAAGATGGAAGGAAGAGGTCTCGTGTATCATCCTTCAGGGTGTCCACAGACCACTATTTTCCACTATTTTGCCACTATTTTTAGCATTGCAATCATGTAATTTTTCAATTTTACTATTTCCAAATGATTTAATTTTCCCACTGATTTTCAATACGTACTAATTTTAAAGGTTGGTAACATTTTTATCTTCATTTCCTAATTTGAGTCATGTGTGTTGGTTGTCCTGGGAGGGAGACTATTATTTGTAAACTAGGAAAACGCTCTGTTTGACGTGTTGATAAGCGTATGTCCATTTCTACCAACTTTCTGGCGAAAAGATCTCAAAGCTAATAAAAACAACAATAAACTACAATTCAAGAATGTGCATTGCAAAAAATTTTGCTAATTTCCATAGCTATCATACTTTCCGACATTGTCGAATGCAGTGCAATGTGCGTTGCTAAGAATTTTCGTTGTCATTCTGTCTAGTGTTTTTGCCGCGGTCCGCCACCGTTACTAACAGTTATTGACAGCAATATAAATGTACTTTCTGCCTCTAATACGTATCGGATCGCGTTTACATTAGTATATTCGTGACCAGACGGAAATATACTATAAGATAGCCGCCTCACATTTTGATGTTACTGTGTTTCAGGAAAATATTTTCGAGTAACTTTTGGGTAACTTTGCCAATGTTTATCAGATCGCCATAAAATGGAACATATTCGTGACCGGAAAAAGCTTTAGAAAAGTATGACCATCTCACATTTTGCCGCCATTTTGTTTCAGAAAAATATTTTGCAGTAACTGTGTAACTTTTTAACTTTTCGAACGATTTTGTCTCAAAACTATACACCTTCAATCCACATCGAGGCTTGTGGATGGTCCCAATTTCAAGTTGATTGAATTTTCCGTTCGACCGCTATCGACAGACATAAAAAAAAAATAAAGAAAAAACCCCCAAAAAACAGAACGAAGTGCCATAAAGGTCTATTGGAGACGCTCGCTTCGCTCGCTTGATAACCATATTTCAGACTTTCCTCGTATTAGCGTGTTGCCTGCTATGGATCCAATCATAACGCATTGCCACTATTTTGCCACTATTTTTCAGCCAATGGGCCACTATTTTTGCCACTATTTTCCCCATTTAAGACCACTATGGCCACTATTTCTACATCCTTAGAGCTGTGGACACCCTGATCCTTTAATTTATATATCATGCTAAATGTTTAAGAAAACTTAATCTTGGTTAGTCCTCGTCCTCGGGACTTTCCACAGCTTACTTCACACAATGGTTCCTTGTCAGTAGCGACTGATCATATACCAATAGTTCGTGCACTCGTGCAGTACATGTGGAGGCCTGCATCAAAAGGTGGATAGCCATCCTGGTAGGGCCTACTATAAAAGTTGGCATGCACCAAAAGCTACAGATGTGTACAATTAGCACATAATCAAAATTATCCAATTATAAAACCATGTTCTTCATCGCTCAAGGATATAGAAATACTTAATCTGTACCTACTGCGTGTGCATTTGTAAAAAGGTTTCAACTTCGTAGTATTCTTTAAAATGGGGTAGACCAGGGTTGCCACCAAGTAATTTTTTAAATCCTCTGAAGATACCAAAAAAATCCTCAAAAATCCTCCAAAACACATTTATTCTGCTGTAACTTAGCATATTATAAAATGTGAAAGAATTAAAAAAGATTTTAGGTTATGTGTATTTTTAGGTTATGCATTATGCCGGATGATCTTTAAGAATTTACCTCTCCATTATAATGTATATATAAATAAATAAATAATAAATTAATTTGTCTATATATATACCGTATATATATATATATAAACAAGAAACCAGGCAAAAAAACAGCATAGACTCATATAAAAAGTCAGTCGTCACGTCACGGGCTCCTTGTTACCAACGACTCAACGAGGCACGGGCAACGCGCTCTATCGTACACTAAAAGAACACACACGTTCTGCAAAGTTGACGATAGAGGACGCTACTTACTACTAGACCAATCACAACGCTTTAGGTACCGCATTGGCTTTCTCCCACACAAGCTCCACCCTCTGCTTGTTAGTATAGCAAGACAACTTACAAAAACACAGTTGAAATCTCGATATTTCACACGTGTTTTGAGACATCGTGTCTATGCTGCGGGTTCAAGTGTAGATTGTCCAACTTTACTTTTTATGTTATTAAATCGTTCTTTATGGCGGAATTTTCAAATTATAGTAAATTTCAGGGTTTTTACAATAATGGTAGAAAATCCGCCAATTTGGCCGTTAATCCTCATGTCCGCGAGGCACCCTAAAAATCCGCAAAAGAGGATAAATTCCGCAAAAACGGCAACCCTGGGGTAGACCCTATTCTGTAGTGTCATTTCAGCTCATCATAACTAGCTAGCATAGATATATTGAAAAAAAAACATAGAATAAACATTTTCTTCTAAATTGTGTTCAATGTTGACCTACAATAATAGTTATTGTTCTGTGATCGTGTTGCGTTGACAGCACGTATCAATTGGCACAAGTTCATTACTCCACGTAAAATATAAGGAGATTTTTTTCGCGTCATCATTGCATAAATTACTCGATGACAAAATTACGCCCGTTATTACAGTATTTCCACTTGAAAACTCGCGTGACGCTAGGCCTACGTAGCACGCCTGAGGTACTTCACTAGCTTGTACTTGTTAGATAATAGTACTGTTCGACACAAAAACAGTTTTTTCAAAAATATTTTTGTAGGGCCTGTTTAAAAAAAAATTATTTCGAAATGGGTTTTTTGGTCTCTTCGATTTCCAAATATCAAGGTTATACTGTACTGAATAACAACACCTCCATTCCAGTTACTAATTTTGAAAATTTCAATTAAGATTAAATTTGATATTCAAATTTATATGAACTTTATTATTCCACACACATGCATTTCACAAACATGGTTTGTGTTTTTGTTTCCATGCCTTTATAAATTTGGAGATCCAATTCTAATCGAAAGGCAAATAACGAATAATGTGTATTATTTTGTCAGTTTTGAATACGTATTGTGTTTCCTATTATTCAAAATTGTCAAGTATTTGCCTAGTTCAGAATACCTACATAGGCCTAGGTACCCTAGTGCATTTATTGGAAAACTGACGATTTGTAGAAAAGTTCCGACTACATTGTAAAAGTAGTTTCGATGTAAATTGTCAAATTTTCAGATATTTCCACAGACCATAGTAGTATGTTAAATTGGGAAATATTCTCATTAAAAAGGCCTAAGCTATCCCATCAATAAAATCTAATAAATGAATAACCTAGGCCTAAACTACAATAATTACAAAGTTTAAAGAATGTTATGTCATAAAAGTGTCTGAATGTTAAGCTTATAACAATACTGTGACCACCATAAACACACTGCCTTCATTTATTGTTGTAAAATGCTTTTCAAAAACACACAGTGCTAATACATGTAGGCCTACTATCCTATTTGGAACTTTCAATGAAGTAACCTTTCTATTCACTGTCTTAAAGCTATAGTTTTTGTCTATTACTATTTTACTTATTAGGTAATTTATTTCAAACAAGTGGTGTAGATTTTTGTCCTGGTGGTCTCAGGTTATTATAGCATGCTTTTAGAGGGTTAAGCTTAAGTTAAGTAAGTCTAGTACAGTGACGTGATGTGTGGTACTTCCTCACTCAAACATCTAGGCTGCGGCGGAGAAGGCTTGGCCAGCGTTGGAGCGTTGTTTAGTGACTTATCGCCAGCTGGGGTGGTGAGTATTTGTTGGACCAACATATACCTAGCAGGCAATTAAAGTAGCCTGTTTGTACTCATTTTATACATCTTTCTCCAGCTACTTAGGACTAATCGATCAATGCAGACAATTTGGGCAGAAAGTAGAAATGTGTTATATGTACTACTTTGAAACAAGGGCAACTGAAGCACTTGCCATTACTGTAGAACTATCAAACCAATCATTGAAACATGACCCCGTAATCTTAATTTTGATTCCACTTGATGTTTTCGTCTGCAGTCTATTCATATCATCCTAGTCTTAGTGGAACTTTGTTTTGACAAGTCTCATGTGCAGTGAAGGATGGGCGGGTGACAGTAGTTGTTCGTCATTCATGTCTGGTTGTAATTGTGTCATGCTGGACTAAGTTACATAAGCTGTAACTATGGTGTATCATGATGTAGCTAAGATTCTCAATGTTTCTATGTACGTTTATATTTTTGTATTCAAAAAGCATGTTCAGATCAGCTTCATAGTGTAGCACATCTCCTACCTTCGCATTTGTATCCTTTGTGCCTAGGATACAATAGGTCCAGGGTAGCTCTGCTTGTATACAGTGTGCTAAAAGGCCACAATGTAATTTGATCTTCTTGATAAGTAGATGTCATGAAACAATAGATCTTGATGCCATTCATTATTGCAACAACTACGTAGTTTAAAGTGTGTATAGTGAGGTTAGTGAAAACTTACAATTACCAACATTAATGAAACTGTACAACATTCAAGAGCTCAGTTAGTTCATCATAATCGACTCTTAGGCTTAGAACATGGAACATTTCAAAATGTCTGTGTGCCCTATATTGTATATAACAATGATACATATGATAATTGATAATTCTTTAAAATAATTTTGTGTCCATCCAAAATAAATCTATTTTTTGATACAGGTAGGCCTACCTATATAGTAGGTACACAGACTATAGATAATTTTCTAATTTCTGGATCATAATTTCTTTGGGGACTGGAATTGAGCTGTACTGTCCATAATGTACAGAACTTTTTAATTTGTGTGTAGGCATATTATATAGTTCTCTCTGTTTATACCAATTGAACCCAACTCGACAAAACGATGCTTCATTTGGGAAGTGATTTTGTCAATATGTAATAATTAACTCCCTATTTGAGAGAATTTTGGGTTGGAGAATATTCCCAGGGCAATATTTCCACTTTAATATCCTATTTCCAATGTGTAGCACTAGGAAAACGCTCTGTTTGACGCGTTGATAAGCGAGCGCGTCCATATATACGAACGTTCTGGCGAAAAGATCTCAAAGCTAATAAAAACAACAATTAACAACAATTCAAGAATGCACATTGTGAACATTTTTCTAATTCCCATAGCTATTGTAATTCCCGATATTGTTGAATGCAGTGCCATGTGCGTTGCTAAGAATTTTCTTTGTCATGTTTTCGCCGCGGTCCGCCACCGTTACTAACAGTTATTGACAGCAATAGAAATGTAATTTCTGCCTCTAATACGTATCCGATCGCGTCTAAATTAGTATATTCGTGACCGGATGAAAATGTACTACAAGAACGCCACCTCACATTTTGCTGTTACTGTTTTTCAGAAAAATATTTTCGAGTAACTTTTGTGTAACTTTGCCAATATTGATCAGATAGCCATTAAATGAACATATTCGTCACCGGAAAAAGCTTTAAAAAAATATGGCCATCTCACATTTTGCCGCCATTTTGTTTCAGAAAAATATTTTGCAGTAACTATGGTGTAACTTTGTAACTTTTCAAACGATTTTGCCTCAAAACTATACACCTTCAATCCACATCGAGGCTTGTGGATGGTCCAAATTTCAAGTTGATCGGACTTTCCGTTCGACCGCTATCGACGGACATAAAAAAAAAAAAAAAAAAAAAAAAAAACAGAATGAAGTGCGGTTAGGGTCTAGTACGGTACACAAAAAAAAAAAAACAGAACGAAGTGCCATAAGAGTCTCGTGGAAACGCTCGCTTCGCTCGCTTAATTATTTATAAGTTCTGGCACAAAAGTAAATGTTTCCTAAATTTGTCTTGGTGATTGACTGATTGGTAATGACTAATGAGTAATAGTAATCAATAGTGCTTTAGGGGCCACTATTCAACCAACATTGGCTTCAATCAAAGATAAAACTACGTACTAATACATGGGAATTATAAAACCACCATAAATAATGTTGTGTTGAAAAGATTTTTCCTTGACTTACTTACTAAGTATGATACGTATACTAGTTGGGAGTTGTGTGTCTTGTTGGAAAGCAATTTCATTTAAGAGTCACTTATAAAGGAATTGATTGTATGCTGTAGATGAATAGGAAAGCGATGGTTCAGTCAAAATTAGTCTAATGAACAGTTGCCTAATTCTCATCAATAGAGGGGACATTGTTGTCTTTTTAGCTTTATTACTATTTATTTTATGCTAAGTTATTCAACAAAATTCAAGCAGTTTCCAGCTTTTTTTTTTCAAATTCTTGACTGCCTTATTATATTTCCTTGATTTCCACTCTTGTTGTGTGTAACATTCACTGATACATAAAAACTTGTTAGTTTCCATTTAAAGACAACTGATTGTTGTATGCCTGTGATTCTACTGTTACTGTACGTGAGCTTCAGCCCAGCAATGTTGTACACAGTCAAGATTAGTATTACCATTGGTGTTACTAAACTACAGTATTGATTCAAACAGATGAGTTGAAAATAGAAAACTGCTTTAGACACTTCATAGACTAATTAGTATAACCATTTACTGTTCCTAAAAGTGTGTTGCAATAATTGACTTGGAACTGCAGATTATGTTGAATACCTTGATGTACAAACAGGCTACTATTAGATGCTTGCAGATAATAAAACCTGGAAGTTGTTTGGGGGGTCTGTATTATTTTAATAACTAGTAGTATTGACTTACACTTCTTTTGGGAATTATCTTATATGAAACACTTTTGATTGTGTGGGTCACTTTAATGTCTCAAGTCTTGCCCTAATCCAAGCTTCTTAATACGTAATGTCATAATTGTTATTTATTTTTGATGTTTTCATAATTGCATGTTCTCTTAAAGGGTTTCACTGTATTGTTGTTTAAAAAAGGGTATGCTTTGAAAACAGTTCTGATAGGTACTTGCCTTATTCCAAATTAGTGAACAGTGGAATAGAAGTGAGGGCTAAATCATTTTAGTGTCTGAACACATGGTGTTAAGTGACCTTAGCTAATGGCTGAGATGTGTACAATCTCCTGTGTAGTGTAGGCCATACAAAATGCATCATTATGTGCAGAGTGACTTGGTTTGTCAATGTATTCGCCAGCAGTGACCATTCGGTCAAACTCTGGTCTGGTCTGGTGGGTAAAGAAGAGCAGAAGAAGCCGCCATTTGTGGGTAAGGTTGACAACATCATCTCAACCTTAGTTTGTAGAATTCGATTCCATTTTACTCTGTGTTCAAACCTCCCATGGGCTTTTTCATCACAATCTGAAAGTTTGCTGCAAATTTCAAGGTAAGAAGTATTTTTGATGTGAACAAATAAAGCTCATCCAAGTATTATGTTCACTTGGCTAAGGTTTTAGCATTTCATAATATATAATATTAATTCTATAGCATTTTTAAATCCAATAATAAAGTAGCATTTTCATTCAAATTAATTGAAACCTTTGAGCTTTATTTGTTGATTGTCATATTTTGAGGGAACTATTTGTTCCAATGTACTCTTGCTCCATCGAGTTTCAAGCTGGTAATGTAAGTGACGTCATCATTGATTTAATATACTTTTCTATTTGGAATCTATGAGCTTGTGTTCTTTGGTTATGTGTTATGCCATACATTTGCAGGTACCATGACTGAAACTACCACTACTGTATTCCAATCAAAGGACAAAAAAAATGTTAAAATTATATTGCAGACATTGCAAACTATTTTGCTAGTGATACAACTTGGCTTCAACCTTCTTTTATAGAATTTGAGTATTCTACAGAAGTACTATTTACTTTCCGTCAAGAACTTCTTGCCTGTAGCTGTAAGTAACCTGCAAGCACGATAGATGAGATTACTTCTATTCTACCAGTTGTTGACAAGAGTCACCACCAAGACATTTGTGGGAGATGTATTGGATGTGCCGTGTTTGTCAATACGTAGGCAATTCTTTATGTTTCACCATTAAAATGTTGGTTGTATCTAGACATATAAGAGGCACTCAGGGTATGCTGTGACATATATTGGCTATTCTCTGTGCCTCTTTTCCGTTATGAATAAAATTACCTTGTATACAAAAATTAATTCAGTTCATTGATACTTAAACTGAATGGTGGTGTATATTTATTAGTACTTTACTTGCAAGTTGTAGAAGAGTTGGTACAGCAAGAAGGTCATGAAGACATCAAGATTACCATGGAAATTGGGAAAACTTCACAAATTATTACTTTCCCCAACATGAAATTGTCAACAAATAATATGTAAGCACCTCAAATTTCTGTCATGTTTATGTAGCTATGTATGTATATACTCAATTTGCAGTAACCTGATTTTTTTAAATGGAGACTTGTATATACATTTCATTTATTGTTAAGTTACATCAACAAGCACCTAACTTCATGGACTGGAATATTGTTATAAGCACTGGTATTAGGTATTATATGTACTTGCACAAAATATCCATTACCAGGGCTTAAAACTGCATTAGAACCTGTTATTCAAGCCCTAATATTTAGGACAAATGTCAAATACACATACTCTATTATAGCTTACTTTGCTATATAGGAAATACCTGAAAATGATGTCATTTGCATTTCTTTGTTTGCATTATTTCCAAAAACTTCTGCTTTCTTTAGAAGTTACAATAAATTGTACAGGGCTAGATCTGGGTTTCACTTATTTCCATTGCACTTTATAGTGCTTGTTAACTCGTTTGTTCTCATGAGGTCGACTGGAAATACAAATACAGTTTTTTTTTATGTAATATGTGTAGGCCTAAGTGACCAAGTTTTGATAAAACTAGATTCTTCTCCATAAAGCATAATTATTAAATAGCATAGCTGCAAAAGCGTCCGAATGAATAAAATTTCCACCTTAGTAGGAAAATCATCATTTAGACAGAAATGTTACTGGATTGTAAAAAAAATATTATGTCTCAAAGGACTTGCACAACTTACTTCAAAGATGCCTAATTCCATAACATTCATTCATGCTATTGTTACTCTTCAGGTACAGTAGCTAAGTTGCACACTAAATTCCATAGACAAAAGCCACAACTGACTTAATTGCCATCAATTTGGTTTATTTATTTAATTAGTGTCTTATAGTGTTATAAAACTGATTTACAAAGATTGACAATAAATAGACGATACAATAGCTATGTTTACATGGAGGATTCAATATGGTATTGAGTACGATCTGGCTGTTCAATCCTTCATGTAACCACTTTAAACACGGATTAGATCAGTTAAATCCAATCCCCTAAAAGCTGGGATCGTATTGAAAGATTGTATTGAATCTGTGCATGTAAACGACTCTAGTATCGTATCGAATTCACCCCAGTATAGCCAATGATTTTAAGGTTATGTTGTTGTACGTGTGTATTGTGACAGGTGACGGCGATCGGCCCGCGTTTTAAATCGTACACGGACGTCGGACTGTGTGTGTTTACTTAAAAAAAAAAACGAGCAGTAATGTCTAAACGAAACGTGTGGTCGTGTGAAAAAGTAACATGACAACCAAACAAAAGTAGGGTTAGGGTACAAACGCCTCCGTTACACCCCCTAATGCATCCACTGCTAGTAAAATATACTGATAGCCAGATTAAAGATGGCAGTGGAGAAGAAGTTAATAAAACTACTGCTAGGTTGCATTCGCTTGGTATTGAAAACGAACTGAGTGTGTGATAAATTCGAGTCATGTAAACGCATAGATCTGAATAGATCCAATCCAATCCAATACTCAATACTCCATGTAAACATGGCTAATTTACAATGAAACAATAGAACAAACGCTGAATAAAATACAAGAAACTGTCTCTGATATTGCCTGAAACTTGCTACATACCATTAATTCATATTCCCGTAAGATATACATATAGTAAACTCTCTGGATCCAAAGAACCCTGGTCTGTCCTCTAAATGTTACTTTATATTCTTGGATTCTTGCAGACACACGTACACACAGGTTTCTGTAAGGTGTTCATGGGAGTTGTTACAGTAATGAATAGGGAAGACTTGCATATTTTTCCCCCAAATGAAAAATAGTTTTTGATCAAAAAGTGCATTAACATAGCTAGTCACAGATTGAGCTCTCAATCACACTCAAAAACACACCTGCACCCTTTTGCTCCTGATTAGCAGCCCGGTCGGATAGATATGATTAAAACATTATGATCAATCTTAAATCTGTAAAAACCTTTTAAAAAAAATTTAAAATCTTCAAAAATATCTTTAAAATCTTTAAAAAACTTTAAAAACCAACACTGCAAAATTAACATATTTTAGCTATATTTTGAGAACGTTACACAATATTGAAAAAGTGAAAAATGATGGTGATTTGGTTTTGTAACAACTAAAAAGTAAAAACCGAATAAACCAAATTTCAAATACATATTACAATCATTACAATTGCCATTAGGGAAACTAGTTAATTATTAATTCGTTGATTGGCTTGTAATATTGAATATTGCAACAATCATTATGCTTGTCATTAGGGAAAACAATTAATGATGAATTATTTAATTGGCTTCCCTATAATAATTGCAATATTTGAAATTTTGTTAATCCATTTTTTAGCTCTTACAAAACCACACCACCCTGATATGTTACTTTTTCAATGTTGTGTATCTTTCTCATAGCTAAAACACAATTAATTTGGCACGGTTCTTTGGTGAGACTACCCTTTGTTGTTAATGTTATCACAAATCGATCACAAATGGTGGCTATGGTACACATGCTACAGTATGATCAAACCTGGATGTATACTTCATTCAATAACAATATACATTATACATTACATAGTAGTAATAATTTTTTTATAATAATCAAAACACTAAAACAAATTCTTCCTAATAATTATTTTAAATAATAGTTTTGCAAAATCTCATTTACTAATTACAACCATAGTTTGGCAAAACACTACAACATAATTTGCATGATTTTACTTGATTGTAAGCATAAATCAAATTTTTTGGAACTTGCTATCATAGATCGAAAAATTGTCTCAAGAAATAATTAATCAACTTGGATATTTTAAGAAGTACTGTAGTCTTACTCTTCAGAAACAATTAAAATAAAACAAAATGTCTGCTGTTCTCAGCACATGAATTTAGGAGATCTAGTACTCATTTTATGTAATTGTTTCAGATTTATCATGCGCCCAGTTTTAGGTTTCCACGTTACATAAAACTACACCTTTACTTTTATGTAATGGAGGTAGTAAAGTTTTATGCCGAAAACAGGTCTGATTACCTATTGTTTATATTGAGTATTATCCTTGAGTTGAAATTTTAATCAAGTAGATACTGTTATCAATTTATTGTTTGTCTTCTGTTACATGATGTAGTGATGTTTCAATATGAGAGTCAATTGGTTGGACTAGTCGTCTAAGAGAAGAGGTTATAGGTGTTGAAAGTACTGCGGACAACTAAGCATAACTAGCTCACAAGTCAATTGTGTTTCTGTGTTGCTTTTGTCTTTTCTAGCCTGTACCTATTCTCCTACATGACAAGACACTAGTTTTGACTACTTTTATTATATTATCATTCCTTTTTTTCAGACTTTAGTAGGAATTATGTCTGCTGACTCGAGAATCATAATTCCATTTTCATGGCGTAACAGTTATTACTTTCTCAATTAGCTACGCTATGAACGAGATGATGAGCATCTATTTTTATTCCCACAGAAACAGGAAGAGGAAAAGGAGGTTGAGCGAAGGAGAAGAGAGTTGATAGAACGTGAGCAGGACGAGAAGCGAGAGGCTAAAACACCGTCTAGAGCGCGATCACCACAGTCTGGAGATAGTCCTGCGAGGTCACGAGAAGACTCGAGGAGCCCCTCACCAGAGAGCACATATTCTAACAAAATCCGTGCAAAGGCAAGAGACCGATCTCGTAGATCACACTCAAGGTAACAAAACAAGATTTTCTCATATACTCAGGGGTTGAAATTAACTTTTTTTGGCACTAGAGTGGCGACAATAGTCCTCTAGTTCGAGAGCATTTCTACTAGCCCACAATTAAAGAGTTGATATTACGTAAAACGATCATACGTGAAATGTTTTAAGTCAAAATATTTGCCGGGATTGGCGTGTGGGTGTGTGGGAGTGACGAAATGATTTTTTGACATAAAAGTGAGACGATCAGGCTAAATGAAGAGATTTTTCATTTTGTTAAATCATCATCATCATTATCCATCGCTGTTTCCTGCTTCTGGCAGGGTCAGCTTGGGTTTCACAACCAAATTTTTCCACCTCTTCCTATCTTCCCACAATCGTACTTCCTCTACTTGCTCCCAGTTCTCTCCTCTGTTACATACTAAACGAAAAATAGGCCTATATGGAATTAGAGAGATACACTGAGATATACTGTTGCCTGGATGTATCTGGAAGCACCTATGGGGAAATTAGTATATTTGTTGACTTGAATACACATCTGACCCCACTCGCCCGTCGGGCTAGAGAAAGATTTTTACTAGCCTCGGGCGAGCGTTAATTTCGACCCCTGCATATACTACAAATAAGGTATTATACTACAGTGAAATCCCGATTTTACAGACCCGCTTTGTACAGATTTCTGTATTTTGTTTATTCTGAAAGTCTGGTCAATTCCCCCATTGATTGACTCCCTACAGAGTTTACTGATTTCTCGATTTTATAGATTTTTTTAAGAGTCACTTCCCATCTGTAAAATCGGGACTTCATTGTACAGTACTACAGTATTATGTTTTTTGGAAAGTTAGTAAGTATTTCCTAGCGACTGTACACTCGTAAGTTGAAGCTCATTTTATGAACAGTTTGTATTTTACATTTACTTGTGATGTAGCCTACAAAGTATGAGCAGTTTTGTTTTTCCCCCTGTGTACAACAGATTGTCAGTCATTCTTTATTGTTCAAATTAAATTAAGGACAGCAGTTTTTACTTAATTGCTTAAGCGCTCGTTACACGGGGAAGTGAAACGAAAAAGTGAAAAGAAAAAGTCACTTTTCTAAAGTAGAGATAGCATGTTCCTTATGGGACTTTCCGGTCGCTGTTACACGGGGAAGTCGAAAAGCAAAAAGTAAAAACTTTCCGCACTAGTCGAGCTCGGTTCAACAACTGGAAAGCAAAAAGCAAAATAACCTTGAACAGTTGGTCGTGATTGGCTGGTAATGTTGCCATGGACTACAACTTCGGAAATAAGTCGACAGTCATTTGGGACGTCCTGTTAACTTTCCCAGAGATGTGTGTAAACAAGGCGGTGGTTTTACGCGTACGTACAAGACGGGAGAAATCAATCGCCATACCTAGTTAGTTACCACTCTTGCCGCACAGCGCCCGATAGTGTTGCACGTAGGTCGAGAGATGGCGCCACATGCACACTGTTTCTTTTCCTCGAGAAGTGTCCCGTGTAACAACTTCGGAAAGTCTTTTTACTTTCCACTTTTTGCTTTTCACTCTTTTCACTTCCCCGTGTAACGAGCGCTTTAGCAAAGCCTAGCCATTGCAAGTGACATTTTAAATTGACAACTTCTGACTAACAGCTGAAGGATCTTACCACTGGCTACCAACTGTACAGAAACAAGTCATCATTGTTTGCATTTTGTATAACAAAGACTACTTACAATTACATTACATCACCAGTTACAATTAAAGATATGTGACTGTATACAATCATTTTTTTTTTTTTTCCTCTTATGCAATGATGACCTTTCAGCCATTCATAATCATATAATATATTATATAATTATGTGCTCAAAACATTTTTTTAAACCCAAAATCATGGGTTGTTTTCTGGTTGCTATTAACCAGACCCAAAGTTGTAGGTAGTGATGTTTTCACCAGTGTACAATTGGTTGTCGATAATGGAAAATTTCTAAACCCATTGTGTCGACAGCATTTAGGTAATCTTAACTCGCTTTATATTTTCAGAGACCGTGAAAGAGAGCGAGAACGTGAAAGGGAAAGAGAGAAAGAACGAACTCGAGAGCGGGAAAGAGAACGTGAGAGGGAGCGTGACAGAGAGAGAGAAAGGGATCGGGAACGAGAAAGAGACAGAGATAGGGATCGGGAACGAGAGGATGCGTTGAAAAAATCAGAGCGCCAGTTGCACCGAGAACGAGAAGAAGAGGAAGAGGCAAAAGAGAAGAAAAAGACTGATAGAAGAGCAAGAGAGAAGGAAGCATCCTATCAAGAAAGACTTAGGAATTGGGAAACACGTGAACGTAGAAGAGCGAAGGAAAATGAGAAAGAACGCGATCGGGAAAGAATGAGAGAAGATGAAAGAGAACGGGAGGCGAAGAGGCTTAAAGAATTCCTTGAAGATTACGATGATGAGAGGGATGACTCGAAGTACTACAAGTAAGAATGGTGGTATTATTTATTGTCGTCAGTAGGCTAGTCCTGTGTGCTAGGGTTGGTTGGTTGGTTGGTATGATTTAACATCAAGAGTAATAGTATACAATTTTCAAACATTTTAATAATAACTTGTCCATGTGCGGTTACCCAAACAACATTAAATGCCACTAAAAATGTTTTGATAAAGTTAATTTTTGAACCGTCGACTTTGGTGCTTCATAACTTCAGACTCTTTCAATATCATTACAACTGCTTCATGGAAACAACCACTTAAAATGCATAAATCTGATCACATATTTCATGTTAATACAACTCATAATGCAGAAGGAACGTGGGAGCTATACATGCTCCAACGAAATAGTTTTAAACCTACGTGAGTATATATTTTACAGTACTATTTTATATCACACGTTGCAAGACGTAAATCAATCGTGGCCATTGACGAAATGCTTTATGAGTCGTTTTCAGCAATTACGTCACGAAATGAAGACTCGCTCACATCGAGTCGAGTTCCAGCAGGCAACATGCATACGATTTTTGTTGTTGAATTAAGTACTTAGTTATATAGTCTTAAGATACAAGATGCATATTCACACAGGTCATAAGCAAAAACAAATTTTTGACATAGGTTTAATATTGGTTTTGTTGTCGCATTTATTCAAGTTTCAACTCAGAGATCTGAAACGTGTAGAGGCGGCTGTGACGTTGAGTCAGGTTGCGAGGCGTAACAGAACAGACCAATTGCTAAGGAGATGAGCGTACACAGAGACAAACCATGACGTCAAATCCCATCAACGTGGCGGCGGCTCGGTTTTCCCGCCCTTTTATTTAACGTTACTAAACCAACTATTCTGAAGCATAGACTGATCCGTTTTTCAAAATTCAAAGACAAAATTATTACGTGAGAACCAAGGTATTTAAAAACCGATTAAGAAATGCGTATACATGTTGGGTATTACTCGACTCGACTTTAGTACGTACACATCGCTAGTATTAAGTGAATGGCCCTATTGGCATTGGTGATTTTTGTCCAATTGGCAATTGTTTGTGAAAATCCTTAGATTTTGTGGGTTGTAGTAGGCCTAACTTAAATAAAAATCAGAATTATGTTACCATTAAAAATTATTTTTTTTTATTTTTTTTATTTTTGAGAATATTTGACCATTTCCAACAGGATTTTAATTTATTTTTTGCGGCCCTGCTTTAGGCCCATTCTCATAGCTCTTTCAGTCCATCTATGAATTGCTTACAAAAGTTAACTCAGGGTTATAAAAGTGTTTCTCTGAGAGGATCATCTTTTGTACTAGAATAAATACAAAATAACATAATGACAATACATCTAGCCTACTATATATCATGTCTGTGTGAGTGTTGAACTGTAGCGTATTTGTCTAGAATATGTTCTCTCCGTTCTGTAGGGGACGTGAACTGCAGAGAAGACTCGGGGAGAGAAAAAAGGAAATGGACCTGGACAATCGTGATCGCCAGAAAGAGAAAGAGGAACTTGATGAACTCAAGCTCAAGATCTTTTCTGAAGAACATGCTGATCCTACTTCCGAGTTCGAAAGGGTATGTGTGATATTAATGACGTAAGCCTCAAGTGAAAATGTGGTGATAGTTCACACATCAATATCATACAGCAATTTAAAATATGTTTTAGAACAGTATTTATTATATTATATTACATTAAATTAAAATGAGAAATCTTTTACTTAATGCTGAGCCCAGTAAATGTATAGTTAATAGGGGTGTGGGAACCTTGATTTTTTTTCGAACCGAACCTCGAACCGAACCTTGAAGAAAATTTCGAACCTCGAACCTAAAACCAAACCGAACCTAGGAATATTATGTATTTTCAAGTTCAAGCTCATTGTTAGGCCCAGTGCTAGGCCTAGTGGGTGTCTGTGTAAGTTCATGTATAGTCCCACTGCTAGACATCAGATTAAGATTCACTTCTTTCGGGGCCTATAAGCGTAGGCCACAAGTGTTTGAAAAAAGGCTGTAGGCCTAGGCCTAGACGGGCCAGGCCTAGGGCTAGGTCCACTGGAACAGCTGGGGCCTGGTGAAGGCCTAGGCTCACTTTCTTCAACGTCATCCTCCAGTTCTTCTGCAGCAAGATTTACCAAATAATGCTCATGTTCACCTTTTCCTTCAGTTTGTTTACGAGTTCAAACAACAAAAATACGAGTCGGCATAGGCCAAGCCGAAGTGTTCACACTATCATCATTTTTCATGCGAGAAACGACGGAAGCCTAAGTTTCCATTTTCCAAACGTTTTACGACTATCAATATGGTGATACAGTCGAACAATTGAATTCACGAAAATATTGCACGGAAACGAACCAATCACAGACTAGTGCTAGAGAGCGCATGCATGATACCTAGTGCGCTCTATTGGCCATTGTTGGAACTTGTTCTGTAGGGCGTGGGATGTTAAAATGTGCTGAAATAGCACTGGAAATACCAAGGCCGAGAAGGTTACAAAATAGTTTGAAATTTGAACCGATTTTTGTCGAGCTCAAACCTTCACAAAAGTTCAAGTTCGGTTCAAAATTCGAACAGGTTTGGAGAGCCCTAATAATTAATAACTAGAGGCAAGGATTAATGGTGAATAAAATGTACAATTTTCGGCATATAAAATCATTCATTTCGGTATAATATTTCGTCAGATAAACCAAATTTCGTCATTAAAAATGACATTTCGTCACAAAAAAAAAATACATTTCGTCGCAAAAAGCAAGATTTTGCTGTAAAATATACGGAAATTGTTAATGGCGTAAAATAATGCTTGTAGGGCTTTATACAAGGCCTAGGCTGACATATTTTAATAATACAAATTACAATTTTTATGTAGTAACTACCGCACAACTACTGGTAGGGCCTAGCCTAAATAAAGAGCAAATAGTAGGGCCTACTACAAGACTTTAGTTTTTTGGCTTGCATTGGAATGTCAAACCAAGCATGAGTTCAACGTTTTCTGGACTAAGAGTGGTCCTTCTGTCTGTCAGAATGTTTCCATATGAGGAGAAGCCTCTTTCTGCGTCAACATTAGACACAGGAATCCACAGGGTTTTAACACACAGGTCAACGAAAACGGCGTGGTCACTTTTCAAAGAAAGTACAACTGGTAAGACAGCTTCAGAGCTAGATAGCCTTCCAGCAAATCCTTGGACGGCACTTCGGATAACATTGGAAGGTTTTTCACAAGCTGTGGGACCTCCGCAACGTTTGTAGTCAGAATCGAACGGGGATCAAAAAGTTTTCCCATTTGTGAAATGAATTGCCTTGCTGTGTCAGCAGATTTCATTGCAGAAAGCTTGATATTGCTGTTGACTCCAATTTGCTTCAATGTTGCTTGGGTATTGTATTTCACAGTTACATTTTCCATTTTTGACAACACTGCCAGCGTTTCTTCACCAAACAAGCCTTCACTTATCAAGTCGAATCCATTTTTTAAATCCGAAAGTCGGGATTCAAGGAGATGTGCAAATGGATAGCTCGATCCTTCCAATGTTGTAATGAGTTGGACAGTTGCCTGGCAGTGTTCAACTACGAAAGTAGCTTGGCACTGGACCACAGCTTGCACCGACGGAGTTATCTTCTTCAAGTTCTGGATCGCAGCACCCCCTTCTTCCACGGTTTTGAAGAACTCTATCAGATCTTCCAAGTATTCGTTGATGTACTCCACAGAATGATGCCATGAGTTCCACCTTGTTAGTACAGGCATTGGAAACAATTTCGGTTTTTTCTCGCCTTCTGGGTACTTGTTCTTCAAGAATGTCAAGTAAGCATGTTTTCGCTTCCTTGTGTTTAGAAATGCAGTCTTCACTTTACTCACCACATCATTCAATTGAACAAGTTCGGTCTGCCAGATGTTTCCTAACAGATTCAACTTATGTGCCCAGCATTGAATGTGGACAAATGTTTCCGAGAATAAAAATGCAGAATCTACTGCACATTTAGTCATATAACGCGCCGAGTCGGTGGACATGAACATTACATCTGTTAAGCTTATGTTCAAACTTGTCAGCACTTCTACGATAGCACGGCCACAATTGGCTGCATCAGCCTTGGATAAGATTTTAACACCCCCTACTAGTCCTTTGCATAACGCTCGAAAAAGGCCTGGTCGGTATAAAATTTGGGTCAAAGGATGACATATATCAAATGAAAGCTTGAAACAAGTACTTTTCAAAAAACCATGATATACCTCTGGCAAATCCAGCTTTCTATGTCAAAACCAAGGTCAAAGGTCAAATTTGTAATTTTTTAAATAATTTTTAATTAAATAACGAAAAATGTTTGCAAGTTTAAAAATAATTTTTAAGTAAGATAAATGTATAAAGTTTATTAATAAAAAAATCAAATTACCTACTTACCTTTTTTGACCTTGATTGGGGTCAATTTCCTCAAAATGGGTAATTTCTAACATTTTCTTCGATTTATTGGTTAATATTCATTATATCAACGTACTTACTCATAAATACGTTAAAATGAATAGTTCTTATTGTTATTACATTGTTTTCACGGTATTCATTCAAAATGGCGGTCAAAGGTCAATAGGTAAGTATTGTCAAACTAGGTCTAGTAACTAAAATATTACTTGTGGGTACTCTAAAGACGCAGAATTTTAACTGCAATTACAATAACGAATAATAATATCATGTTTTAATCGTAAGAGAATGTAATCATCATATAACTTATAAACAACTTAAGATTGTTACTGAATTTCTAATTAATGTCCTCAGACATCAGGGTATTCTTAAGTGGGTGTGCAACTGCAACAAAATACATTTTTAGAAAAGAGCATGACCATGCTGAGATACGTGATATGATACTAGTATTATGTTATATCTACCTTAGCAGTCACTGTCTAAGGTGTCAGATTAATCACCTTCTGACTCACTGGAATTCTCATGCTGGCTACTAGAACTGGTACTGGTATTTGTACAATCCTTCAGCTTACAAGCGTGGGTACACTTATTGATTGGCAAAACACTCACATGTCGGCATCTTGCAAACACGGCAACAGTTACAGGCTAGGAGATCCATAACGGTCAAAGGTACTGGAGTTCCAATCATCCACTCGTTGCTCAGATCTCCTTCTGCCGTGGTTTCCCATTTATAGCCACGCGGATCAGAAACATCAGGGTTGGCGTCCAAACAACGTATCCAGACCGCTGTTTGATGGTTAGCTCGCAGCCGCAGGATTTGAAGCAGTAGACAATAGTTTCAAGGTGGTAGCTGATTAGACTTAATATCATCACATTTACTTTTAAAAAGCTCGTAGGGCAGCTGATTGACGCTATGACTCCAAAAATCAAACACACTTCGAAGATGTGTAAAAACTAGCGAATTCGTTGGGATTCGAAGTATGTAATACCCTCCCTGACCTCCTGCACTGGTTGTGACAAAGGTTGGAATTCATAGTCGGCCACTTCACCTAGAGGCACCCAATGTTGCTATGGATATGTTTTCTATATGGGAAATGACATGTATGAAACTGTTACCTTGTTAACAACGGGCGCATCTATAGGTGCAGGGGACGACTATGAGTTCCAACCTGAGTGAGCTCATTCAGTGGTAAAGGGAAAAAGAGAACTTTGAATATCATGAGAAAAAACTCGCATTTCTGTGTCAAGCTAAGCAAGATGGGTCAGGACTGGAGAGTTTCTATCGATCTCATAAAAAAAACTCGAAGAGTTTGTCTGTAAACTCTGCTCTTTGACCACGACTCTGTCATGCGTCAACCTACTGCACTACGAGCTTTTTAGAAGTGTGATGATATGAAGTCTAATCAGCTACCACCTTGTAACGATTGCTTACTGCTTCATATCCTGCGACTGTGAGTTATCAACCAAACACGATCTATTGATACGTTGCTTGGAAGCCAACCCTGATGTTCCTGATCTGTGTGGCTATGGATGGAAAACCACGGCAGAAGGAGATCTGAGCAATGAGTGGATGATTGGAACTCCAGTACCTTTGACCGTTATGGATCTCCTAGCCTGTAACTGTTGCCGTGTTTGCAAGATGCCGATCTATGAGTGTTTGGCCAATCAGCTGAAGTGTACCCACGCTTGTAAGCTGAAGGACTGTCCAAATATTGGTACCCAGCATGAGAACTCCAGTGAATCAGAAGGTGATTAATCTGACGACTTCAATTTTGAGTGATTTTGACTTCAATTTTGATTAATTTGCCGACTAGACAGTGACTGCTAGGACAGATATCATATCATACTATCATATCACGTATCTCAGCATGGTCATGCTCTTTTCTAAAAATGTATTTTGTTGCAGTTGCACACCCATTTAAGAATACCCTGATGTCTGAGGACATTAATTAGAAATTCAGTAACAATCTTAAGTTGTTTATAAGTTATATGATAATTACATTCTCTTACGATTAAAACATGATATTATTATTCGTTATTGTAATTGCAGTTAACATTCTGCGTCTTTAGAGTACCCACAAGTAATATTTTAGTTACTAGACCTAGTTTGACGATACTTACCTATTGACCTTTGACCGCCATTTTGAATGAATACCGTGAAAACAATGTAATAACAATAAAAACTATTCATTTTAACGTATTTATGAGTAAGTACGTTGATAAAATGAATATTGGTCAATAAATCGAAGAAAATTTAAAAAATAACCTATTTTGAGGAAATTGACCTCAATTAAGGTTAAAAAAGGCTAAATGGGTAATTTAATTTTTTTTAAAGAAACATAATACATTTACCTTACTAAAAGTGTATGATTAAACTTACAAACATTTTTTATTATTTAATTAAAAATTACTTAAAAAATTACAAATTTTTACCTTTGACCCTAGTTTTGACATAGAAAGCTGGATTTGCCAGAGGTATATCATGGTTTTTTGAAAAGTACTCGTCTTAAGCTTTTATTTGATATATGTGATCCTTTGACCCAAATTTTATACCGTCATTCTCGTTATGCAAAGGACTATACTATTAGTTTTGTTGTTGCCTTGCATCTAACAGTTTTAGGAGCACTAAAAATACACAGTATCCATTACGGTCTGTGGTTTCGTCGCAAAGTACTCCGACTTTAACGCCCTTCACGTGCTCCTTGGCTGCAATAGCTTCCTCCTCACGGACTTCTTGGATGTAGGTTGTCCTCAAAGTATCAGCTGATGGTAAATCTCCAGATCCTGAAGGAAAAAACAAACAAATATTACAAACTGAGTTTTACAGGCTACGCCAAGCAAGTTTGTGAAACAAAATCTGCAGTCGTCAAACTTTAAAATTGTTACAGGCTAGGGCTAGGCCTAGGCAGACCTTGCAGAGTGTAATGACGTGCTTAGGCCTAGGCCTACATTGATGAACATGATTAAGATTTTAGCCTAGGCCTATGCCAAGGCTTGAGTGAAACTAGCCTAGGCCTAAAATGTAAATTAGCTGGGGCCCAAACATTAGCAGTGAGGCTAGCCTAGGCCTAGGCCTATACCAAGGCTTAAGTAAACATAGGCCTAGGCCGTACAGAAAAATAACTTTGTAGGAAATTAAATCTTACCTTTGATGTACTCCTTCATCCACGACCTGAGACTAGGATGATCCAACTTCTCCATTGGAACATTAGCTTCAAGAAATGCTCGGCACGTATCCGTAATGAACTTCTTTTTCTCAGTTTTCAATTTTTTCTCGGTTCCTAACGAATCTTGGATAGAAAGTTGTCGCTTCACTCCGTGGCCAGAAGACCCAGCCTCGCTCGCATTTGCTTGTTTGCTGGCTTTGTGTGACTGGCCTTTGCAATGTTTGATGCATGTGTCCTTTCGCGCCCAATCAATTCGTACATTACAATGACGGCACATAATAATTCCTTTCGCATTATTAAAAACGTAAAAGCCATCGCTACGAAATTCCTCGCACCTATCAAACGCGGTTACAACTTTCGGCATCGCTGACTAGGCCTAAAACTTACGAGTTTTGATGCGCGTCGGCGTCTACAACGATGCTATGCAGCCACTTCAACAACAACACAATGACATAGAGAAGTACAAACCACAACACACCAAATGGCGACCATTATGAAGTTTCAGTGTTGGCAGTAAATATATAGAAGGCAGTGAACCAAGTTCGATTATCGATATAATTTTTACCGCGGTGTTTGAACATTGAAATCAATTCATTTGATACAAAAATTTTTTTTTTTTTTGAAATTTGGGATGCGATACGGGAAAAATTGCCAGATTTCGCGATAAATTCGCAAATAACAAGAAATATGCTGGATTTCGTGCGAAGTGTAAATTTTCGCGCCATTTCGCGAATAGATTTTGATTTTAAACTACTTTAAAAATGTTGAATTACATATAAAAAACTAAAAAAATAGTTTTTAGCAAATTTCGCGCCTCGCGAAAATCCGGTGCCTCTATTAATAAGTAGAGGTGTTTGAAAATGGTTTTATTTTTAAAAAAAAAAATCGTTTTATTCTAAACCAAAATGTGGTGTTATTTCGGTGTTATTTTTATAATGGAAATGGAGAAATCAGGAAGTTTCAAAGCAACGGAAATTTTCACTCGCTTCACGCCGCTTTATTTTGAGCAACGCTATCTACCAGCAACGCTGCAAACCACTTTTCCATCGGCCAAAATGTGGTTGGTAAACAGTTTGAGACTAAACTGTTTTACCGACTAATGGTGAATTCACGACCTTGCGTTGCGCTGAGCTGAGCGTTGGACTTTGTTGCGTTGCATTGCGTTGACTTCATCATCTGTTCACGACCTTGCTTTAAACTACAGCCTTCTCGACAGGTCAAACCGCGGATTCAAGGTCTACTTGATCTTCGATCAAGTGGGCCTTGCGTGGATTGAACCCAAGGTCCGTCGATCTCCTGGCGGAGGTTTGGTAAACCTCAATGTAAAAACTTAGGAGTTTGACGAGTCCCCGCCAGGGGATTTACGGACCTTGGATTGAACCGACGTTCGAGAAGGCTGTGCTTTAAACCGAGTATCCCGGATCATACATGTCGCGAGGATCAAGAAGGTTTTGCTTTACGTTATTGCGTTGGAAAGTTGAACTAGAACAATGTTTGCAGCATCGCACAGTCGCGCACTGATGATGCTCATGATTGGTTGCTAGGACTTCGAAGTTCAAAGTTGCGTAACGCAACGCAAGGTCGTGAATTCACCATAAGGGTCAAAAGTAGTAATTATTACGTAAAATATGCAATTTTTACTGTAAATAGTTAAAAACGCTGAAAATGGTGTTATTTCGCTATTTCAAAACTCAATTCGCGTTATTAAAATAATATGGTGTTATTTCGCGATTTGATTCCTTATCCTTCATGGCCAACATGCCGACATCTGTCAAAAAAAAAGTTCTTACACCACAAATAATGAACTTCGTTTAATCGCGGATTCCGAAAAACAAACGTCTCTACTAATTAATAAGTAATAATGTGACAGGCTTTATTTTAAGTAGAGGTGTGCGAAGCTTCGAAACTATTGAACCCGGATCGAATCTTTTAATATTCAAATTCGATTGGTCACTCGAATACAAAATCTTACATTCAAAGTATTCAAACGAATTTGAATCTGGCGCCAAACAAGACTGCAACCGAGAATCTCGCAATTATATATCATCGCACAACCGTAACTCGCAATTATATCGGGTTGGTTGATTACCGAACTATCACATGACTTACATGGCTGCCACCTACGTCACGAAAACTACATCTTGTTCTTGGTTTCGTTGATAAATAAATCTATTACAGTAAAACTTCTTTATAACGAACTCCTGGGGCCCAGAATATTATTTTTGTTATAAAGAACATTTTATTCTGAAAACGGTACCTTTGCATCATAAGAACCTTTTGGGACCTCATAAATAGTTGTGATAGAGATCATTTTGTTATAAAGACGTGTGTTATAAAGATGTTTCACTGTACATATAATTAATTTGGCTTGGTTGGTTAACAAATATTTGGATTCGGATTCGCGAATATTCTTGCTCAGGATTCGGGTTCCTGATTCGAAATCAAAAAGTTGGATACGATACCTTGAATTTTAAGCATTCAATACACAATCAACATGTTACTTAACTTGTTTAGAAACAACTTGCATGTTTGTGAGCACATTAGCATCACCTATATTGCCATTATGTGCTGAACTTGCTACACCATCTTATGTAATCTAACAGCTGCTAATATGTAAGGGCTGGTCCACACAGATTTTTAAGACATAATGCATAAGGTTTCAACAATGAAAACAACGTCTTAAAACTAAAAACAACGTCTTAATACTAAAACTTGTGTGAACGCCAGTACGTGTTTCCTATGATCCAACTTTACGACTACGCGTTAAACCTTAAGAGGCAGTATCCAGGACGGTTTTAGCGCGAAACACAGTGCTAATTGTCGGCGCAGATATCTCAAATACCACAGTAGATAGAATCACGATTCAAAATTATTTTTGAAGAGGCAGGTCATGTGCATTTTTAGATATGTTTAGTTTTTTTCATTATGTTTTCTAAATAATTAGAATAAATGTGTGAAAATGACTGTATTTCAAATTTTTGGGCGGATTTTTTTTTTTTTTAGCATCCATCTTATGGGATAACGCATCAACGGATTTTGTTTTTAAAAATTTTTGCATGTAGATTGTAGCCTGCTTGTTTACTATAGTGAACTCACTTTGAAATGATGATTGTAACTATGCTTCAATGTGCGCCGACGTAAACAGTTGCATAATCGAGAAACTCGGCAGATTGCGGTCGATAGTAGTTCTATCTAGCGGCAATGCAGCAACTACTTGCACTCAGCTATGCTCTCTCTCACTCGCACGAAGGGAGGGACTCAGGTAGTCTCTGGAAGGGTCGACCGTAATTATCTCTCCCTCAGTAGACAACCACCATTTGAAAAAAGTACTATTTTACAACTTTTTTTCAAACTTCATTGTGAGAATGGCAAATACGTAATATTCTCGTTACGCTGATTACAGCACTTTTTGTCTTTTTTCTCTAGCTTTATTTTAAGCAATAATAGGCCTACCTAAAGCATTAAAAAATACATTACTATTTCATTTCAAGAGATCGCATAAAGTTAGGTTGTGAATAAATCATGTGTACGTAATGTATATGGCATATATAGCAGATTGTCAAAATCGACCCCTTTGGGAATCGAACTCAAGTCCCCCACTTGCCGGGCGGACACTCTGACCACGGAGCTTTAGCTTTACACGTGTTTTAAACAATGCATCCTCCAACAACAAAGACATATTTTAATTCGCCGTCTGTAACTCAGTGGGCAGAGTGCCTGCTCGGACAGTGGGAGGCCTGGGTTCGAGTCCAAGCGAGATTAGTCTTTGCATTCTGTCTTATAGTTATATACCATCGTAATAGCCTCATAGTGGTTTACTATAAAGCCGTATTTGATGATGATAATAAAAATAATAATAATAATAATAATACTAATAATAATAATAATAATAATAATAATAATAATAATAATAATAATAATAATAATAATAATAATAATAATAATTATTATAATAATAGATGAAGATGAGAGAAGAATGAAGAAGAAGAGATGAAGAAGATGATGCATCAAGACTGGCAGACTGGTGCTGATTCCTGAATGCCCTAGTATTTGGTGGCAACACCCCCTTACCTGACAATGTTGGAACAAGGTGTACAGATAAAAAAAAAAAAAAAATAATAATAATAATAATAATAATAAAAATAATAATAATAAAAATAATTAATATTATTTTGTCAAACAGATTATCTTCATAGGCATAACCAAGTTGCAAACATTGTACATCAAAAATTAGCCATGAAGTATAAACTTATAAACACAACCACTGCATATTACAAATACAAGACTGAAAAGGTATTAGATAGTAAAGACTACAAATTATATTATGACCGAGCAGTTATAACAGACCAAACCATACATCACAATAGACCGGATATTATATTTATTGACAAGAAGAAACAAGAAACGATTTTCATTGATGTTGCCGTGCCTTTATGCCACACCACAATGTAGAGACAACTTGTCGGGAAAAGATAAACAGATATAAGGAATTATCTATTGAAATAAAAAGGTTGTGGAAGCAGAATAATGTAACTGTTATACCGTTAATTATATCAGCAAATGGCATTGTTCCACGTAAACTCCATGACAGTATTAAACTAATTGGTCTCCAACCAAACATATACATTGAGATGCAAAAAGCAATTATTTTGAACACGTGTAGGATAGTGCGAAAATTTTTGAACTAAGAAGAATGAAGACTTCAAGAAGTTCTCCATCCTGATGGTGGTTTTCGTGGTTTCCACCGTACAAAGAGCGAATTCTGGGATGAGTACAAATCGGCCACGACCGTACATATAGCATCCACAGTTCGGTTTGGAAAAAATAATGTGGACAATGATATATTAAGTAGTTCTAAGTAGATTTTAATAAGGTAAACACATGGAAATACTTGACATTTGTGTCCGTACAACATGTTTATGCCGGTTTTGACCGAGTTTGTATGTATTGCAAAAAAAAAAATAATAATAATAATAATAATAAAAGTAATAATAATAATAATAATAATAATAATAATAATAATAATAATAATAATAATAATAATAATAATAATAAAAGTAATAATAATAATAATAATAATAATAATAATAGTAATAATAATAATAATAATAATAATAATAATAATAATAATAATAATAATAATAATATACTTATGTATACTTGACATTACGTCCGTATAACAACGCCAGTTTTGACCGAGATTGTATGATTGTGATACATTCAATAAAATAATAATAATACAAACAATAATAATAATAATATACTTATATAATAATTATTATTATTCTTGGCCTAGGAATAGGAATAAATAAACGGTGACTTTGGAGCCGTCCTAGCAACGAAGCACTCAATAAATGCGAAGTTGTTCTGAATCGGCCTTGTTGATTCTGGCATCTGTTTGCAGGTGTTCGCACTGTCCAATCACTGATTCATATGTTTCGTATTTGAAATATCGATCTTTGATTGGTTATCGCTCACTCGTCGATGGTGTTCGAAGCCTACAGGGTCGGTTTAGCCACTTTAAATTAAAGTCCCCCACTGCAAATCAGTTTAGTTACTGAGTGGGTAGACTCTAAAAAATGTGAACGTTTTTTTTTTTTTATAATAATAATATTAATTTGAATAATAATATATATATATATATACATATATTTTTAATGTTTCATTTCTTTTTTTAGTTTATATAATTACAATGTTTGGGCGTCCCGCAAAGATACAAAGTAGCTAATCTGCAGGTTCAGCCATCATCATTATAAAATAAAATAAAATAGTAAATACATTCTTGAATTCTCATGGTTTTGTGCATACAATAATTAACCAAAGCAATGTAAATGAACACGGTAATATAACTGTGCGTATAGGTGGTAATATTACAAACAAAACATAAGTTAATCTAGACAGGAGGACTCCTCTCCCCCCTCCCCATCAGTGGTCGAATTGGAAATCTTTCTTTCGGGGGACGGCCGGGATGGTTTGGATTTATGGTACAGACAAATTACGAACATCCATTGTTATTACAATTGTTGGGGAGTGGGGGGCGGGGGGGGGGGGGCAATTGGTCGTTAACAATTTTTTACAGGTGCATTCTTATACAGCATTGTTGATCATGCGTGTTAAAGCTGTCGTTGCGGTGTTTCGAGATTTTGAAATGGGCATATTGCATTTTTTAAGTAATATGATCGTGTATACATATATTTTGACGTTTTATGATACCTGGCTAATTTTATGGAATGTAATGTTGAAGGTAGTTTTTCTCCTCAGGGGAATAGTCACAAACGTATTTCTTTGTAGGGAGGTGGTTTAATCAATTAATTCCTTTTGGGGGGTAGCATCCCCCCCCCCCTCCGATTCGATCAGAGCTCCCACTCCCCCATCATAGCAACGCACATGCCTGCGTAAGGAACACATTGGGAAGTCAGTCTTATGGGTGACCTCAATCCCTGTATTCATCTTATGAGGTATGAGTGACTGAGGAAACATCGGGAAAATGTTCCGTATCTAGGTTGCCCGATGCAGCGACCTCTGGTATTGGAGTGGGGGCACAATTGATGAGCCAGCCCTGTAATTTGCTACATCGGCCTTCAATATTAGTTCAGGAATACTAAGATCTCGGGTTCCGCAGAGCTCCTGTGGACATTGTTTACTCACTTTACGATACTCCACGTTACTTCATTTTACAATCACGCATTCTCACGTACGAACAGTTCTCTTATTATTCAACTTCTACGCACGGTCATTATCTGTATATTTGGCAAGTGAAATGCCCACTAGCGCACGACCACGTGTGCTCACGCTATCACTGGCACACCAGCTGTTGTTATTATTTTATTGAATGTATCACACTCATGCAACATCTGTTTATCATTATTATTATTATTATTATTATTATTAGTATTATTATTATTATTATTATTATTATTATTATTATTATTATTATTATAATTATTGTTATTATTATTATTATTATTATTATTATTATTATTATTATCATCATTATCACTATCATTATCATTATCATCATTATTATTTTTATTTTTATTATTACAATTTTTATTATTATTATTATTATTATTATTATTATTATTATTATTATTATTATTATTACAACTATTTGTTTGTTGTTTACGACGAACTCGACAGCTTAGGTCACATGACGTCGGCCGATCCATGCACATCGCCGTGGTTGTCAACATAAGGGAATCCACAATAACGGGGGTTGAGGGTAAAGAGGTTTTAGGGGGGGGGGGGGGGTTGTGCTTGGTGGGCGTTTGGATTGCAAAGAGGACCGGCAAGTTATTTCGTTTCTAAAGTCTGTTCGAAATAATGTATTTTGTGTTTACTGAACACTCGTTTTGAATCGATGTTGCAATATGAACTGTCGCGAATTGCACCGGTAACATAGCTTTTTTTCGTAGTAAAGAATAAATAAGAATGTCTCTAATATTTTCTCTGCCTTATATTAGATCACAAAATAAATTATTAATTGAATTACAAAGCACATTAGCTAAAACTAACGTTAGGAGGCCTCAACAAGATATCTGTACTAAAAGAAAAGAAAGATGTAAATCCTATGTTTAAAAAATTCACCCTCGAATCGATCTCGATATAGTAAATAATAATTGGTTAAGCTCAATAGAATAAAATAATACAGTATTAAATATTATTAATACAATATGACCACAGTCACAGCGTATCGTAGAGGCCTGAATAATCTTACCATTCGTTTAATGACAGGAAAACAATTGAATAGACCTCAGACAGATTTGACGGTGGCGGGAATCGAACCAGTGAAATGTTACCGCTGACCCACCTACTGACCCACCTACTGTATACACAGCACACTATACTGTACTGTACATACAGCGGTGACTATCCACATTCTACGAGTATGTGTATGATTTTCCGAAAACCATATTGGCAAATGACGAAGTAGAAGTCAATATTCTGTGAACTCTGATACTACGAGTGTTGCTCGCTCAGAAACAGAAATCCTAATTTTGCAACTTGCAGAATGCAGATGTCTCGTGTGCCCCGCTGTGAAAAGGTCGCCGGGCGGGCAGTCGACCGGATAACGTGGTTATTATGTTCGTATCTTGCACTCGGCGGGCCAGTGTCCACCTGCAACCGCACATCTTATTGCTCCACCCCCTTTAGCATTATAGCGATGCCTGTTTTACCGGCCTGAAGCCGAGGCGAAATTCCCCAGCTAGGATACTGGGTCTTAAATCTTATGCTTAAAAAATCTGTGTGGACCATCCTTAAATACAATACAATACAACTTAATGTATCCATGTAGCTCTCTTGTAGTAGAATAGGGAAGTATGAAAACTTAAAGAAGTAAAACATACAAAGTAATAAAACCTATCCTGAGGCAAACCGGCTAAACGGATTTAGTAGGGATGCACATCCCTACTAAATCCGTTTAGCCGGTAGGGTAGTGTACAAAAACAAAAGATTAATGCCAATTTATCGAATAGACAAAATATATTGCATAAAATGTAGGGGTTTACGAATCCACAAAATTTGAATCCAAATCTACTTCAGCAGATTTGAATTTTTGAAGTATCTGAAAATTCGAATTTCCTGCCATATTTCACACTATCCGCCAAGAAGGCGGTGGATTTCTGGCATTTGGTTGATTGGTCGCCATCTTTTTTAAATGAGCACTGTCAGAAATGGTCAGAATACCGTACATCACGAAATGTTGCTATAAGTATAATCAGGAAATCATAATAAAGTAAGATACGAAGCAGGTAAGGCATCCTCAAATAACAGTTCCTCCCAAGCTGCCCAGTCTTGCAGCTTGATCTTGAAATTCACAACTTTGACCAATCATAACCTCCAAAGTGTGTTGTACTACCCGACCCGATTTTTTCGGGCATAATTTATGGCCCGACCCGACACGGGTAAGTTTTGTTACCCGAAAAATAACCGTTTTTCGGGTACTGTCTAAGGGCTGGTCCACACAGATTTTGTAAGCATAAGATTTAAGGTTTAACGCGTAGTCGTAAAGTTGGATCATAGGAAACACGTACTGGCGTTCACACAAAGTTTTAGTTTTAAGACATTGTTTTCATTGTTGTTCTTGGCAACAACGTCTTAAAACCTTAAATCTTATGCTTAAAAAATCTGTGTGGACCAGCCTTAATGTGTGCATGATAAATCCATTGTCTCACATTTGTTTTAACTTATTGAGAAATGACTCCCTTTATTTTGGTCTACAGCTGAGACAGGAAGTCGAAGAACAATACAAACCTAAAATTTTGATCGACGTCAACCTGGAGCAAAGCCGGCAGCGAGAGAAGGAGAGAGAGCGTCAGCGAGAGAAAGAGAAGGAGAGAGAACGTCAGAGAGAAGCGGAGCGCGAGTACGAGAGACAGAGAGAAGAGCATCGCCGGGAAGAGGAGGCGGCGAAGCGCGCGTCTGCGGAGGCGAAGGCTGCCGAGGATCAGAGGCGCCAACAGAGTCTGGAGCGAATAGAGCGAGAACAAGAGCCCCCCCACCCCCAGACTGAACCCATCGACAGTGACGAAGATGATCGGCGGTCTCCCAGCCCCTCTTCGCCGCCTGCACCGCTCGAAGACGAAAGCCAGATGTCGGTTACTTCGAGTGGTGCCGACGACGGTAAACGAAAATCACGTAAGTGAAATCGTACAAACTTAATTCCTAGCTTTTGATTGCATACTTTCAGTGAATGGCTGGCTATACAACTAGTCAAGGCCTAGGTCCCAGTCTTAACCTTATTTTCCAAATTCAACAAACAGTACACTGAGGCTCCTTGGCCAATGTTGAGGCCTAGCTACAGATAGGTATGTAAGAGCTTAGGCATTGTCTTTAAAGTGGAGTGTAAAAGACAGTAGGGCCTAGACCCCTAGCTGAAGATAGACAAGGTCTTTTTGGTCTAAAATACTCCTAGATTACGACCTGTTGAGTTACTAGGTCAAATTCTTTCCATAGCTTTATGCTTTAAAAATCTTGAATATCATCTACTTTTCATAATACTGATGTAAACAATGCACTAAATATTCTTATTTGATTTGATATTCAACTCACTTTTGTCTCATTAGTCATTATTAAATTTATTTGTACCTATTCGAATCTTAAAATTGGTATTTGCCATTTGGTTGCTTACCCCTTATTAAACATTCACAGTTTTGGTGTTTTTGGTAAAGTTTTGTCTTCAAATATGGTTCTTAACAATACTCTGGTCAATAATATTATAATGTACTGTAATACTGTATACAGTAAACCCTCGTTAATACAAACATCAAGGACCCAAAAATCGTCAGTTCGTAATATAAAAATTCGCAATATCGCAAAAACGTCGAAATTCAATAGTATCAGCCAAAATAAACGTATCTACAAATAATCAATGTTTTCCAATGGATAGTAGCGCGCGGGTATGATGTTTTGTGCGCGCATAGTAGGCGGACTAAGCAGGCACGTTGCAGTGAGCAAGCCACTCCCCTCAACAGCTGTAAGGGCTTGCGCGCGCATCCGATCAGGCCTGCGGGCGTTGGAGGGGGAAGGGAAAACCAAGCAGCAACAAAACAAGTAGCTGCCTGCGACGACGTACGCTCGGCGGACAAAAATCTTGATACCTGCGCCTACTCTGCGAGTTGAACTCTCGGACACATTATTTTGTTTGTGCGGTTTCAAAATTATTAGTTCGTATTAAACAACGAACATTATGCATAAGTACCACCCAGGAGATAAATAATTAGTTCGTATTACGTATTATACGAAATTCGTTATATCCGTTTTATTTAACATTGAGTGTCCTATTAACGCGGGCTGGGTCTTGCTTACTATTCGTATTATCTGAGAATTCGCACTAACCGAGTTCGTTTTACCGAGGGTTTACTGTATGTAGTATTTTTTGTGTCTTCATTCTTAATTACTGCTTCCATTGCTTTTCATTTCCAAACCTACTATAAAATTGTTTTTACTTCTAGCGGCTGTAGTGATGACATGGAACTCGCCGCAGCAGCAGGCTGTTCCTGTGACTGCACCTCAAAAAAAGAAGAAGCTCGACATGAAAGAAGTATTTAATACAGACGATGATGAAGACAGCAACTTAGGGACTGCAAAGAAAAGAAAACTTGTCCCCCTCGACTATGGTGAGGATAAGAAGAAGAAGGACGAGAAGAAGGAGGAGTCTACCAAATCACAGGATGAGAAGAGGAAACACATAAAAACACTTATTGATAAAATACCCACCGACAAGACGTCCCTATTTGGCTTCCAGCTGGACTGGTCTGCTGTTGATAATGTATGTGTACCATAACGTTGTTTTATGAGCCCCCATTGTACATATTACATATTGAGATGTAGTGGTGTCAAACGATATCAATAATTCGATACGATATCGATATCGCATGAAAACCGCCGTTAATTTCGATATCGATATGGTAGTGTCATATCGAAAATATCGCGATATCGTGGTCAACTTAAAATATTAAAATATTTCCGCTATGGTCTGCAGTATGCGTTGCTGCAGCTTGTCACTGAGTACCTACCCCCCAGCCCTCGAGCATAGCGTGATATCATTGTCAACTTGAAGTATTTCTCCTGTGGTTTGCAGTACGCGTTGCTGCGGTTTGTAACTGCACATCCTCCACACAGATGGCCGCACGGGCGGGGCCGGTGGGTTCCCTTTGTTCGCATGGAGACATTGGATCCATTCAACTATTTGTACCTGGAACCCCGAATTCTTTCCGAGAAGAATGTTGTTCAGTATTGCCATTGAATAATGGACTTATTCAATGGTATTGCTTGATTTTACGACTGTCAATAGCCGATGCCCGACACGTGACTAGTGACTAGACATCATCACGCGAATTCAAGCCTTTATTGCTGTGCAGCAACTCGTACTGCAGGCCACGGGCGGAAAATTTTCAAGTGTATAATGATATCCCGGGGGTGGGGGGGGGGGGGGGTATAGACGTGAAGACACTAACTGCAGCAACGCGTACTGCTGGCCACGGCGAAAACACTTTAAATTACTACGATTTCTTATGTATTGTTTTATTACCGCCGAAAAAAATTCGATATCGCAATTCGCAATATCGATGCCAATTTTTTAATAACGATATCGGCAAAATGGCGCCGATATCGATACTGAAAAAGATATCGTTTGACACCACTATTGAGATGCAAAAGTACCACAGGTGGCTTAGCTTATTCCTATCACAGCATCATTTTGCTTAGTGATATGGATTTAGGCCTACTGTAAAATTAAAAGTGGTAAATTTACCAGTAACTTTGTGGTTGCCTGAGCGACCAGTATATTTACTGATACACTTCACTAATTCTGACTCATGTCTGTTAAGGCGGGTTCACACAAAATGACTAAGACTAACGATTAGTGTTTATGAAAGTTGAAATATACGATTTACATTGAAGCGTTCACATACTTTACTAGTGATTAGTGTTTAAGACCGAGTGATTAAGAAAGTTCATTATTGTTATTCACAGCGTTAGTAACAACCAATCGCTGCGTGGAACACCACAGTAGTTCAGCCAATGAAAATCGTACCATCCGAGTCAAGTTAAGTTTTAATGTTGTTTAGGTTTTCACTTTTACGCAGAGTTTGTTTTGACAGCTTCCGGTCACGGCTTCCGGTACCAATGTAAACAATAGGTTCGTTTGATTTGGCTACACCTTTTGTACTTTTTGCACTCACTCCATGTTATTTCATGGGGTAAATGTCAAAAAGTACAAAGTGACGGTAAATCAAACGAACCAAATTTTAAATCAAAGTTTCACGTCGTCTGCTTCAGCCTGTAGGTTATCAGTCCATATCAGTTACTAGGCCTATTTGAAAACGAATTCCGTTAATGATTGACTATGGCAAAATCATTCATATCTTCATCTATTTTCAGCAAATATAATAACAGCTGTCAACAACATGGAAGCGTTTTTGTTTTACACGCCTACGCCATAGTACTAATTTTTACGGGAAGAGTGCGCTACTCATTTGTCAAAGCACTCGAAGACTGTCATATTTCAAAGTCGTCATGTATTTCTTTGCAAGATATGGGGGGCGGAGTTTTGTTTTCCTAAGGCTTAGTCACTAGTTGTTAGTCTTAGTCCATAGTCATTCTGTCTGAACGCGCCTTTATCAGTTACTTCTCAAAAACTAAATCTAGTTGCAAATTTAAACAAAATAATTAGGCCTAGGCATACCAATTTGTTGTGTAGATACTAGATATGTGTGTTGTTCATGTTTGAATTTGTATTTACACTGTTTTTGAAATCCTACTAACACAACTAAACTTGTTTTGTAATTCCAGCAATTAATGGAGCGCCGCATTAGACCGTGGATCAACAAAAAGATCATCGAGTATATAGGAGAGCCTGAACCAACATTAGTCGACTTTATTTGCTCAAAAGTGTTGGCAGGTAGTGCACCCCAGGGAATACTAGATGATGTACAAATGGTGTGTATTCCTAATACAATAATACCAATTGGCAATTATTACATACAGGGATGTGCAAATGGGGATTTTACTGGTTCGAATCAAATTTCAAATATTTCACGAAGAGTTTGAATATCGAATAATTTTGGGGCTTGGTCATGGGCTGGAGATTAATTGTATTCTGTTTCTCGAAATTTCTTTACCACGAAATAGACTCACAGACGTTACGTTAGACTTACTAAATAGTACATACGATTGAGATTTTCGTCACGCCCATGGCTATTTTTTGTCAGGGTATGAGGTTGCATCAGCTGGACAATTACTGGATAGGGTTTCGTTCTCTCAAGTCTCAAAATATGTGACTTGCTCAATGTAAAATGTACCGAATAGATTTAGCCTAAAGCCGCATTCACATAAATGACTATTGATTACTGACTATTGACTATTGACTAGTGATTATTGACTACCCAAAGAAAGATATGAACACTACACAACTAAGTTCTTTGACACGTATGATCTGCCACCTAGAACAAATGAATCAAACTGATTGACAAACAACGAGCTGTCAAAATAATAAAATTGCAACATTATGAAGAAAACGAGGTATGGCGATAGTAACTGTTCACCAGTTAAAACGTTGAATGATGGGCTTAACCAAGTTGTGAAGGTTTTGTATGTTTCTTGTTTGTTTTGAAGATTTGTTTTCAAAATAAGAATATTTTATTGTATGACAGCTTCATAAAAATAATAAATAAATAATATTCGCCGGAAATAGTCAAAAACAAATATACACTTGACAGTAATTGAATAGTGGTATTGACTTCCGTTGCTCCACATTCATTGGCTGAACGCGAACGTTGTGATTGGTTGTAACTATATTTCGACGATAATGACGATAATTTCTGTCCTAGTTAGGCCTGAAGGGCTATAGTTATTCACTTTCTATTTTTGTTTGTACCAATAAGTAATTAAGTATGCTGAATATGCGTCGCAATATTATGTTCATGTGCAGAGTAATTAAAATTTACGTGATGTGAACTAAAAATCGTAGCGACTTTTCTAAACTTACTTCTCTTGTAATTTGTGAACAAACATAGCAACTCGTATTTTTATAGATCGTAGGCGTCGAATGCTGGGTCTAGGGTAGGTGACTAGACCCAGCTATTCAAAATATGACAAAAATATGACTTCTTCTTCTTCTTCTTAGCGCCATAGCGATGCTAGCGCTAGCACTCGCGCTCGAATAGGCGGCGGATCTTGAGAACTAAATTTAAAAAAGCGCGGAAATTTAAAATCGATTTTTTTTTTAAATTAATTAATCGTTTTCGATTAATAATCGATTAATCGAATTGATTTAATCGTAATCGTTGACATCCCTAATTTTAACTATTAATCATCAACCTTTTTACGTAAATATGTACCGTAATTAAAAGAATGTACATTATTACATCAATAAATTACTAATATTGCCCATAGTGATTAACGTATAAAAATTCATAAAAATTCATGTTTAACTAAGGTAGAATTTGTTAATATTAAATACTATTGACATATCTTAATATTAATTTTTGCATAATAGGCTGTGTTTGAGCATAAAATTATTAATGTGTTTTCTTTTTTCAGGTTCTGGATGAAGAAGCTGAAGTATTTGTTGTTAAAATGTGGAGACTACTCATTTATGAAATTGAAGCTAAAAAGTTAGGTCTTGTAAAGTGAATAAGTCTATGAAGCAATTGAATAAAATTGTGTTGAGTACACACACGCATTGATGCTGCTCTAAAGTTAAACAAACCAATGTTACTGACACGTACACATTGTCTCCGACACGCTACAGTACTACAGTGTACAACATTGACAGGATTTGTAAACAGTTAACTGATCAAGATTGTGGGAAGTTATCTCCAAGTTGATTGCCAACAAAACCAAAATGTATAATAAATGTAACTTACTCTTAAATTTGTTGTACTGTACTACTTTTTCTGTAGAATATTTTGTAACTTGCTATTGCATGTAGGCAAGGAAAGTAATACGTAGTTGCCTGATAGTTATTTGCACATAGAAAACAACTCGATGCAACTAGCAAGTCTACATGCATGGTTAGATTACATCATTTTATACTCCTACTGTAGTTGCCCTTCCCTCTCAATGATGTACATACTTGCCAAGGTGCTACGGTAGTACATAGACTGTATTAAGAACTTGGGATTTGTAAATTAGGTTTTTAGGTTGGTAGTTCACATAAAACCTACGGATTGAAGAGCTTAACGAATGAAACACTTCATACCGCTATTTGTTAAATGCACAGCCTTCTATCAAATAGAAAATGTGTTTTATTTTTAACTTTGGTAGCTTACATGAATGAATGACAAAACAAATTGAATTACATTTAATACTACTCTAGTTTTCTCTAAGAATAAAAAATTTGTTACTTGAGTTAAAAGATCGTTAGTAACCTAACTGGTGTATTGTGTGAATGGCTACACTTTTATGTGTGTTTTTTTGTTGATAATTCAACTTTCTTAATTCTCAAATTCCAAGTTCTTAACCTATAGCCCAGCCGTATGACAGGTTCCCATGTCTTTTGCCGCCCGGCAAGATGATGCAAAGTGACCAATCACAGCGTTTTCCGTTGCGGTGCTTTCGCGCGGCCACAGTTGAGCCAAAGTTCTGATTGGTCGCTGCGCATCGTCTTGCCGTGCAGCAAGAGACGTTGGAACCGAGCATTATCCGGGTTCTTTGTATGTACTTAACAATAAAAAAGGGTTTGAACTTATATGTTATAAATTAGCACGAAAACATTCACCGCAGAAACCAATAGTGAAATCAACGTAGGTAATACCAGGCCCTTGATCGCCTAATAGTTTCAAATACAAAGTAACATTGAATACATTTATTATTGTTGCCTACATTAATTTGAACATATTTTCCTAATTCAGGGTTGCCACTTTCAAAGATATTATCCTTTTCTCGAGATTTTTAGAGTTCTCAAGGATAACAGGATTTTCTACAGTCTTTAAAAAATACATTAAATTAATAGGTACATTTTTTTAAATTCAACTAAAAGAAACAATGTAGACACTAGACAGTAAAAGAACATGAGGTACTAGTAAAAATAAACATAAGTGACTGCATAACATTTCCCACAAGTAGTAGTTATGGTGAATAAAGGTAAAACGTTAAAACTTAAAATATATTCGAAGAAAATTCCGATTCTTATGCGTTTCTGCACGTAATGTTGACTAGATTCTCGAAAATCAGGCTGGCATTTCGTAACATTCCTTGGTGGTTATAATATGCGAATGCTGAATCTGTTTTCAAGGATTTCTCAGGATTTTTTTTAGTTTCTTTCAAGGATAAAAAATTGACTTGGTGGCAACCCTGTCCTAATTCAAACAGTGTGGTTTCATTACCAACAAATAAAAACGATAAAAACGCACCAAAAGTATCGACATCTCCATCCTTTTAATATTATCTAAATTTATTAAGGATGGACATCTGTGTAAAATCTCAATATCGACATCAAAGGTAATTAATTGATTTCAAATCAAGACAGGAAATTTCCTGACATCGATGTCGAGAAAAATTTAAGTGCTGATGCTTCTTTTATTTGTGGGGTTCAAGAAAAACTGTGGTGATAGTAATTTAGTAGCTTGTTTTCAATTGGCTGCTCTAAAACGCACAGATTTCTACCAAAATGACCTTGACGCGAAGTTTGTCGGGGACAACTATAACATCATTGATTGAACCACCAACCACAACCCCTTTTTCGAATTCCTGGCTACGCCACTGCTACAAGAGACAGCTAAATGACTGAACTGCGAGCTCTGCTGTAACAATAAAGATGTCACAGCAATCATGAATGGGGTAGGTACTCTGTACCTATTTTAATAGTGCAAGAAACTAACAATTATGACTGAAAATTCTACTCGGTACATATAGAATTTATTTTCATGGGGATTTGTTTGTTATGGCTACTTGCATATTACAAAGAAACTGGACCACTGTACAACCACCCGAAAAAAAATATTAAAAGCTTTAGATTTATAATATTAGCACTACTTTCAAAGATTTTCAAAAAAATGTATGAACTAATCATTTTTAAATGTATCTTGTAATATTACACAAATAAAAACATACTTATTTTCAGAACTGGGTAGCAATGTAACGGACGTAACACGTTACTGTAAAAAAGTTACTTTTGTCAGTAATGTGCCAGTAATCTCAACACAATTCTCAATGAAACGGAAAGGTAACACTACTACTTTTTTCACTGTAATTTGGGGTTAATAACGTGTTACTATCGGCCCCGTCCGATGCCGTTAATTCCCTCGGGCGTGTAGCCCGTAGGATAGCCTATTCATTAACTTTTTAAACGTGAAAGAAAATATTATATTGAATTAAAATGTCTATGACTGCACCTAAACAGAGCTTAAGAATTACTTCCTACCCTACTTCTTCCCTTTCCCCCTTCCTTTACTTCTATCTATTCCTTTGTCAAAAAGAGACACATTTTCATTTTAATGATAATTTTTTCTAGTTATTTCTTTACTTTTTTCCGTAGAAATTAGCATGATTTGATTACATTTTTGCAAAAGTAACTATCAACGTAACTACATAGTAATATTATTCAATCTTGCAGAAGTAATAATTTAGGCTTGAGTTTAGAGATCAAATACTGTAATAGGTGCTGTCGCTTGCGCCTATTATAGTATTTGCGTAGCCCTTCTATAAACAAACATGAGTGATGTGTTTCAACAAACGTGTTCAATTATTTAAAGCACAATACTAATTACTCATGCTTATTAAAATTAAAAAATACGCAAAAGTAATACGAAAATAACTGAACGTATAACCAACCATGGCTTTCACGGGATAACTGATAACTCACTGAGTTATCACATCAACCACTGTGACAAGTTTCAGGAATAGGGGCCCTCAGACGTACCGGTTTGACCGGTACACAGTGTCGTCTTCAGAAGAATTGTACCGGTGTCCCGAGATACTCATTAAAATGGCGTATTTGTACTGGTTTGTATTTTGAGTAAAATGATTTGAATTATTTGAGTAAGATAAGATAATTTATTTACCTGTAGATTAGTACATAGTACAAAGGTATCGTCCCGGTTTGTTAACGAACGACAATGCTGTCGATTACCACAGAGCTTGTGGTGTGTTGGGGGGGGGGGGGGGGGGGGCTGCATGTTGGCTGTCGTCGGCACTCGATGACGTCATGACACTCACGGGCCGCATTAACTGGATGACTCACTGCCCGATAGTCAGCTGAATTTATCCCATCAACAGCCGCCTGCAGGTGAAATACGACCGGTTAGTCCTAGCATGTCTACAAACATTTATTTTCATCTCAGAAAGCTATTTTCTGTATTTGACATAAATATGTTTTCGCCTCCGCCAGCTGGGGCTCTGCCCCAGATCCGTACTGACCCTTGGAGTTCGTTTCTTTTCACTTGTTTTCCCAGTTTGTATAACCTTCAAAATATGGTTACGTTATAGGTACATTAAAAAATTAGTAATGTCATTACTTTCAAAATACTTTCATATTTTCATAACTAAATAAATTGGTATGACACGAAGAAAAGAAAATGGTGCGTTTCAAAATTATTATTTTGCTCTTCCATCCTTACCAGATTAAAATAACGCAATTAAATGATAAAAACCGAGGAACATTAAAAAGTGAGCATATATTTACAAATAAGTTACAAAGTAGAAAGAACATTTAACGGTACGTTGGAACTTGTTGTTCCTCCGTCAAAAGAAAAACTGCTATTATTAGTGTTTACAAAGATTAGATTTATTTGATTTGATTATCTGACTCACAAGGAAGAATGGGACGTGGGTTCGAATCCCGCCTATGACGTAAACTTTCTTAAAAACGTACAACTACATTGATCGCTACGCACGTCGTAACAAACAACATTCACATTATTTCACTATCATTTCGAGGATTGATATTTTGGTAGCTATGTACAGTGATGATTTCAGGCATATCCCGGGGGGGGCGGAGCCCCCCCCGGCAGTTGTAAATGCCCCCCCTAGCAGATTGAAAAAATCACATGAAGTAATGTAAATTTTCAAAAAAAAATGCAAAATACAAGAAAATGAGGTATATTTTTCCACCTCATATAGGACTAGGAAATAAATCGATTTCCACGAAAAACTCATCTACATAAATGTTGCAACATTTTATTTTCTATTTAAACGATGTTAGGTAAAGGTAAGACCGTAAGAATGGCAAATAGGAATCACCTCATATTCGAAAACTGAAAGGATGGCATCAACAGAGACCATAACCCCCTCCACCCCTGCCTTTTGTCACGGCGTAAAAAAAAGCCATAAAATGAGTTACTAATTCAGCAACACCCCAGATTTTTATCAGCCCCCCCTAGGAAAAATGTCTGAAATCATCACTGGCTATGTAGCGTGAGATTTGTCTGAGCAGTCATTTTTTTAAAGCTTTTAAACGCAACTTTTCACAAACAGGCAACGTTACGTGTTAAAAACAGAAACTTCAACAAACAAATTGATTGTGTTGTAATGGAAATTATACTTGGCCTACACTGGTCCCCGGTGTTGGGAAAGTAACTTTAAGTAAAGAATAACGCGTTCGTAGGCTTCCAACTATCTGCCGCAGCCCGCAGCCGTTGATATTTGCCCTACTAATGTTTTAGCTACATTGAATAGTTAATTATCTACATTCTCCTTTATGTATGTAATGTTTTGATCGCACAGTGTTACATGATATACACATTATGGCTTATTAATAATTGTTTGTAATAAAAATATACTATTATATTATATTACAATATTAATTTACTTTTTTAATATAACAAGGTGTAGTAAAACCATGAATGTGTTGGTAGCTACAGATTTAAATGTCCTATATACAGGGCTGCCACTTGCCACTATTTTCCACTATTTTGCCACTTTTTTTTAGTAAGCCACTTTTTTGCCACTTTTTTCTTGAATTTTGCTTAAAAGCCACTAATTTGCCACTTTTTTAAAGGTTTTGATTCAGCTTGTTTAAAAATTCAGTATTTTATCATTTATTTATACAGAACTATTCCAATACATTACGTGTAGTCACTAAAATTGTGTAATTTTTTTCCCAAGACTAGCTGTACAAAATATGTATACATTACAAATGTATTCCACTTAGTTCAAATTGTCCCGCCTGTTTCAAAGCCTTCTTAATTGTGCTATATTTAGGCTCTACTAGTTGTTTTGAGGTTGGCATGACATCTTGAACATGTTGTGTTGGTAATATGCCATGTCAGTGTTGCCAGATGGAGGGAAATTTCCCACAGCGAGGGAAAATTTGGGAAAATTCGAGTGGGAATTAAGGGAATTTTTGTTACAAAGTGGGAAATTTTCCAAACCCCAAAATTCCACCAAAAATACCAAAATTCTTCCTAAAATCGCGTATTAAATACGCGTTTTAAGCCATCAAACTTAATACAATACTAAAAAAAAAAACGCCTTCGGCGAATAGGCCTCCGGCGGCTGGGGCCTGACGTTATATGACGGTAAATAATTTATATATGCTACTATTTTGCCACTATTTTTTAAATATTTGGCCACTTAACTGCCACTTTTTTACTTAATGTAGGCCACTATTTCCTCTATTTTTGGTGTGAGCAGTGAGTGGCAGCCCTGTATATACATTACCTGCTTTATCTATAAAAATAATAAATTGCTCCATGCTCCGCAAACGAACTTTTAAAAGAAGTCAGTTTAGGTTTTAAAAAGTTCTTTTTCGAACTGTAAACTGAACTTTAAAAAAATACTTATTAAAAAGACTTCCCCCTGCTGATACTCCAACAATGCCTTATTGTGTACTGTTGATATACCAACACATAAGTGCAAAGATTACTCTTACGCCTAACTAAAGAGGTCAACGCAGTAATGTGGACGCAAACATCGAACAATGCGCGGGAAGAACGGGTGGGGGGGGGGGCATACCCACAGTTGCAATAATTAATAATACTTTTTTCCGAATGTAACTCTGCAAAATATGATCATGAATGTCGCTATCTAAATGTAAAAACACACGCACACGTACACGTACACGCACACACGCACACGCACACGCACACGCACACGCACACGCACACGCACACGCACACGCACACGCACACGCACACGCACACGCACACGCACACGCACACGCACACGCACACGCACACGCACACGCACACGCACACGCACACGCACACGCACACGCACACGCACACGCACACGCACACGCACACACACACGCACACGCACACGCACACGCACACGCACACGCACACGCACACGCACACGCACACGCACACGCACACGCACACGCACACGCACACGCACACGCACACGCACACGCACACGCACACGCACACGCACACGCACACGCACATGCACACGCACACGCACACGCACACGCACACGCACACGCACACGCACACGCACACGCACACGCACACGCACACGCACACGCACACGCACACGCACACGCACACGCACACGCACACGCACACGCACATGCACACGCACACGCACACGCACACGCACACGCACATGCATGCACGTGCACGTCCACCTATGCACGCGTAACACGATATTTTCCTTGATATTGCACTTTCAATGTGTTGACAGACTAAAATAATGTTTGGGATGCATATGAGGGTGAGAAGGAAATTACTGCATAACATGCGGAGGAGACTTTATCTGCACAGTATAAATATTATGGTTGTCATATTTTGATAACGATGTATGGATATGTGATGTTATATGAAGATCCAACGATGCACAGAATACCCCCACTGAAAATCAGTTCATGTAGTCTGTCTAACTGAAACTCGGGGGGGGGGGGGGGGAGGCTATAGTCTATAAAAATAGACCTACTTATTTTACAGTGTTCAATATATATATATATATAAACGTCACATGACAATGGATGGCTATGCAAGCCAGGATTCGAACTTGGGACACGGGAAAGAGCATCTATGTTATGAGTATAGAGCATTTAGTCAGATGATCACATACAATGTAAGTTAATAGTAGCTGCAAGACGTAAAAAGCTAAGTACATTTGGAACTGGTATACTATAATACATTGAGACTGTACATACATACAAATACAATTACTTATTTTACAGTTGAATAGACGCCGCGGGCACATGACATCCATGGCCATATATTATTATAGTATGCCAACACAAATAAGGAAATGGTCCATAAGAAGAAGGGTAGTTTTTGTCGCTCATGCGAGCATGTGCGCTATCAAACCACTATGTATTTTTAATTCCGAGTGAGTTGTTTTCGTGACGGCGTAAAGTGGAGACATTTAGCCTTCGATTGCCAAGATAAACATGAAATCTACGCAAGGCTCACGCTATACAATATACATGTTAAGATTATGCGGTCATTTATGCGGCAAGCAGGGCAGGGCAGGGCATATATATCAGAATCAGGTGAAGATAGCAATTGCGAGTAAAAGGAAAATTAGACTGATTTCCTTAGGGCGTGTCCCTATGCTTTCAAAAGCTATAGATCAAATCTTGGGCGCCTTTAATCTTAACTGATTGATTAATAGCCAATAACCGTGGGGCCGACAGATGCCACACGTATGCGGCATCCCCATTAGCTGATGGGGTCCGCGCCAACACTTTCGGAAGTAGCTTCTCATTAGTACTCTTTTTATTTCAGGGTTTAACAGGGTGCTCAAAATAAGGTAATGAGTGGGCATACTGATCGATTGGTCAAAGACCGTTATCTTGCCGCAAGTCTCGATTTCTGGGGATGTGGAGGGTAGCCCCGCGCAGACATAAACTTTGTCGAGTGGTGTATTATGTTGCGTAAGCGTTTTTAGAGAAGTATAGGTCTACAGGTTGTCGGCTGATTGATCCTGAAAGTTTCTAAACATTCTTTGAGGAAATCATTATGGTATTTGGTTGAAATATCAAATATTGCATTGTATAATCAAGCCCTAAATAGTAAATACACGACTACTGCATTAATGAATTCACTATGATCATTGTATCTATATAATTATGTTTATGAATGTTAGCTTTAATATTTACCGTACACTAATTTTAGACACACATTAAATCAACATCGGGCTAGCTGTCATGAGGAAGGAAAGGGTAACCTCTTTTCCGAAACACTATAGTTAGACCTACCGTTGGTTAGAGTATGATATATTGGACGGTTCGAAAGCTTGTGTAAGCTTCGTTCTTTCGTCAACTGCTCGGCAGTCCAGTACAGATTACTGGAGGAATCTATATGACTGGTCAAAACTACCTCCTCCCTCCAGAAGAGGGTAACGTGCCGGTACCATGTGTCCCCACTCTCTCTTCTTTATCATAACATTTATCCATCACCATAAATGAAATGTGTACTATAGTGGAACCTCAGTCCTGTTACAAATATAGAAGCAATCAATCAATCAATCAATCAATCAATCAATCATTGGTGCAGTAATTAAAGCATGGATGATATACTAAATGACCGCTGTATATTAATTAGCGCAACGGTCGGGTATATCTAGTTGTCTCTACGGCAACCCAAACAGAAGCGTGGTTGCGTTGAAGAAAAATGTTAGCGGTGGGCAAAATATTTAGCGGTCAATCATAATTAACCTAGATTTTTATAGCCATAATTTATTTGCATTTAGTAAAAACTTTGGAGGTTTATTTTTATTCTTTCCCACCTAAGTTCCGACAGGCTGACTATACGGCAATGCAACTGGCCAGGCATTAACCTTAGATTGACGTTACACGGTTCCAGTGCTGAGAACTTCGTACAGAGAAGGGGCGTGATGTGAGATAATAGAACGTTACATTTCCTTACTTTCCTTTAATAATCTACCCTGTCCAGGGACTGCTACCTTATCGTGGTATGGGCAGGTTTGCGTGCTGAGAGCTATGCTTGCGGTAGCGCATGCTTCTGGTAGGGCCATCCCTAGCCGGACAGGTCGAGGTGGAGAAGCCAGACGAAAGCCAGTGCACGTAGTCAGTCCCCTTTCCCGTTTCCTCCTGTCTCTTTCCTCCAAACACCCCTCGACGTCATATGATCATAGTTGTCCAGTACGTCGTTAAACACCAAATAAACAAATACAATTCATTAATAATCTATACGCACCACATATAAGCATTTATTGGTGCCAACTTTGTAGTTCCGGGGGAGGGGGGGGGGAGCTAAAGCATTCAATGTAAGATTCTCTGTGGAAATTCCCAAAGGTTTCGAAAAGACACATACACAACTTTTTCATGGAACTGTATTATGTTCGTTTCTAAATCCTACTATATGATAGTCTGACCTATTGAAATCTCCCCCCCCCCCCCCCCACCCTCCCTTCGACCTGACTGTTCCTCATAAAACAGTATACGCGGATTGCCACGTCATATACACAAGTTTTTCATGGAACTGTATTATGTTCGTTTCTATAAATCCTAGATAGTCTGACATATTGAAAAATCCCCCCCCCCCCCCTTCGGCCAGACTGTTACTTACAAAACATGTTTGATACGTGGATTGCCACGTCTGTCTGTTCAATAGATCTTGCTGATTGGCATCATACTCCACCGTTCTAGAGATGTTAAACTCCCCCCCCCCCCCCACCCTCCCTTCGACCTGACTGTTCCTCATAAAACAGTATACGTGGATTGCCACGTCATATACACAAGTTTTTCATGGAACTGTATTATGTTCGTTTCTATAAATCCTAGATAGTCTGACGTATTGAAAAATCCCCCCCCCCCCCCCTTCGGCCAGACTGTTACTTACAAAACATGTTTGATACGTGGATTGCCACGTCTGTCTGTTCAATAGATCTTGCTGATTGGCATCATACTCCACCGTTCTAGAGATGTTAAACTATACGGTTGGTGGTAATCTTAGTGTGCAATTGCATCTCTATTGGGCGTTGGTTTCGAACTGTGGTACAAGTTCTCGGGAAAATTGAACGATGAATGCTTGTAAAATAATATAATTACGGTAACATGCACTTGGTCGACTGATTCGCGACACCGATGATGATGGCTGATTAATGACCATAAACTCGATCCGATGTTTGGTGCAAGGGCGATTAGAACGGGTTTACACTTTATAGTCGATGACGTAGCCGATGGGACCGTCATCAAAGGCCTAGGGAAACCCATGTTTTACAAACTGTTTGATAAGATAACACGTTCTTACACTGTCTTACCGAACGGTATACGACTGTGCTGAAAATCACTGATTCATATGCAATGTTTCATATTTGAAGTATAGATCTTTGATTGGTTATCGCTCACTCGTCGATGGTGTGGAGCAGTGGAGCTTATGGAGTTGGTTTAATCGCTTTAAATTAAAGTCCCCAATTGAAAATCAGTCTTGTTACTGAGTGGGTAGACTCCATAAATACGTTTTTTTCTTTTTTTTTTTTTTTTTAATGTGCCAGGACATGTTCTGCTCCTGTGATGGACGGGTGCAGTAAATCGTCGTGCGGGGTCGTCGGTTCGAAACAGTCGGACAAGATCACGGTTCATAGTTTATACCTTGGCCTGGCGTTGCATACATTTATGGCAATGGTCTTTTCAACACATTTGGTCAATTCTCCCATGACGATTAAAATAGTTTTTTCTTTTTTGCTATTTTTAATAAAACTCCATACTTTCGAGAATTAGCTATATATATGAAAACGTGCAACACCCATCGGTCCGCGAAAACCTACGAGTCAACATATATATAAATATATGAATGAATTGTGAGCAAATCTAATTTTGAGTTACATATTTTGAATAATAGACCACTCCATCTCCATTCGCTATATGGTCATCACTCATGTCCCATCGCATGGACAGTTACATTGACTGATCTAGATATAATTTCCCACTCAAGAATAGCAAATTTATATCCAAATATACACTTTTGAATATGTCACAACTTCTATTTTGAAACCAATGCTTCTTCTACGGATGCTCTCTGTATATACTGTGCGTGTTTGGAACCACTAATTATTCACTTTAATTCAAGTTATACTTTATAATTCTCCTATCAAAATGTTATCTTTCAGTAGCTGCGTACTAAATCCAATCGACAAATTAAAACTACCTGTGCCAATGCACCCCGGAACCGCGAGGCTCCCCCCCCCCCCCACACCAAGAGTATTCGTATGCATGCATATCATTAAGATTATTCCGGAAGACAAGTCAATATAGGCTAAACACGCGTACAAGATCTATGCAAGGCAAACCATGCATGTGCTCTTAGATTGATTTTCTTACTTTCAACGTTGCGTTAATTACCGGTACCTATATCATATATCAGCATTACCAACAATTACGGTTTAATTGCAATCGAGTTAAAATATTGGACAGAACAGATTACAGGTAAGTTAATTTATATTGTCAGTGAACCATCTAGCCGTCCACGCACGTCGCATGACTTTCAATCTCGTGTTAGACGAAGCTTTTTGCAATTGTCCTTCATCATCCCCGTTTCGAATAATGCAAGAGCCATAGCACACGTTTTGATTTAGTAGCTGACTATTTTGTTTCCGACACATTTTTAAATGTGAACCCAATATTGTTGTAGGGTTAATATAGTGAATTGTGATAACACTTTATGAACACGTTATGCTAGGCAAGACATTGTCAAAATATATTATTATTGCCATTAGCAAATAGAATCCATATTGCTTTACAATAGTAATGCAAACATCTTACAATTTTTGTTTTTAGACCTACGCTCTAGGATCAATGCACGTCAATAGACGGCCTTGGAGGGAGCTTTGTGCAATCTCCTTCTATCGCATGCTACTTGATGATTCATCTAGCTTGCTTTTAAATATACACAACATTGCGCAACCATTAAGATCAGTGATAGTGAGCTTGTATGATTATAACTCCTCGTGTAATCTTAACTGAGAAACAATCAAGTACCTGATTCTAAAGTAATAATGATAACATTCGGCTAACTACAAGTAAAATCGAGTTAAAACTAGTACAGGTAATATCGATTGGTAAGTTTCTTTGTTGTTGTCCCTATAGCCTAGTGCTGACCACGTCTACGGTACGTCCCACGCCGCCACGCGCAAGATTATCACGCCAGCCTAACTCACGCGACTTCCGATTGGGCCGCCATTTTGGAATATATAACTATTTCCCACTTTCGTAAGAAACTTACTTCTAACACGTTCGGAACCGTCCATGGTGCATGAACATATATTAAGTATTGCATGCAGCAACCCGTACAAGATAGTTTTAGAAGATATTTTTGGATTTGATAACATTTATTATTATTAATTACTATTATTTATTTACAATTATTATTTATTATTTATATTATTTACTTATTATTATTATTACTAACTGCTAATACTTTATTTGATTGTGTGTTTAGACAAGAAAGATATATCATGCTAGAAGGTATCATGTTTACAATCTTAATGCATTTTATTTCATTTACATATAAGTTGTGTACAGTTACGATAAGCATGTACGATTACATAATAATATGTATATTATCTTATCAAAAAAGCATAGCTGATAGTGATAGCTAAATATTAGCCGCACCAGTAAGCAGAGCCGAAGTTTTGGGTCCGAACTTCAAGACCCTACCGAGTAAAACTTGTATTATATTGTTGCGATATATCATATCATTTACAATTTTCCTCTCAAGATTCCTATATGGTATAAAAACATGAGCCGCGAGGGGGGGAGGGGGCAAGGGGGGCACTTCCCCCCCCCCGGATTTCAGGTATTGTTTAAAATTTAATTGGCAGTATGATGATCTATATAAAGTATAATTATAATTACTATTTCTTACGTTCTGTTTAACTTATATAACAATTAACTAGGATTTTATATTTGTGACTATACTCACTATACTCAGTAGTCAATGAAGGCAGTCTTTTATTGTTGATGCTTTCCATGACACATACTGTTTTTTATTTGATGTAGGCCTATAAGAGCATGTTTTATATCTATATTGTTTCATTTTGAGTTATTAATCAAAATGGAATCATGTTTTCACGTGGTTTAATTTCATTCAGAACCTACTTTTAGCATCCCAAAATCGGTTAAAAAGTGTTGGAATTGAAAAAAACGCCGTACGGGGCCAATTAGGGGCTGCCTCCCCCCTCCCCCCCCCCCACCCCCAGGCACGTCTTCCACCCAGATAGATAGGATTATTTCGCTTCCCCCCTCCCCCCCTTGCACAATATCCTGCCAGCGCCCATGTATAAAAACATAGGCATAGATTTAATGAACAAATAAACATGTTTCAAAGCTTACTGCTGCCGACATACAAAAATCAAAACCCGATAGAGGGGGTTCAGCGGTAAGATCTCCCTAGAATTATGTTAAAAGTTTGGAGTAAATTGTTATTTTACATAAGGGTTAATGATAATGATTCTTGTTGTGTTACGTCTCTATTATTATATTGCGAACACGCTATTCAAGAATATGAGAGGTGGTACATAAAACCCCATGCATTATGCGGTATTCGAACCCACGTCTCTGGATGGCATACGCTTAGAACCTGCGTCCCAACTCCATGACTATGGACCACAGTGCACGGCTTGTTGCATTATGATGGAAGTAGCAGGAGTTAGGAGTGCGTTTAGTTGTTGTGTTTTATCTTCATTGATCGAATCACTAAATAAAGTTTTGAGGTCACTTCTGGTTTTTTGCCTTTAAGCTGTGTGAACACTTTCGGCTACATTTTGATTTATATAACTCTAAAAGTCTGTTCCAAAGTATCAACATAGAATACGAATTGCTGAACATAAATCTTTATCAGATCAATAACAACGATCTCAAATGTTCCATATTCTACAAAATATCAAAGTAGGGTTTACGTACGAATATTACTTCTAAGATTTTGTAGTGTATAATGTATATAATATGCATATTCATAACCACATTTTTAACACATACTCTTGAAACCAGTTTTCAATGTGTTTGAATGGATTTTATTATATTCTACTCTTATGATACGCTGGTTGGTCTGATAAGACATTGGATGTCGTGCAGACTATATTTTCGCCTTCGTCCTGTCCACCAATGCGTACATTTGCATCGTTAAATAAACATGAGATGTTAAACCCATTATTATCAATGTTTTATGATTTCACTAAAACAAATATTCTTTTGAAATTTGAACAATACGACGATTTCAAATGTCCATAAGCATGAGCAAACGAAACGTTTCGATGCTCAAAGAGCAGAATGAATACCACTCTACTACACCCTACACCTACACACTGCTACACTACTACACTCTACCACATACTACATAATAACTATCCAGTAACATTTGTGAAAGGGCCCAAGTCACAACAAATGGGGTTTGTTCGTGTGGTATTGAAAGGACCTGCATTCCACTATATACATGCTGTTTTCCAATCGCATCGGTCATCAGTTTATATCGAATAATTAATACGAATGCCAATTTATAGACTGCATGCTCACCATACCACTATTACGTTGTAATTAACCAGTTTTGCACTCGTTCTCAAGATATACTTTCAATTTTCTGTTAAAAAGTGTAAATTTTTCTTATGGTCGTTGTGGGTAAAGTAAGATCAACATAATGTTTCGAATTGCTTTTGCAGATACCGGCAAATTAAAACAAAAATGGATCACTTTCCTTTGAGGGACCACTCATGTTTACATTAATTGTGAAATTCCCTTCCTTGTGGTACAAATAAAAAATATCTTGACTGTGTGTATGCCACACAAAATTGAGTATAACATTATAACTATGTATCTACCGGTATCTACATATTTATCAAATATTTCTATTCATACAATATAAAACATAACAATTGTAGTATGTATAAACAAGCCATAAGAAAACGAGTAAACAAGTAACGCTTATATCGACTACTGTCGCCGAATGGTTATCTCGAATTCCTTGTATAGACCTTTTTCAGAATTCATCTAGTACCCTTAGATAGAGCTAATCACGGCCCTCTCTCTAGATCTTCAATGACAACAATGCACAACAATGAAAAATGCTCCTCAACATCAAGGACCCTTAGATAGAGCGTATCACGGCTTGCTAGATCAATTCTGAAAATCATCTATTGCAGTGTGGCAGCGAAATTTTCTGGAAAATTGTCCGCCTCAGATGCCAGCCATTAGTTTTCAAAAAACTTGTGACAGAACATTGTGTATAATCTACAATATTCGTCTTCGTAACTTTGGAAGGTCAGCGGCTCACATGAAGTCTCCTCAGCTGTACCTACCTCACTCAATGTTCGTGGACGACAGAAATATCTTACACTGTCTTAACGGGGTCGCAATCAAAACGTCATTGATATTGATAGCTTTATGGTGTGTCTCAGCTAGTTAATAGCAGTTACTAGACAGTTGTAATTTCTCTTAATAAAATGCATTGGTGTCGTTTCATTTTCGGCATTGTCTGTACTTTAAGGTCCAAAGAGCTTGCATGGAAACGTTGTTTCGTGCTATCAACGATTCAATCGGACGGCTTTGTGGGCGTGGCCACTATCTTAGTCACGGTGCTATTCTCATCATACTCGTAAGACCTAAGCTTGCTCATTATTGTGTTAATAATATTTCAAATGCAGCTTATTCAAAGTAAGTTGTGGATGTACACGAAGATAATAATATTATTTTGAGATTTCCCCCAAGTATAAAAACTTTCATGTTTTATTTTATATTTGATTGTGTTGTTCTTCGTGTTTCACGGCGTGTCTCGCGTCTCCTTGTCTTCCGCATGTGTCTCTGTGTTACAAGTACATTGACAGACTGATGTCACTTGACATTGTCTCGCACAGTGAACATGTGAGTCATTATATACCTTGTCACGTTGAGGTCATGAATGTTATCTTCTCGTTACGTTGTTTGGCATGTGAAATTATTTACAGTCATCAAGTGACTTCCCTATTCCTTCAAATGAACAACTCGCCTTTTCGATACACACGTGGAAAACACGACATTTTTCTGCGAATCGAGTTTTATTGAAGCTTTGCGAAAGAGACGAAAAATGAAGCGAGTCGGCCACCAACCGTTTATGACTGCGCCTCATTGCAGTCATATTGTCATATATATTGACAATTCTAGGAATGTCTCACTTCAGGTACTAGGGTAATGCATTTAATGGTGTTTTAACTTGGTATATACATTGAATTGACTTGGTGATCGCACAGGGAAATTGGCCTGGTATGTTATATCGAGAAGGACAGGCAATATTATCATTATCAAAACAGGTCAACGCTGCACTCTAATATTTTATTTATAACGGATAATTCTCATGGTTTTGTTCGTTTATTTGTTTTTCTTTGCGTTTCTATTACGTCATTGTGAGGATGAATGAACAGTGATGTCTAGGTCACCGATTACACCCCCGAAATCCAAACCTTTCTCTCTCACACACACACACTGCACAGTGCACACATTATATATTATGCATTATACTCATGCACTTCGTGTGAACAAAGTAATGTTAAAAAAAAAATGTCTCGGAAACTTTGTGTTTCTAATTTGTATTTTATTTCTCAACCTCAGGTAACCTCAGGTAGATAAGCCCTTGGGGTCTGTTCTTCTACCAATAATATAACATATAAAATATTAAAATTATGAAATATGATAGTTTTCAGGGAACTCAAGGAAATATATCTACCGAGATGCAGTCAAGATGCATAAAATTTAATTTATGCACATGACGTATGTATATAAAATAATGTTCCCCGTCGTGCATGAAATCAATCATAAATGGTAAAGACATTTTTCTATTTGTCTATAGATTTAGGGTACCGGGTACCGTAAGTTTCTGAACTTTTGATAACTTTGTATTATCCTTTGCGTATTTCTGATAAAATGCTAACAGTTGTATGATTTGCGTACAAGTTGGTTGCTATATGTATCACCTTGTCCATTGATTTACTATTGATTGATTGATTTTTCTTTACTGTCCACATACACGATTCAGTTTGGTAACAGTGTTTTAGTGATGTAACCGGATCGGATAGTTTAAAGTCAATAACCCGGTGTTATATCCAAGTCTACTCTTGGTTTGGTTGCTCCTTTCGTAAACTATAACACCCCTATGTTGTCAAGTACCTCGTAAAGCGATGTTGGAAAACCGATTCTCAATGAATCTATTCCTACAACCGTTGTTCATCGGGAACTATAATCAAGAGTGATGTATTGCGCAGAAAGCTGTGAAGGATTGTGCAAGCGCGCGCGTGCGTGATAAAAAGGTGAGGAGAGGGTGTGTTTGAGGGGGTGTAGCACATTCTACATAGTTTTGTATCGCATGTCTACAAATCCTTTGTAACTGCGTTGGTGTTACAAAGTCTATCCAATGAGCAACCAGATCAATTGACGTTGAAGAACTTGAACAGTTCGGTTAGTGACGTTCAATTGCGATGCAGTGCGCGGACCCCCCGTGTAGGCGTATGTCTTACTTCCAGGAAACGTCGAGTTCTACAACGAATAGTTTGTTTGATTGGCGTCAAGGCTGGCGCTGACCACGATACCGTGGGGCTAGTTCATTCGCCGATTAGAGCATGCAAATGGGGCAGAAAGGGATCGATGGAGGGGCCCACAGGTGAGATTCAGTCTCACAAATCTCGGACAGGTGTTAGCGTAGTAGCTAGCAGACCGCGGGCCCAAACGGGCCGTCGCGAGTGACCACTATTCACCACACTGTTGTTTGTGACCCCGCGATTAGTGCCTAAAAGTGTGTTGGACAACAGGTGCGCTAACGACCCATCATTATGGACTCGCTGCGAAGATTTCTGCGAGTGAATAATGTGATTACGTGTTGACAGAGACTCACAGTGTGAATTAATAATTAATCTGTGACCAAAAGGTAGTTAATGTCAGTATGCATCATGATACGGAAGCTGTGCTCCTACAAGAATATTACCTGTTGCAGACGAAACATGTTCGTGAGTTTCGAAGTAGACAACGGTTAGTAAGTGTTGATCACAAATTAATTATGTTTGTTTACCTTTTGGGAAATAATTTAGCGATACGAATGACTCAATCATGTCAAAGTCGTTACATGGTTAGTTGATGCCCTTCAGATTGACGTTTGACATGAAAGTGTGTTCAGAGTTCAGTGTTCGGACATACGACAATCGACCGTTTACGTTGTGGCTTCGCTCTTGCATAACCTCACTTTGTCAAACCAATCGTAGCATTTAGCTATGGGAACGTAAAATTACGTACGTTAAGAAATTACACAAACTAAAAGCTAAGTTAGCTTAGAAGTGGATTTACGTAAACAGTTTTTAACACCGAGTAAAAATTACTGTTATTATCGCTATTGGAGAAGATGAAAATTACTTAATTCCTTTGTTTGCGGTTAATAAACTCATTGATAACAGATAATATGAACTACAAATACGCTCTGGAAATTGACGATTGCCAATGTATAAAGAGATAGATGCACAGCATTTATTTGAGGTTTATTTAACTTATTTAATCTCTATTGTATTCAGTTTAGTTATAAAACTGATTTAAAAAGAAGGGCAATATACAAAATGATGAGAATTGAAACATTTTCGGAATTTAGTTTTACTAATTTAGAGGGTGAATTCGTTACCCTTCAAACTTTCTAATTTATTTTGTTACTTATTTCTCATTTATGAGTTGCTCGCATAGTATCCAAACGGCCATGCTCTTGTAAACTAAGCATGACCTCTCACTTCATGTTTCACGTTACTTACAGATGAGCATATAGATATTATTTTGATAAGTTTGAATTGAATTAATGTTTTAGAGGAGACGATATCTGGAATCTGTATAGCGTATCTGGCTGTTGAGAAGGTATATTTGAGGGAAGTATTCAATCTTAGCAATAATTTAAGTCCTGTAGAAAATCCAAATGCCCTATGTACTAACACTGTGAATTCTACACACGAATAATCCTGATGTAATAAACAAAGCCAATATTAGCGTCCTTTCCCAGAAATCAAAATAAAACGATCAATAAGTTTAAAAACAGAAACTTTCCTTTTCATTACGAGAAGTATAAGACCAACCGTTCAGTGCCCAAAAACCGATGTGACGAATGTATTTAGTAAATCAAAGCGTGTTCTGTGGAACATCTTTCTAGTGAGCTCACAAAACGAAGCAGACTGAGACGTGAGAACAATGCAAAATATAGGTTGTTATTAATAATTCATTACAAGACCCCTTTAACTTTAAATCAAGTCATAGTAAGAAAGTATTAATTTATGCATACGTACTACGGATAAAGATAAGCCAGTAAATATGCGTGCTAGTAATTTAACACCCCCTGTGGTGGTTGACTTCTTTGTAATAATAATAATGATAAATAAAAAAAATGTCACGCTAGTATTTCGCTGCAGTGGTCGTACAAGGATGTATCGAGCCAATATCTTGAACCACTCGTGTAAATAGTACCTCTACGTTTGCTTGAAACCGTATATGAACAGGAAGAGGATGAAGCAAACAAAGCACCTATTCATAATCGATTCTTAACACCGCACCTACACAGAAGCAATTAGTTGAAATCGTGATTGATTTTGATTCATGTTAAAGCAAAAGCGTGTAAAATTTACATATATTTTGAATTTTCGATGTTTGGCGTTCGGTGAAAGTTGTTTTAACACAGTGTTTGCGACAGATCATATTATCAACAGTTCACATCACAGTTTTGTTACTTTTTGTTTTGTTGTAACACGTTACTTATTTTGAATGAAAAGTGGATACTATTAACTAGTAACGCACGTAATTGTCTAGGTTATTAACTGAGAAGGTACGCGGTGTGTGGTGCCCCACGCAAAACGTAAAATCTTCTCTCAAAGTACAGATTTACGCTTACAGTTCAAAGCCAGATCAGTAAGTTAATTTACATTATACGGACGAAATTGCACCGTTCAAGAAAAAGGTGCAAGACGTTTGCTATGCTGCTGGAGGATACATTGAGAAAGTCTCATCCCCAATAAAGAATTTAAATTGCTATTGGCGGTGAATATTATTATTAAATATTTATTTCATTAGAATTGTTTATGTGTATTGCAACTTTATTTGCGAAACGCTTCTTAAACAACCTGGAAACGTAAACAACAAACATGAGTTTGTTGAAAGCCACGTGATTCAAACTTTTTTTACAACCATTCTATCGCAAAGTGCGACATTTTGTAGACCATAATACAACGCCCAATAAACAATAAACATACCAGACAGCATATTTTGCACACATACGTCAACTAACACACATCCTCCCTACTATATTCCCTTTTACATAGCCGATATCTAAACGTAATACCAGAAGAAAACAAATACGTAAAGAATGTAATTTTAAATGCATACGGTCATACATCTACATACATACACTAGGAAGGGGGGGGGGGGGGGGGGGGGGGGGGGATGACTGAACCCTGTCTACTTGAAAATTACCTCACACGAGCTATATCCTATATGAAAGTCCCAGGCGAAAATCTTATGAGGTGTTATCTAATGTGCCAGTGCCAAGAAAATGACTTTATTCAGATTTGTTTGTTCAGATTTGTGGGTTAATGATACTCTATAAGAATCTAGCGCACTCTCCATTTGCACTTCAGCTCAGGGTTAAAGGTAGTATTGTGCCCCCGCCACGGTTACGATGCTTTACTCTTCGGTCTCTTCCACCATCGGTATAGGGATGCAAATTCACTCGACAATAATAATGTCCGGACATAGTATGCTTGCAGTTTGGCTGATTTTGTAACAGCTGGAAGTTTTTTTTGTAACAGCATGGAAGTGTAATAAATAATAATGCGTCTAAATTAAAGAAGTTACAAAGTGGACATTATAATTTACCCTACTTCTGATATGACATATTTCTTTGTTAAATAACTAAAATTCTAAAAAAAATATCTTTTTGAGTTTATCAATCCAATGATTAATAATATACAATAATTTCAAATTCCAAATGATGTTGCCGCCCTAGACCGTGGTTTCGTCCCCACGTCGCACGTGAACGTTGTACGTTGTTGTTGTTGTTGTAGTTGTGGTTGTTGTTTGTAAGATGTTATTCGTTGACCTAATCCAGCGAGACAATGCGCTCCACAGGTTGATTGGAATTACTTTACTGCACGCTGCGCATTTTATTTCCCCGCAGTTATTTACGCTAAGTTATCTTAAAATGAGATCTGTGTAGTTTTTGAGCTAAATTGATCCAACTCCTGTAAGTGAAAACGTCTAGTTATTTAAAAATCACGTCGGAGAGATTCCTATTCATAATTTGTATTTCATTTGGGGTCGTCATATTTCCATGTTTTCTTAGTAATTGCCCAACTATGTTACGAACAATTTTTATGGTGGTATCACAGAGATGACAATGTAAATGCGTGATAATACCTTAAGCTCTGCTCTAAAATGTGGTGATCTACAAGTATATCTAACAATATTCTAAAACAAGGAGCTATAATCATAATAATTCATATAGATCAGTTCACAATAAAACAAGATTTATCTGACGATTGCAGACAGACCATGGCGTGGTCAGAAGACCGAAAAGGGACTTTTCTGCTCTCTCTGAGGAAACTTAGTCTGATGTACTTCTCACTGTGGTTGTATTATTGCAGAAGTGATTGTATTCTATATATAGACACCAAGTATGATAAGTAATGCACTCCCATTGTACAGAAGAACAAGAATTGTAACATAGCATTCAAATTGGGGCATTGCACTTTGTTACTCACAAATGTCCGGTATGGATCAACGAATTTTGATTTCTTTAAAGCACAATGAACAACAGCTGCTTGTAATATCCCTTTCTCCTTTTCAATACCATTTTGAGCTATATAGTACTTACGAGAGATCTCTTATGTTGACAAGTAGTGTACAATGCCGTCTCTAGAACCGTTACATGTATGATGTATCGCTAGCAAACAAAAACATTATTGAAATGTGCGATTAAAAACGCCATACGTGCGTATTATGGTTAGCAAACGAGTGTGAAATGTTTGGCGACACAATATCAGAGCCATACAAAATCTACTAAATACACAGGGAATAAGTACAATGGACTTTGTTGGGTTTCTAAACATTCTAAACATAAGACATATAAAAAAATATTTAACTATAGTCAGGGTTAGACCCATCATTGTAAATTTGTAATTAATTAGAAATGAAAAATTCAATTAAATCTTCAACTTCAAGCTAATTCTGAATAGCATAAAGATTATTATCTTTGAGTAACGGTTCAAACCGCGTGGCATTTTTACAACAGACAGTTTGAGGAAACCCACTCGTGCAGATCTTACCAAGAAACAAAACAGAGCGGAGGTAATTGTCCTGGTGAAAGTTTTGAGTGACAAGACTCGTATGAACTAAGCAAGGGTCGACGTACCCCAAGCATTCTCATCCAAAACGAAGAAACACATCAATGAAACAGCACAAAACACCTGCGAATGTGCACGGGAGCCACCAGGATCGTCACCAAAAATGTGTCACCAATTAAAATGTGGAGTTATGTAAGCTATATGGTCGTTAAATTGAAATAAATTAAACGACGGGGGTTCATAATGAACGATTTCAGTTTTATAGTACTTAAGATTTGAATTATAGTTTTTTTAGAAGAGTAAAATGTTTTTGAGTTTGAATACCTAAAGTTATGTTTTACTGGTGGTGGTCTAAACTGTCAATGCAATAATACTGTATCACATTCTAATAATCTAAAGTCACCTTATCAACATGACTGTACTGGTTATACGATTTGGGATATTGGTAATGATTTTACTTACTTACTTACTTACTTACTTACTTACTTACTTACTTACTTACTTACTTACTTACTTACTTACTTACTTACTAATTTACTTACTTATTTACTTACTTACTAACTTACTTACTTACTTACTTACTTACTTACTTACTTACTTACTTACTTACTTACTTACTTACTTACTTACTTACTTACTTACTTACTTACTTACTTACTTACTTACTTACTTACTTACTTACTTACTTACTTACTTACTTACTTACTTACTTACTTACTTACTTACTTACTTACTTACTTACTTACTTACCTACTTACTTACTTACTAGATTCAACAGTTCAGCATTGAACTTTGCTGAACGCTCTCCCGGTCTGGGCCCTCTAGAGCAGATGAAAGAATAGAGGTAAAACGCGTAATAAAATTGAGTGTGGGGATGAAGGGGGGTAGAACCTGCTACAACGGAATCAGTGTGAAAAACGAGAGAAAACTGAATTGGTGCTCAGTAGGATTAATGTTTCTGATGCGAATATACATCATTGTGAATGCTTGTTTTAAATGAAGGAGTGGAAACTCTTTCCCGTATAGTTGGACTGAGCATTGCAACACGAGATAAATCGTCAATGAAACTTAGAGGCCACGCTCATTGATGGATGGGCAGGACCCGTTATTGAAAATGAAAAGAGGACATAATCCCACAGCTAACGGCATTCTTCCGTGCACGTAACGTGTAATTGTATTTTTATTTATATAGGCTACACCGGTTGGGTAAGTCAAGTTTTGTAAGGCTATTATAGTATCAAGATCAACAAATTGCGGCCTTGTCACTTACCCACATCCCAGACACCCAGATCTTTTACCAATACCTAGTATACGCGGTTTGTCTTTTTGAGTATTTAAACACCCGTTGAGTTAAATTATATACCAAAGGTTGTACAATGTACATTCCAATGAACTTGAGTTGAAGACAAGTTGTGTTTTATTATGTTAATTTACAATAGTAAATAAATGTGGATCGAACAGTCTAAGGATTATTTATACTACCTTGATTATTTTGGCGTAACTTTCAAGTATTTGGTTATGTCAGTGAGTCTACCTTGAAAACATATTTGATATACATGTGTTATGCAAGGTTAAAAAGTGTTATTTGTAGTACACTGTAAAATAAGATAATGATGATGATGATGACGATGACATGGGTTGTGGCTTAATAATGTTGCAGCTTAAAAGTAAAACATAACCATTACAAATATTATCTATTTTAGGTTTTCACGGCCCAAAATAATTGTTTACAATGTAAATGTTGATTGAGACATGTCACCCCGTCTATATTTTATTATTTTATCAATGTTTCAGCCCACAGTGAGAGGTCGATACCCCGAAGAACATTATTTTTCTTGTTTAAAATATTTTTTTGATAGTGCACTCAGTTTGGTCTGCAAAATTAAGGAATAATCAAAATGTCGACACGGCGAAATGTTCCGATCAACATTTACTTGGTTCTAAAACATTATCTCTATACAATCTCTATGCAACATTATCTCTACGTCATATCCGCAACAAAAGATTGTAATTCCAATGTAGCAATGCTTGGTGGTTTTTTGTTTGTGTTAGAAATTATTGTCGTGGCACACAATAATAACAAAATAATGATGACGAACCTAACTTAATATGAACGTACGTCAATGAGTGCTTAGATAAGTAGGGCTACGCAGTCGTCATAACTAAACGTTGTAGTGATAAGTATTGTCGAATAGGGTGAAGGGAAACAATTTGGTAAAAAATTGAAAGTTGAAATACTAACGGTATTTAGATTGCATATTCGAATCAAAAGTGAACAAAACGTCAGAAGAAAGCTAGACCTCCATGTAAACATGAAATCCCCCCCACCCCACCCTGAAAAAAATTATTCCTTCATTGTTTGTAAAACATTATGATGTTATCTACAATCACTAGTCTCATGATTCAGGCGTGATTTCAACATTATTGTTGAGTGCAACTCACGCATAATCACGGCCCAAGTCGTGGGTCACGCGTGACTCACGACATGAGATCACTGTAGTACACACTACGCCACTACCGCGTATATCCCAATAACATAATAGCGACAACTGCGATACGCTGTAGTAGTAGAATACAACTTTCATAATACTATAATCGAACGTTCCAGCGCATTTGGGTAATATATAAGAGGACCTAGGTTTTTGTATTAATACATCTTGAGAATGCTTTAGTTAGGATATAAAAAGTGATTCCTACGAGTAAATTTTTTTGATCTGCTAAGCAATAAGTTTAAAAACTGTCAAATACTGTAATATTGTTATATTGATTGTCATTTCAATATAAATAAATTGTAAATTATTGAATTAATACGAAGAAAAAATCGTAACAATTACTATATTTAACTGATTTTAAATTCATTTTTTGCAGATACAAAACCAAATTCCAATTAAGAATCACTTTTTTAAATAATATCTTAAATCTTTCTCAAGATATTAATAAAATGCCGTCAATTTTGGTAGTTTACTATTGCGAGTTCAACGAAGTAACTTTATGTCTCATTGAGGAAGCATTGTGTTTGTGCAATAAATAAATACATTCTTTTTTCAATCAAGAATCAATCACGTTAGTGGAGTACCAAGTTCTTTGATCATACGATCCTAAGGTTTAAACGGTATTATATAACGTTATGTGAAGGAGTTATTTTTGGAACAAACGAAAACATGTGAATTGTGTTATTGTCTTTACTTGTGTTCCTACATATCTCTGTTGTGATCTAGAAAAGATCATCGACATACTATTGTTTGAAGTATTTTGGTAAATTAATTTGTCGGTAACTGTCACTTTCTCCAGTCGAGGGTTGATGACCGTTAAACGAAGAACGTTCATCATGAAATACACTTTCATTTTGACTCATGTAGTCATAAAATTCACAATTATTATTAGTCAACGGAAAAATGAAATTACACGATTTAACTTTGGTGTTCCCTGTAATCCTTTAGAAGGTATTCATAGGTTGCACGTACGTCACATCTTTGCGCGTGGCAGCCACATTTGTGATCAAAACTTTGACGTTGCCATGGAGAAACAATTGAAGGCTGTAGTGGTAGAACTAATAAATTCTTAGATCTTTAAAATCCAGCCAATTTTTGATATACAATTGGTATGTATGGTAATTTCTTATTTTTGTATTAGCCTAATTGCATTTACTTTTAAAATTCTAAATTAGACTTATTTATTAATTTAAATAGTATTTGGTCCTCATCAATTGTGTTACAATCATGGCTGCTGTGACGTCACGTGGGAACTATGAATACATTTATATAATAATTTATTTACTAGTAATTGACTCATCAGATTCACTCTAGCCTATAGGACAGGGCAAACAGGGTCGACCACGACCACCCTAGGTTATGTAGGGAGTGCCTATATGTGCACGGATCGTTGGTCTTGTGAGTTTGTATACTTGATTCCAATTCAGAAGGCTCAGGGTTCGATAACCGGTTCGGTTTTTAGCTTCGGAAAATGACTTGCTATATCTTTATGGTACTGGCGTATATGTAAACGGTGAATTTGGAGCCGTTATGGCAGCGATAACGAAGCACATAACCAAATGAAAGTTATAATACCCCACTGTTCTTGTAACTTTAGTGGGTAGACTAAAATGCAACTTGGTTTAATTTATAAAGTCAGACAGTATATTTCAATGTCACAATAACCAATTATCGGTGGACGATGATGTTGTTTTGTTTAACCGAAACAGTAATTATACTGTTGTATTCCGTGAAGCAATATTCATACAAATACGTATTATATTTACAGTATACATTCCTTATGAATAGAGGTTCCCGTTGTATAATTTATCACAAGAAAGAACAGCATTTTCAGGTGTCAAACAACTATATAATGGTTCTGGTTCCTCATGAAGGGTAACCAAACAATGTTTCCAACTGTTTTGGCGTTCCTTGCAAAGGAATCGTTAATTCAAATCACGTACTTCGTACATTTGTATTGGTATGCACACGCAATCATATCCGAAAGATTCTCGTTTATGCTGCAGCGACTTGACTTATTTGCCATTGTATAATAATATTATAGTATAGGTTATAAACGGAATTCAATACATAAGGCACTATTTCCAAAGTACTAATTGTAAACGACATGTACCTATACACGGAGTAATGTAATATTACTGTTTTTATTCATACCATGATCGAGTTGTCTGACCTCACCTCACATGACCTACAATTGTTGAGTACGTCGTTAAACATCAAAATAAAAATGAAGTTCTGCCGTTATGGTTTTTAAGAACGTTGAACGATCGGGTCTAGGGAGGAGGAACCGTTAGCTGTGGAATCATAACTAGCATCCACTCTATCCACTAACCTCTTTACCCCTCCATATGTGCGGCATCATTACTAGCATCCACCCTATCCCCAACCCTCTTTACCCCTCCATATGTGCGGCATCATTACTAGCATCCCCTCTATCCACTCCACCCTCTTTACCCCTCCATATGTGCGGCATCATTACTAGCATCCACTCTATCCACTACCCTCTTTACCCCTCCATATGTGCGGCATCATTACTAGCATCCACCCTATCCCCAACCCTCTTTACCCCTCCATATGTGCGGCATCATTACTAGCATCCCCTCTATCCACTACCCTCTTTACCCCTCCATATGTGCGGCATAATTACTAGCATCCACTCTATCCACTACCCTCTTTACCCCTCCATATGTGCGGCATCATTACTAGCATCCACTCTATCCACTACCCTCTTTACCCCTCCATATGTGCGGCATCATTACTAGCATCCACTCTATCCACTACCCTCTTTACCCCTCCATATGTGCGGCATCATTACTAGCATCCCCTCTATCCACTACCCTCTTTACCCCTCCATATGTGCGGCATCATTACTAGCATCCACTCTATCCACTACCCTCTTTACCCCTCCATATGTGCGGCATCATTACTAGCATCCCCTCTATCCACTCCACCCTCTTTACCCCTCCATATGTGCGGCATCATTACTAGCATCCACTCTATCCACTTCCCTCTTTACCCCTCCATAGTCCATAGTCCATCTGTGCGGCCACAGTGGTAATCACACTCACATCATCGCGAATTGGAATGCGTAATCTTATTGTAGTCCTCGCTTTCTCAACACGGTGCACCTCGTGCAACTGTTCGTATGTTCTTCCGTTATACATATTGTAGTTTAGTCTTGAAACTGCAGAACACAAGTAATCGCATGTTCGTCCGTTATGCATATTGCAGCCTACTCTTGACACTCTTGAAACTACAGAACACAAGTAATCGCATGTGCGTTAATATGTAAAATAGGCCCACGCACAGAATTCTGGTTCTAGTTGAGTGTTAATTATTTGTTTGATATTGATCTTAGCTTAAATTATTTATTTAATGTATGTTGTATTTAGTTCTAAAACTTATATACAAATGTGGATGGTTATAATTAATAACACCTTATCATAGAATTTTGCGTTTTATTCTGTTTATACCAGCGTATAAGTTGGTCGAGGTCGATTAAGTATTGTTGTACTAGAAAGAGTGTAGTAAACCACGGTCCCTGGCTCCCTACGTGCCAGGTTCGAATCCAGTTTTGAGCAAGGATGTTTTGTAACGATTTTTCATCTTCATCTTCATGGAATAGGATAGAATAAAATTAACTATTTTCTCCTCTGTACAATAAGTGAAATACATACTACATAGTGCATACAGTAGAGAAATACAGTAGACACTAAATACAGTACATTTTCAAGAAAGGAAGAAACTCCACCTAAGGACCGGGATCCTGCATGTGTGCGATATAACATTAATATCACTATCACCATCTCGATTAGTATCGTTGCCAAAATATCTTACATGAAGCCAAAATATCATCATCATGATCACCATGTCTTGTCCTGCTTAAATTTTAATTTATATCTAGAGCGCTATGCTAATAACAATTTTTGTTATTACATTTAGATCGTACGCTTTGATTCCCAACGTAAATGAGTAAGGCGCTCATGGATAATTCTACACCCACGGAATTGTCGGTGGCAACTCGCGCAGTACAACGCAATGTACAGCATATGATTCTTTGAAGTAACTGCTTGCAATTAGCACAGTCATGCAAACTGATTGTAATGGTTTTGTGTACAATAATTCTTCTGAATAGCGAATAGTTCCATTATGTATTCGACTCAATCTATACATAAGCAAAATGGGTCAGTCCTCTCAGCTCAACTCAATACACATATAATTTCTTTTGCATGGTAGAATTGCTTTTGCTGGCCATCCCGACGTAGTAGGCTACTATACAAAAAATTAATTTCAATATTATTTTATTGTTCTACTTTGCCACACTTTGAGAACACAGGATTTCGCGAGTCCGTGTACCACATGAGAAATATATCACTCTACTTACACGATGTTTGTAAAATTACACTACCGCTTCATCATTACATGTCTGACTATAGCCATGCGTCATTGGCTCGGTAGAACAAACATAACTTCTTTTCTTTTTAGGATGTTGTGGGTTCGAACCGCTACTTCTACGATCTCATTCTTATGGCCAACCTTTTGTAGACACGGACGAGGAACTTACAATATAGGTTTATACTTTATATAACAATAAATTCTTATACAGAAACTGGTAAATAAATAAAATAAAATAAAAATAAATACATAAAAACAACTGTGCATCTTATTGTTTACCCACTCAGTTACAAGAACTGATTTTCAGTGCACAACATTTATATAATTTATACAGTTTACCATCTGTTGCATTGTTATATGATCTTATAAATCACAGTTTAAGAATTGTGTTAATAAAATTTGATACCTTCTAAGGCAATTTCGAAAGTTTAAAGTTTAAACAAAACCCAATCCGGGAATCGAAACCGGGACTTTCTGCGTTGTACGCAGGAATAAACCCACCCACTAGAGTCGAGACCAACGAACCACACAAATATGAATATAATATGATATGATTTACCTTTTAAATTGTGTACGCGGAATATAGTGGACTAACTATATAGTGTGCATACTAGTATACGAACATTACAACTAAACAAGGAACATTATTTTTACCGAAAAAAATAGCACCGGTTTGCAGAGCTGGAGATTCTAGGTTCTAGGTTGGGACACTTTGATATGACTGCTTCTAACACACACTGACACTGTGCCTGAAAACTTGTGTAGGTCAAGCCGTCCCCATATAGACTAATTTATAATGTTAGGAAGGGATTGCATATAGTTTATACTCTATAGTTTTCCATTCTACAGTTAGATAATTATAATTCTAACTTTGAATTAGGTCAGTTAGATGATATTTGTGACTAGGTCCTCATGGCTTTCCCTCTCTTCAACTTTCTTTCAAGTTGTGCCGCATTTTATATTTCTAAATACAACAAAAATAAATACAAAATTAAAATAATTATAATTGTAATTATAATACTGTAAACGTCTTAATTATGAAGTGCTGTTTTAATATCATATATTCTGCTATATTAAATAATAAATACAATACATTGTACACTCAGCCCAGGTAAGCACTAATTTAATGGGCAACGTTAAAATTGTTGATCCTTCCACGAATAACAAATAAACTTGTACATACCATTTTCGCAATACTCAAAGGATGTTACAATATCAATTTTTTTATTTTTTATTTGTAAATACAGTAGCCTACATAGATATTTGTGGGTGGTAGGACACTGACATACGTGTGTGTGTATTGGGATATGTGGCAGCCATCAAATCAGCACGCATACATTTCGAAACATCGGTAAAACCGAGTCTCATGCTAATGACGTCATAAGCTCATGTACAAGGTTAATATTCGAGCTAGATCATTTAATTATATCGCTTATGTATTAATTAAGTTTATAACATTTTTACCCTGTTATTACGTAGCTGAAAATTAATCAGTGTCAAATTGTTCCTTACAACGCATTGCCTTGGGGTTGAGTCACGCAAAAATGAAGTACACTCCCACAAATTCGGTAAATCGAAATATCTTCTGCGGGGTGTTAGTAAAACCAGACAAGTTGGCATAGTAGTGGCAGATAACAATGTATGGCTATGTAACTCCTAAAAGTGCTCTATATTGCTTTAAAATTATCGGAAGAAGGGGTAAGATGGTATACAATAATTGATAGTAAATTAGTAAAACGAATGAATGCTGTAGCTGGCGTGAGGTTGGACTAATGAGATGGGATATAAAAGCCAGAATCTGTGAAAGGAAGCAACGGTGGTGATGTATATTGGTGTGAGGAAGAGTGAAAAGAGTGTATGAGTGTACAGAGTGTATGTATCCCTTGTAATAGATTCTATATGTGCAACAGGACCGAGGTCCTACTAATATTGTGCTGATCCCACTAACAAACGACTAATGTGTACGCAATATGTAAGTGACTAAATATTCATGAACATTTTAACAAATTCTATTATGGAATGTTATCTGAATAGCTTGTCGTAAGAAGACATTCAAGGAGCTAAATTATTATACAATACAAAAAAACAAAAATTCTTACTTTTGAATCAAAATAGTAGACTAGCACGTATATGATTTATTTTATTCTCATTCTCATTTATTACACAATATTTTGAACAGTGTTTTAATGCACTAGCAGGTCTAGTACAACACATTACAAATGATACATATATTATACATAAGATAGAAGCCCGCATAACAGATATCTTATGTTGATATCTATGTTGTTGAACACGAATTGTTAAGACATCCGTTTCTTATGTTAACGATTCAACGAGGGGAATTAGAACATAAACCCGTTCTGATGATATTTTAATAACATTGAAATTCTTTTTTAATCGCAATATTTCACTGATTGAAAAAACAGTTTCCTATCATTGCTACAAATTGAGCTCGCAATGTTGGGGTATTAACGAAATGTTAATACACGCAAAATAACATTAGTGCAGGCTATTTTGATATCTTAAAAAGTGGCAATGACCTAAGCGATTAAATGTTGTATAGAAATAAAACATGATATTATTATGTTGATTATCATTGACTGAAAATTTCGGTTTGTCGAAGGTAGCAGCACAATTATTTATCTGTGGTAGCAGGTACGGCAAACGTACACAAAGACAGCCCCAACGTAACTTGTCACAAACGACCTCTGCAGATCCTTATCTACCGACCCTTTCATGCACATTATTTCAACTAAAATCAACAGATTCCTGATGGCGTTCTTTCTCGCATTTGAAAATGCAGTCTTTCGCTGAGAAGAGTGCACAAGCCTCATTACCCATTAGCCACGCCCGATGTGATAGGAATTGCCAGGTAACCAACCGAAGGTCGTAAATTATAAATGACAGACTTGTTTCAAGTAGATGGTAGCAACAATGGAAGTGGAAAATTAAGTTGTTCTTATTTTGTATTTTGTAAGCATGCGACTATACTTACGTTGGAGCAACTGTATACATTAGTTCATACTTGTACAAAGTAGCTAATACGCTTATAAATACGATAACAAAAACTTAACAGTCAGTAGCTCGCTCAAATACACACCAACTGCAAAACACGATGAGGGAAGAACAAACTACTCATTTTGATCATTTTAAATTCAAAGTGAAAATTTAAAAATGAAAATCTATACAAGCTTTTCATTAAAATTAGAGGGACGTCAAATTATTAAATAAATTATACAAAGATAAAGAATGGGTGAGTTGTAAAGCTTAATTTTGATACAACAGCTTAATTGTTGTTCATTATCTAACTTCATTATTATTAAGTTAATGAAGTAATGCTGACGAGAGCCTTAAAAAACTGTGTAAAACGGGATTCGATCCATCGACTTTTAGTTTCACCTTAGAGTGTAAAGTAAGGTTTCATAATATGTCTTCAGTCTGTCCCCCAACCGTGAACAATACCGAAATAATTTAATATTGACGTCATAGGAATCATTGTAGATACCAACTTCTGAAGTGCCTCTCTTGCGACTAACTGAAATCGAGACTGAAATTGTACTCAGGAAGAAATTAGCGACGTCGTTTGTAGGACTCAATCTCAGTATTTTGGCTTATGACTTGGAAAGTGACTCGGAGGTAAAAGTACAGTCATAATTATTATTGTTGGTGTTAGCGGAATAGAAACGGTGACCTCGCGAATTAGAGTCTCGCGTGCTATACCGCTGAGCTACCTCTATCGATAACCATATCGGACGGAATAAACGATACCAGACGAAACATAAATTTGCCTGCATGGAGTATTAGGTCACGATGACGCATAAGATCCTAGCTAGCTAAATATGCTCCTTTTGGTGAACCTCAAATATGCTGTCACATGACAGTTGTATTATTTCGCAGTCATGCTATTATAATATCAATCAGTTCATAGGTTGTTAGTTCGTAACGTAAAGTGTACTGCATTACGCATTGGACTGCATCACAAATAACAAGGTATACGCAAGCGCGGCGAATCCTGTTTGCCAAGTATGCAAATTAAGTGAATATTTATCTGCATTTTTTGTTTGTTTACTTAATACTGATAAGACCCGAGCTGTAATAACAGTTTGTTGGCAGTAAAGTTACATTATTAATTAACATTTTTACGTTTTACCGCTGGCTTGAGTTTCTGAGACTATATTGTGTTTTGTACTAGACCAGTTTGTGTAAGAGGTTTAGCGTAAGTTTATTCGTTCGTTGATGGTGATTATAACCACCTGAAAATAATTAGACACGAGACCTACTTTTTATGCAAACCCGGTAATTAGTTTTGGTTTAGTTATTATGGCTGTTTTGATCGTTACTCTAGCTAGCTTATGGCCGACTCTTAAGTGACAGCACATATTGATTGCGTGTAATCCACTAATTGCCACGTTGCCTCCTGATACTGTAAGACTGCACAGCACGCGTCGATCAAGAAGCCATGGCAGCGTTGATGCACTGATCGTGTTACTGCTTTAAAACATGGCCACTATAGCACTGCTCTGATTCGGAACTGAAATAAACAAACTCATCGCAATACGTAACACGACAATAATACGACAATTGGGTGACATGCATACTCGGTCCATTCAATGTTTGTTGTATAATTGAAACAACCGCTATATTCTTTCTGTTCACATGAAAACACACGAAAATAGTAGTGAAACTTATATTTGAAGACATAATGATATACATTTTCTATTCTTTCAGATAATGCATGACGCGAGAGCACACCTCCATACGACAACAGACAGGTGTAGCTACGCTCGATGGCTCACTGCACGGATCATGGCTTGCCTGAGTTTTATTACACTCCGCCCCGTGTTACTTCCTTCACCGTGAAACTCATCTGCCGCGACCGCGAAGTGCATTATGATAAACATTACGGTGTCTATCGCCGTTCGCCGCACTCGCCGTCAGTTTGCGTAATAGCGAGCATCGCCTCTCCGTCTCCCAGTCTTCCAGTCTACGGGTGTTGATCATTCGTTACTTTTAGTGTAAGTAGTTTCAACTAAATGGTGTTTGCGTTGAAAAGGTTTGGGTGCAATGGAAATAATTGTTAAAAAAATCGTCGAGGGAAATTAAATTAATTTGTGTAAAAATTGCTCGAGGTTAGTCGTCATCGGTTTTGTAATTACCAAAAATATATTGTTTGTAAAACATACAGTTAAATCGTTTTACCACCGTTGTTAAGAAGGTGTTTACTGTGTGATCAAGATAACCATCATGCCAGCCACATTGTCTCAAGTATCTCGAGACAGGTGACCGCGTATCGTGTTGTGTTGAGACAGAGAGACAATGAGTAGGCGACAGGAGGTTGAGTCCGAGAGACGGCCACCCCCAGTAGACGCCAACCGTCGCAATCCTCCGGCGACGCTCCTCTCCGCTGACGCCTTCACCGTGATCGACGTCCCCCCGTCCAGCACCGCCCCGACGCCCTACCGCATCGCGGCGCCGACTGTCGCGCGGGAGAAGAAGGCTGCGTTCGTGATCCTCGCCGAGGAACTCCCGCCTCAACCACCCTCCACGCTCATCTCGTCGCGGCCGGGGTCGCCGTCGGGGAGGATCAGCCCCTTCCGCGGCGGCCGGGGCTTCAAGCCGTCCTCGCAGCCCTCCTCGCGCGACCCCTCGCCATCCAGGCTCAAAAACGCTACTTACAATGTTAAGAAACCTCCAGCAGTTAAAAATAATAAAAAATCTCGTATTCCTCAAAAATCTCCTGCAACGAGCCCAAAACACTCGCTTAATCCTCTTCCACAGCCTGGCCGCCGATCTTCCGTCTCCCCGTCAAGACCCCCCGTCCCACCACAGCAGCTGGCTCCGCGTGGTACCCAACCCCTCAAGACCTCTCGCCCCAACTCCCCCCGGCGGCACGGACCCTCCAGCACAGCCAAGAGTAACAACTCGTCCCCCAAGAGGCTCGGGCCGCATCAGTCGAGGCCCCCGGGACGATCACCCTACTTGAAACGAAAGCCGGTGGAGGAAAACAACAACGTGACTGTGACGGCGTCCAAGGAAGACCTGACCGCAGGGAAACCGGCTCGGACGCGTGGAGTGTCACCGAGCCAGGGTGCGCTGTTGTCTCCCTCGCGCATCCCCATCAAGCGGGGAGCGTCGCCCGGACACCCGCAGCCCCCGAAGAAAGCACAAGGACCCACAGGAAAGCCCCCCCTACCTCCAAGAACCCCTAAAGCCAACCCCAGAAATACTAAAAACATAGCTCAGGATCCTAAAGTAAAAAATAAGACTAATGCACAAGACTCTAAAACTGATTCCCAACTAAAAGTTTCTCGAGACTCAAAAACAAATATCCTAGAATCAAAAAGCCCTCGAGGCTCGAGTACAAATTTATCTGAATCGAAACCCAACTCGTCCCAGAACTTAAAAGTGGAGGAGTCTCCTACGAAGCCCACGGGCCCGGTGGATAGTGTGTTCTACGCCACACCAACAATGGCGTCGCCAATCTCTCCCACCGCCACCACGACCACGAGCAAACCGTCGGAGAACACGTCGACTACCATCAGCATAGCGACGACGACGGCGTCGACGGCTACCCCACAAGCCACCACGGTGCGGAGCGTCGCGCCGTCTACCCTCGACCGAGTGTCCTCCTCCACGACGCTAACCTCGGCGCTGCCCCCGACGAGCGTGGTATCGGCGTCCTTGCCGCCCCCCGAGGCCGTCGCGGCGCCGGTGGCGTCGCCCGCAGTGATCGAGGTCCAAGCGGTCACGGCGGACGCCTCGACGACGCTCGTCACGACGACCACGACGCCCGCCATGGAGCTGGCTCAAGTGGCGGACACGTCTGGTGACTCCTCAATTAACGGTAAGATTAATACACATACACACCTTCACGGATATCTTTTTACTTGAGAAATTAATAATACAGACTTTATTGATTTTTAACGTGTCTCATAATTTACAATGTCCTTGAGTGACCATTTTTATTCCATATCATTAATAATAATAAACGGTGTACAATACAGTACATTTCCTTTGCACTTATTATTTTGTACACAATACGTAATTAAAAAAATAAAATAGTAGACCTATAAGAATTACTAATTTTATATTATACAATACATCATACGTGTATCATACAAAAGCTGAAGCTGAAGGTCATGACGCTGAAAGCTTAATAAATTGTATACCATCGAAACAAGACAGTATATAGGGCATTCAATGGTAATGATAACAATAACAATGATGTTGGTAGTAAAACAATATGGACGGCTGTCACGTGGTACATATGATCCGATATTGAGGTATGGTGCAATCGCATCGAACATCTTGATCTAGACATTATTGACAGCTCAGCTAGAAGATTATAATGCGTTTAATTCAGTGAGAAGGACACAGACTTTAATAGAAAATCCAATTTCTGAATTCTATACATGCAGTATTTGTTTTGTTTGTATACCTTGTTCTACACGTACACAAAGGATTTGAAATGCGTTACGCTCCCAGCGCATGCGCACAACGTCAAGCCTTTCGGGGTTGCGGTTGCGTGATTCGTGTTTACAATAATCCACAGCAAGTCGTTATAACAGAACATAATGCTATGTATCGGTCTTGACGTATTTCTTACGTGAGTCAGGGGAACCGAGAACTATGGGGAGTCGCCAACAGTATAATACATCAATTAAAGGGCACGCCCCCACCACCCCCCGTAACTTGACATTGTACAACTAATAACCCAGACATCCAATGCGACAAGCACGTTTTTCAAAGTGGGCTTTCATTTACAAAGGTTAAACGGTTCCAGTTTTCAAGTGTCAGAATTCAGGGTTAACTACCCCTCGGATGAAGACTTTTTCGCTGCGACACCGCTCACTCGCCCACCCCTCCACCAACCACCACATTTTGACTGGCCGAGAGGTGGAACGTCACTTGGGTTGGCTGGTTAGTGTTTATACAGCTCCGATGTTGAAGAGTATGGATTTGTTTCGATACAATGAGATTCTGGCCTGAGATTCATGGCCTTCCAAAATGTCGTTTACTACGTGCTATACGTTACTTTTATCATTCGAATTTTGAAGCATAATACCACTTATCATTATTTATTTTACGTGTGAGTTACATTATTCATACAATATAATACAAACACAATGTGTTTGTAAGGGATCTTGCCACCATCATGTCATGATGATGGCAAGATTAGAGCAATGACCCCTTAATAAAATGTCTTAATTATTTCTTATTCCTAACTTCCCCATAGCTCCGGGAAAGAATAGGACCAGGAGCGTTAGTGAGCATATAATAGTGCAAAGCACACCCAAACTTCTGTCCGTGCACCCCGATAGTCTGATCTTTAGTGCAGTGGCGGCGTAACTAAGAATTATTTTGGGGGGTTTCAAGAGGGGGAAAGCGAGGTGTGGGAATAGCAAGGGATCTGGAGCAAGGCCCCAGCTGCCAGAGACATTCGCCGATGGCGAGAAATAATTGGCTACTATTATGGATATTTCGTACTTTTTTTGAGCCAAAGAATACGACTCGAATTACAATAGGTAGTTCGAACAATGTTTGAGCTGAATGATGTATATTTATTTTGTTTGAATTAATGTATTCGATAGGACATAGGCATACACTCTTGTTATCTCGACCATTATTATTTATAACTTTAAATTAACATTAACCTACTGCTATTATTTTTCTAGTTCTAACGAAGAGAATGCATAGAAATTTATTTCCAATGTTTTATGATCTTTCAATATAAGCACAACATTATGATAACTATAGTTACATCCCAGTGACAATTTCATATGTATACAGGAAAGCACGTTCATTTATATTCATCCTCAGTTTTACTAGTTTTATCGGAAAGTATATAATTAGCTCTCCATAAACACATATAAATGTAATATAAGAAGTTATAACTAAGTGATATTATAAATAATAAAAAAAATCATGAAGTAGGCCTAATATAGTTATCGGGGGGGGGGGGGGGGGTGTTGAGCCCCCTAGCCACCCCTCTCTAGTTACGCCACTGCTACAGTGTTTGTGCCCAGCTAGATGTATACATCTGGATCATGATGAGTTTCAATGTAGGACGCCAGTATTTTTAAGAATGGTAACACCAGACGAAAAGTCGACCATGTCCGCGGTGCAAGACGTAACAAGACAGACGTACTCAAGGCCACGCACGGGTAACGGTGCCCGTCGTAATGAAGTCAGTCTCTGTGCTATGAACAACCATCCGCGCGTTTGTATTTGGGCGCTTAGTCATATCCATCGCTCCAATAAACAACTGTGCAAGCTCAAAACTAACGAAATAATATTTACAATAATTAATCATCCATCTTTCATATTTTAAAGACCGCATACGGTTTCTGTTAAAAGTGTGTCAATGATATGCCAGGCGGTGTTAAACATGATGGCTATGAAAATAAGTAAATCATTAGTAATATCTAAAATTCCTCCCCCTTCCTGAAATTCCTTGGTCCGACATGCAGCGAAACACGAAAGCGGGCGTGTGAGATTAGCACGCACAAAGCTGGGCCTCGTGACTCACGCCCGATGGGCTGTTGACTCCTCTCTGTCCACAACGTGAAGAGTTCGTGTCTTCCCTGGAGCACAAATTATTTCCCTTTGTTTGTTCTTGCCTCACGTTATGGTCGGCCATCTTGGCGGTGTGAGGTTTCTCGTATCTATGGGCAAGTATATAGTTGTCCCAATACTTCCTTACACATGCTTTCGTCACAGGCGACTGGTTCGTAGCCAATCAGCGATCGGTATTGGTGCTGGTGTGTCTCGGGCGGTTCACCGGTTGTCTATGACTGCCCCGGATGTGACGAAAGCAGGTGCAAAGTAATCTTGGGCAACTATACTTGGTCCTCGCTGGAGATATAACTAGAATGTAGTCGTTAAAAGTAGGAGAGATATTCCAGATAGGGGACCTCCTTTTAATTGATTGAAGCAGCATGAGGTGTTGTGAGACGCTACGATCGGTGGGTGTAGTCTGCAGTCTTCTGATCTGCTTATGGCGACTGGCAAGCAATCGATGGGCTGAGTGATAAGAGGTAAAGTCGCGTCGTGCTAACTTGCAAGGTGGTGTCGACGTGTCGTCATTGATTATGTAATAGTGAAGTGACGCATGTGACAACAGTGCCAACCTAAATCTCCTAAATGCCTCCGGTATTGCAGTGATAATATCAGCACGTCTGTTGTCAGGCGTGGTGAGGGTGCATTCCAATCACGGTTGGTGCAGTAAATGTAGTGGACAATAACAAGCAGGTATCGGGAAATTCTGCTTGCGAATACCGTTGAAATATAATACGTGGCGCGACCGTCTATTCTGAGATTTTAAAGGCTCACCTTGCTTCTTGCGGCGAGGCTATAGTAATAGTATACAGGATTGGATTAGAATGGGTCCGGGCGGGTACTTACTTGTCCCAACCTATAACCTTATACGGCTGAAACCCGCTCTGGTGAATGGGGTGATAGTTGAATGCGAGGAAGCTTTGTGCAGAGAGAGATGGGGCTCAGGTACTCCTTCAAACCTACGGACATTCCTATACTATAAAAAACATCCATATCAAGAAGCCCAGTTATCAGCGGAACAAATTGTAATCACAATGTGCATTACGAAGCTAGAATGTAATTTATACTTTATAGCAATAGTGTTACTCAATGTCAGTATTACCAACAGATGCCATGAGTAGGTCAAATAGAGAGCCAATATTAGATGCTGCCAACTGTGCTTCTTGATATGGATATCTACAGAGCCAACCTCGTTCACGAGTGAAAAAGCCGTCCCGAAACAATTCGATACAGATGTCATAACTACGAATGATTCCTGGCCAATCAGCGATCGGTATTTGAAATTGTGTTTCGCGTTGGTTTAGCATGAACCACTCGGCTATGACGAAAGCATCTGCAAGGTGGTGTCGGGACAGATATATCTCCAAAGTTTAGTCATTGTGCGTTTATGGGACGCTTGCTTGATTTAGGAATAGGTCCTCCAATTAGGGAGTCTGCTTAGGCATGGATACGGTCTGTTTGATATACGTACAAGTATGGACTCTCTTTATTGGTGTAGTTATCACTTGGCATTGTCAATGCGTCGTAGAAGTGGTCGAATGGTGATGGGTATTATGGTATTATTAAGCGAGCGAAGCGAGCGTCTCCATTAGACCTTTATGGCACTTGGTTCTTTTTTTTTTCTTTTTTTTATGTCTGTCGATAGCGGTCGAACGGAAAATCCGATCAACTTGAAATTTGGAATATCCACAAGCCTTGATGTGAATTGAAGGTGTTTAGTTTTGAGGCAAAATCGTTTGAAAAGTTACAAAGTTACACCATAGTTACTGAAAATATTTTTCTGAAACAAATTGGCGGCAAAATGTGAGATAGCCATATTTTTCTAAAGATTTTTCCGGTACGAATATGTTAATGTTATGGCAATTTGATAAATATTGGCAAAGTTACACAAAAGTTACTCGAAAATATTTTTCTAAAACACAGTTACAGCAAAATGTGAGGTAGCTATCTTATAGTAAATTTTTGTCCGGTTACGAATATACTAATTTAAACGCGATCGGATACGTATTAGAGGCAGAAATTGCATTTCTATTGCTGTCGATAATAACTGTTAGTAACGGTTGCGGACCGCGGCGAAAACATTAGACAGAATGACAACGAAAATTCTTAGCAACGCACTTCGCACTACATTCAACAATGTCGGGAAGTATAATATCTATGGAAATTAGAAAAATGTTTGCAATGCGCATTCTCAAATTGTTGTTAATTGTTGTTTTTATTAGCTTTGAGATCTTTTCGCCAGAAAGTTTGTAGATATGGACGCGCTCGCTTATCAACGCGTCAAACAGAGCGTTTTCCTAGTATTGTATATGGATGGTTGAAAGTTATCTTGTTAATGTTATAGTACAATACAAGGTACCCCGACTGAAACTAAATACTATGAAACCCAGACACTTTTTCATACTGCCCAATTGAACTATACTTATTTATTTCCTGTTTGGTAGGTCCGCATAAGTTAGTGTAATTAAAAATTGATATGTGTTGCTATGATTGTTGTAGCATATGATAAATCCTAGTGAATTTGTCAGTCGATGCTTGTGAATAATATAACACATGCCACATTTATTTAGCAGTCTGCTTATTCTAAAAAATAAAAACTTTGACGTAAATTTTAATAATGGAACATATTTTTAAGAGGACACTAGGTGCGGTACCATGTTTGTGTAATATTAATCTCTTTTATTTGACCAAAGTACACATTACACTTACGCATACATTGTTCAATTTTACCTTTTTCTGAGTCTTTTGTTATGGCTATACTGAATGTGTATGATATTCTATTTGATGTTTCTTTATGGTCTTGTTTTGTCTATGATCTAATGAATTTGCACTTGTGGAATTTTCTGTTGCAAATAAAGGCTAAATAATAATAATTTCAACAAGTACGTGCAACGTAAAGTAATACTCTATTCGCTTTGTTTCTAAAAACTTGGTTTAACCACATGGTGCCATAGTTTAAACCTTGCGATTAATGTGCTTACAGCACAATAATACTTAAATATTACAATAAAAGCACTAGTTTGATGAACAAAGCATAGCCGGGTGCTCATCTTTAAAGCGGTGGCTAATTTGTTAATCGCAAAGTACCCAACGCCCTCTTAGCAGTCACGCTCGTACTAATGGTTCAATCAACTGATCAATATGCGGTTCGATAATCTGTTGTGCCTCCTCCCCGTGCAGGTATAGACCGAGGCGTGGCCACGACGGCGAAGACTCCCTCCCTGGAGTCCATCACTTCGGCTGCCGGGGCGACGACGGCGTCACTGGCTTCTGAGAGGACGTCCTCTGCCGCGACGGTGCGAGCCGCGCCCGAAGCGTCCCCCGCCGTCGCGATGCCCCAGCGTCTCGTCAAGGGGGACCCCGACGTCGAGGTGCTCAGTGCCAACAACCTGGGGCGCCCCGTCGCCTGGGACCGGCCCACGCCAGGGTAAGCTCTCGTCTCATCAATATCTTGGGTTGACCACCATGTGTTGGTGGTGCTGAGGGGGGGGGGGGGGGAAATCACTTAGCAATGTCAACACACATTCGAGATGGAGGAAACCTTCTACTGAGTGGGTAGACACACGCATTGATTAGTACTCACACATATAGAGAGCTATTGGTTTCTTGCAAGTCTTTGAAGATTATTTTACATTTTAGGCGATTGGCTAAATAATAATTGTAAATTATATTATAAGATAATTAAAGACACTTCACCGTAGTTCTGTTATGTAGCTTGACACTACTTATTGACAAAAGTGTAACGTTCGTCAAACTGTAACAATATGGTGCATGACGGCGTTATGCCCTCGACAGTTATTATCATGCTCAGGTAGATCTAGAGGTACCTGTGTATATATGTCACTGTACTTTACGCCACGCTTGGTACTTACACTCATTGCTGAGGGCGTGCATGACCTACGTAGTAGATTACCTCAATTTCATAATAGCCACAACGTGAACACGATAATTGGCTTATATCGTACTTTACACGCGTATAAGTGTTACGTTAAAAGTGTATCTCATTATTCAGTTATTTTGTTAATAGCATGAACGGTTTGTTGATTTTAAGTTTAAATTAAAATTCAATGAATCATATATGATTGTATGTAATTTAGTTATACATTTTTTAGTCTAACGATATAAGTACTTCAAAACCACATCATTAATCAAGGATTTGTATCCAACGCACCGGTACATTACCAAAATTATAACTGGTAAATTAAATAAACTTTGTCTCACTGCAGGATGAGACCGCGAGAAATGGCAAATGCCACTGCAAGAGTAGGGTTTTACCGACCCCTGAGATTCCTTCATTGTCAACACCCGCGCGCTTCGTCCACTCGAAATTCTTGACAAGCAATTATCGGCTTATCGTGCATAACCGAAAATCCTAATACAGTCTGATGATTGAACAATGGCCGTAATATTTAAAACAATACTAAAAACTCAACAACTTGCCCAGTTTTCGAAGTAGAGCTTCCATTCAAAATTTCACATTCATGAAATACCGAAAATAAAAACCTTCTGTTATTTTATATGTTGTAGTAGTGCTAATTCAGTTTCCGATAATATTGCACTGGTAGTTATTTCTGGTATTTGACCGCGATCATGTGAATCAATTAGGGAAGCTGTCATTCCATTTATCTGTTGGGCTGTAAGCGCCGAGCTACAATTAGGGTTGCACAAAATCTAGAGAGCGGAAAAACCGGTTTGACTAGTCTCATCCTACGATGAGACAAAGTTTAGCATAAAGTTACGTCAGGTCAGGTAAAATAATTATAATGCTCTGAGAAATGGTTTACATTGGAGCTTAAGCGCAGGGTTACGAATATCTAATAACGCCCGTAGATTTGGACATTTATTTTTTGGCTACTTTTTAGCATCCAACAAGGAAGGGGGAAATATGAGGACCTCGTATCGTCGCCTCTTACGACTGGAAGAGCAATGAAACTTCAGCCCTTTAGTAAATGAAAATCAATTAAAAAATCGTCAAAATTAATTAATTGTTGATCACACACGCAGTTGACCGTATGCTAGTAAAATAATAAAAACAACTTGAGACTTACTTATTTGATTGGACATCGCTGCGGCCATACGTATTCATAGTTCCCACGTGATGCAACCTATGAATACAATATTTCTACACAATAATATTTATACAATTTACAATTTAAACAATTATCCAATACAATTTATAAAAAAGAGATACAACAATATTTCGCACAGCTTCGTCAATCGTCACGTCGTGTAGCACTGTAGCATCGTATCTTCGTATAGCATGGGTAGCATCGTATCATCGTATCATCGTATCATCGTATCATCGTATCATCGTATCATCGTATCATCGTAGCATCGTATCATCGTATCATCGTATCATCGTATCATCGTAGCATCGTATCATCGTATCATCGTATCATCGTATCATCGTAGCATCGTAGCACCGTAGCATCGTAGCATCGTAGCACCGTAGCACCGTAGCATCGTAGCATCGTATCATCGTAGCACCGTAGCATCGTAGAATCGTAGCATCGTAGCATCGTAGCACCGTAGCATCGTAGAATCGTAGCATCGTAGCACCGTAGCACCGTATAGCATCGTAGCTGGCGGGAGACTCGCTGTCGTCTCGTTTCCCTGTTGAAGTTAGTAAACCTGCCCGTGACCATTCGGAGAAGTGAGCATTCGAACATTTGAGCATTCGGCCATCTAAGCATTCGAACATTTCAAGATTTCGGTATTTTGAGCATTCGAACATTTGGAGCAACCCCGTTCTATTTGGTTGAATAGGGAAATGTTCTTTATTTTCAATATCGGTGACGGTATGTACAAGAGAGCTCTTCATCTACAAATTAAAGCCTCATTAAATGTATATTTAGTTATAAAGTTCCATCCTCTGTTATTATTCCCACTGAAATGAAATGACATGTCGGCTGAATGAAATGACGGGCTGTTTCTTGTTTCTTTTTTTAATTTTGGAAATTTATTTCAATCTTTTTGTATATATAACGGTAAACGCGGTGACTTTGGAGGCGTCATACAGTAACGACGAAGCACACAATAATAATGGCACAATGTGGTCAGCTAAAAAATCAGTTTTTGTAACTGAGTAGATATATAGACCAATTTATTTATTTTATTTATTTAAATATGATAATACAGAAATATCTAGCTGGTGGGGGAGGATACAAAACTGACAAAAGTAAAACGACGAGCCAAAATACTCATGAAGCCAGAATATTGTTGCGACAAACACTATAACAACAACAGCAACAATAATTATTCAATAATAAGTACATCAATAATTCTATTAGTACCGGTAATCATAATACTGACGATAATAATTATAAATATTGCTATTAGACGTTAACACATTACACGGCCTACAAAATACTGTCTAAAACAACGATTATTTTCATCTTCTATGTACCTTGAGATGCTGCCGTGCATGGTGTTCTAATAGAGGCGAACGACTGAACGAGAACTAACGATCGCTCGGATTTGTATCATTGTTTCAACAGCATAAAACAGTTACAAGAGGAGGCAAAGTGTCGTTCCTCGTTAGGAATTGATTCCATGTATCTTCATAATTAGTTAATTTTTTACGATTTACCACAAATGGTTTTTGATCAACTCTGGTATGGTGCTTATTGTAACAAAAAATCAAAATTGAGCGCGCCTGTTATAAGTAACTTGTTTATTTTACATATATTTTTTATACTTGAAGTATTTTTCTAAAATTGTTAAAATATTTGGAAAATTGAGTAGATCTAGTATTTTTCTCTTTTGAAAAAGATTTATAGCAACGAATTGGCGATAGTTGCACATCTGTGTTGCCCACACAATCGAGTGGAGATCAATCCACTATGATTAGCAATTGTTTGTATTCACTTCACTTTGATGTATATCTCAAACATATTTAAGCATGGGTTACTCACGTTGAATCTTGTCAAATTGGTTCTTCCATACACAAAATCAGTGTTAACAAACATCATACATCCATTAATTAATTAATTCCGACAGCTAAGAGATTATAGTAAAATCAGTGTCAGTGGGAATTAGTCAAACCAATCAAAATCAATGGGGGTGGGGAGAGGATGACGTCAGAAGTGTCGCTAGTTTCTACGTCATTGGCTCGCTTTGTTATAATATTATATATAGTATTTCCGGGTATACAGGCTAGGTTATCTCTTTTAGATATCAGCCGACTACAAAAGCAAGTGGCTATATATTGTAAATTGCTTCCGAGAAAAGGTAAACAAAATTATGTTAATTCAAAAATAATTCCCGTATTTTAATTAGTCCTACTCTTAGGTGACATATCTAGCGTCGCCGACGTAATCACACGATATGCCTCAATTGGTTACGCCCACTTATTCTCCTGTGGTACGGCCCTTATCAGTAGGTCCCAGAACGGACTTCCTTATTACATGCCATAGTCGACCTACTTTAATAAATGGCAACCGTGTATATGTATCAGCACAAAAATCAAACTTAAAAATGTAAATTAAATGAATAACTTATCACTTAGGTTCGGTGTCGATACTATTACGTACCTCGTTAAGCCTTTGCGTGAAATGTCGGGTACAGGAATATATTTTAAGAGCTCGATGAACCTTGCAACATGGCCGGGAAATATGGTGTTCTTAGACACGAATGTCTCACCCAAACTGACTCATTTACGCGTGGGTAAAGTAATTCTTGTCTGTACAGTCATATCATCTCAACTCTGTTTATCCAAGAAACAACATGCTAATCTTTGAGGCGTCATCGCACTACCCACATGGGCGTGTGACACGCATAGTTGAGGTTGAGGGACTAGAGCGGTTGATAAGAAGGTGGAATATTCCAGTTTCTACCTACAACTTGACATTTTTATCGAACTACGTAACAGCTAATAGTGTTCAATTGTTGATGATTATTACCATTCAATGAAGTAAAACATAACGTGCTGAACACTAAAATTCTGATTACTTGTTATGATAAGGAACACTATACGTGTAGATTATTATTCAAATTAAATCGAATTAAATATTGCTAGCATTATGAAAACTGATATTATTTTACAAGTTTTCAATATTAAACTAAACACAGACACAGTATGTTACAAACAAACTAATTGGCAGTAAATGCTTCATGAATTATATTTCCCATAGGCTTACAAATGGTAAATTGCAGTAAAAAGTATAGTTTTCAGTGAAGAAAATTGATTTTTTTTCTTAATTTTTATCACTACTAAATCTAATAAATGATATTATCAAAACACGTATATCTCAGAAGAAGTAAAAGTAAACAATAGAGATATTAGAAACATATTTTTATTTGTTGTGTTCGGGCGCCAAACAGGCGGGAGAAGTTTGGATGAAAGGTACAAGTAGTATTTCAAGGGGGTATTGGGGGAGAAGTTGAATGGGAGGACATCATTTGGTCAATCAAAATCCACCCCAAGCGCAGACGCGGCGTAAGACATTTTTTGAGTGTTTTCACAACTTTCGTAAATACTACTTTGAACAACTTTGATGCCACACGTGTCTGAGTCAGTGTCTTCAATTACACTGCTGTTAGAAGTTAGAACTATAATAAGTTATAAGCATATAAAATGAATAATAAATTGTCTCCCAAAATTCGATACGGTACATAACTGCGACTGCATTAATTATATCGTCGTTTGTTGTCTATCCGATCTTTGCACCTGTTTATCTCTATCCTTGCGAGTGTTTGCATGGCCGGCACCAACAATAATGAAGGGGCCCTTCATAATCGACATGATCCCGGTATTATCCCCCATAATCAACATAATCCCCCTCCCTTCATAATCTTTGGCTGTATTATATATACATTTACTACCTGTAAATATAGGCAGCATGTGTTGAGGGCAGGCACATGCGTGAGGTCCCGAACGTTGGCTATTTCTGGAAGCGTTTCCATCAATGAGTTGTATTTCAAGGTCATTTGGTCCAGCCCATGACTTGGGAATCCCCACCCCAGCCGCCCTTCAAGCGATACGTACATGATAAAGCGAGTCAGTCAGCACTGTCTAAATTCAACATCCCTATCACTTTCCTCAAAACGATGAAAATTAATTATCAAGAAAACAACTAGTGTATATTCCGATGGCCTCCCTGATAGTGATAGGTTTAGGTCGGGTCAGGTCAGGCTATTGCGCGTTCTCATTTAACGTTTCACTAAGGTTATACAAGAGGGGTGGAATGAGCACAAGACAACAACACGAGCCGAGATCGACCCAGTTAGTGTGTTGAGATGGGTACCGATAACTAGCACGCAATGCAAAGAGCTTACTTACAAGAAGAAACTCGCGGGGCTGGAAGTAAGTCTTAAGCCGAAGCAAAGAGCGCATGCGTTGGTACCGGGAACACCTCACGTCATCGGCATTCACTTCCGTTGTTTACTTTCATCCCCCACGGGTATATGGGTCACTCAAGTAGACGTTTATTGTTTTCTCAACTGGTTGAGGTCCGAATTCACCTAACTTTTTAAAAAGCCGATTTACTAATCTCCGATTGGTTACCATGGTTTCAACCAATATTACATACAAAATTCATGGTGGCTTCTACCGGGCGCCATTTTTAATCATGATTAACAGAAAATCATCGGATTAAAGTTTGGTGAAACTAGCTCTGTGTCACCGTAACGCACACAAACGGGTTTCTTGCGTTTTTCTGCGTATTATTTGGTGATTTATTAAACGGTTTATTTAACATGCTAGTTTTCCATGTTTAGACCATTTTCTTGGATAATGTTTCATTATACATAAGAACTGTGTACATGTTTTAGGTAGGAGTTCCCCATTTACTGGGAAGAAGACCGAAAACCGTCGCGGAGCTGATATAAGTTACATGACAAAACCACTTTCCCTATCTTTTTTTTTCATAAAGTAGAAGAAGAATACCCACCTAGAGCCGTGACTCGGGGTGTGGGTGTATTCAATTGTACATATCAAGTATTAATGTTAAAGATGGCGCTTCGTCTTTGAGAGCCTTTAATTAAATACAAATATTCCATCAGCAGGCGAACAAAAGGACCAGAATGAAATTAGCCATTGCCATTGATGCGCATTTCCATTCATAATCTGAGTTTTCCACCGTAGCCTATACACTTTCAGAACATTGGTACGTACGTATACATACGATCTGACTCAAACTGTAAGAAAAATAGGTTTTGTGTGTTCTTATTTTAAAAAATGGTTGAAATTATGTTCTGAAAAATAAATATTTTTTGTAATATATTAAAAAAACAAAAAAACAATAATATTTCTTCTAAAATATCTGTATTAATGAATACGTTTGTTTTTTAAGGAAAGACTAGAAGACTGATAAATTCATTCATAAACTATGTTGTTTACGTTAAGTTGACATCGATTTTGGAAGGATAGAAAAACACGTCTAACGTTGTAGAAAATCACTTGATAAAGCAATTATATAGGCCTACTTTCGAAAAATAAAATACAGTCTTATTATTATTAGAGAAGATTAGATCTATATATTATTTGTTACAAGAATGAAAGAACCATTTGATCTTGTAATTTAAAACAATAATAAGTAACATTTTGAATCTAATTTTTGTTTGCCCTCTACAAAATTCGGACATATATAACTTTTTTGATAACGTACGTAACACGTACCTTAGATAATATTATTACTAAGAAACTTGAATTTCTCTCGATTTTTTTTGTGAAACTACCCAGGTAAATTTAAATTTAAACTTACTTGGGTAGTTTATATAGTTTATATAGTTATATCGTTTTATTTAATTTTATAGTTAATATAGTATAAGCACAGGTATAAGCTACAGTCACCACCACAGATAAGGGATTGTAGGGTGGTCACCACTCTTGAATCTTGAAGGTTACTGTCGAATGGCACATGCAGATTTTTGGCTTCGTATTTTCTGATTTATTCACTTTATTTCTATTATTATTAATTGTCCTTTTACGACGTGCTTGACAGCTACGTCATACAACGTTGGCAATTCAGTCGTCTCTTACGATAGGCAGAGCTACCTTGGCCAAATTTCTGCCAGACACGGGGTATGTTTTATTCACCTTACCATCTTTGAAGACTAATATAATTTGACTTATAAAACAATGCTTTCCGTTATAATGTTTCAGGCGTTTTAATTTTTATTTCATGTAAATCTTGAAATCCATATCTCATTATACCATGGTGATACGTCGGCAAGAGTAATTGCTTCCACTCAAACACTCTTGAGTGAATAGGAATACAACTCGTGATACCAGTCAAACATCACGCAATCTTTCATTTTTATATCATGCAAATGACTCTAATTAAATACATACTAATTTCTTATGCGTCATTAGAAGGAAACACCTTGTCTATGCCGTACTGCAAGTTGTGAGTGAAATGTTCGCGGTGTTACTATCCTATTAAAAGTGATAGTATATGAATTTATTACACACACGATAACAATTTTTGTATTACATCATTTTGTAGTAATATTATTAAAAAAGTGTATTAATTATATTAAACCATATCAGAAATATTGCACAGTATACGACCATTTAACAACACTTTCTAAACATAATTTGGCAACAATAATGTCAAACGTATAGTGTTGTGGAGCCGAACATCTTACTTTTGTCTAGTTACTCTTCTATCTAGACACATTTTGTGCATCTTTCTTTACCAATACCGAGCATCAGAGGCTATAGTTTGTAATAGCTCTGATAACGATAACGATGATACAAGTTTGGTGATTATTAAGAGGGGAATGATCACATTCTTGATTATGATCCTCTAAACTAAACCCTCAATTATCCATAAACATTTACAACAATGTAAATTATACTAAACTTTCATTGAATTTTAACTTTTGTGTTGAATGTTTGTTGCTACTAGTAAAAAGTTCAATCACTTTTGTAAAACGAAAATAAAACGTCTTCCTTACATTATCATTTATTACCCGTATTATTTCCGCATGTGTGCACTAACAATCATAGATTGTTAAGAACTGGCATGGCTTGTAAGTTTCCCTAACATTAATCTAAAAGGAATCATACCATTCTTGTCTCAAGAAATAAATTGATAGATCGTTAATATACCGTTTCAATGCGAGTTCGATGCTTCAAAATAACTACCCTGTAACATGACTGTACTTAACGCTTAATTTACCTAGCTTATGAGTAAAAAGTAAAAGCTTAACATATTATAATAGTATAGGCCTACAACAGATGCACAAAAAACACACATGTGTTTCATATTATTTGCCCATTTTACAGGTACGTAAAAATAACGTTTTGTGTTATAGACGAAGAAACACGTTTTTCAAAATGCTAGAAACAGCTATTTTTAACTAAAACCACGGTTTTAACAGTCACACACAATTATCGGGAATTATGTTTAACGTTGTATTCTTACCTTCCTGTAGCAACAATTACATTGTATTGGTATTATAAATCCACCTGTAAGACATTATTTCCCCTTACAAGTGCAAGAACCGCCACATTCTGTTTCTTGGAGGGAAGAGAACAGTACGCTACAAAATGCTAAAACGCTCAATATCGTAAAATGCAAGTTATAAATATTAAAAATCAAAATGCTTTTTTCCGTGGCTCATACAGGTACCTAGCAAGAATGGTAACTGAAAGTTCTCATGAAATTAATGTATCGCATAATAAATCCCCTTCTTGTGTGTTTAGAATTAAGTAAGCTTGTTTGTTACGCCAGGCTGTATTATTTATTATTTTAAGTAGTAAATAACATTGACATTACTACAATCTCGTCCTTTGCAACTAACGTGTTACACCATCTTAATTGTTATCCGTCATCTCACACGGTAATTCACGGCCCCCTATGGTTTCATAGACGTACGGTGGCGCATGGGCAGTAGAAGTAAAACATGCCGTTGACCTTCGAACTTTGTGCCTGCGTGTTGTGCTCGCAATACTTGGATCTGTGACGGACTAGCCGGACAAGCACACGCGCGCAACATAACACAAACACACTCATTTGTGCGGTATCACACGCACTACCCCGTTAGAAGGTCCAGTGTTCGATTCCCGATTCAGACTTACTGGTTTACATGTAAACGGTGACTTTGGAACCGTCGCGTCTTATAACAACGAAGTATGTAATAAATTGTAATGCCCCCCCCCCCCCCCCCCACACACACACAAAATCAGTTCTGCTAACTGAGTGGGTCTAGACTATAAATACAAATTTATTTCTTTTCTCTTCTTTTATTTTATTTCATTTTATTTCATTTCATTTCATTTCATTTCATTTCATTTCATTTCATTTCATTTCATTTCATTTCATTTCATTTCATTTCATTTCATTTCATTTCATTTCATTTCATTTTATTTTATTTTATTTTATTTCATTTCATTTCATTTCATTTCATTTCATTTCATTTCATTTCATTTCATTTCATTTCATTTCATTTCATTTCATTTCATTTCATTTCATTTCATTTCATTTCATTTCATTTCATTTCATTTCATTTCATTTCATTTCATTTCATTTCATTTATATGGTCGGAACGTTTTACAGTAGTTGTTCCAATTTATTATCACTAGCAGGCTGACAGGAATATTTGGAGAGGCAATATTAGGGGGAATCTATAAGCTAATTTATTGCATAAAAATTGTGAGGAACTTAATTGGAGCTATCGTTTTCATAGCTTCTTCATCGCTCGGAACAAATCTCTGGACTAAAAGTTTGGTAAAATACCCATAGACAAGTTCATACGCCCTATAGCGAGACTCGTTCCTGGTAACAAACCTAATAAAGTAGTACATATTTAAAAGTAACTCTTTGAAAAGTAACCGTTTGGATAATATCGTCAGTGTTTAAAAATATGTCTCTGATTCTTCAAAACATTCGCATTCGTATTTCATTTAGTTCAGAATTAATATTGTATTTACCAAAAATTTAAAGTATTTTTGTTTTCCAAACAGTAAATCTCTATGTTGAATCGGGAACAATTAATTGTGTGGAAAACGTAAAAACACAAATGAACTGTCGTGGCTTTATTTTGCGTACGGTCAGTCGAACAAAATAAAGTGATCGACTGTATGGATGTTTCATGTGCATTTTTTGTTAGATTTAACTATGATGTTGCGAAATCTATGCAACGTCTAAAGAGATCCATGCAACGTCTAAAGAAGATTGATGCTAACTAGCATTCGTTCTCACTTAAATAGGTCAGTTCCTGTTCCGATTTCTTTTAGTAGACGAAATGTTTGTGGTTCACTTTTCATTACACTTTTTGGTCCTAGTGACAATGCCGGTTTGATATAGAGAATAACAATAATTCAGTCAAGTATTATATTAGCTTTAAATTATGACTGATAATAATAACAGTCCAAGCAATCGTCTTAAGAATAAGGACCCCCTAAACAAAAATTCTACGGGGATTGCTGGTAGTGGGTATCAAACTGGTAATCTCCTATATTAAAGCCACGTGTGATAACACTGAGCTGAGCCTCCTCTATCAGTTTTCACACAACCGGTACAATAGTGAGCTCGTCGCTCTCGCTATAGCAAGCTGTATGCCAGCAGCTGTCATATATTTTGCATGTTATATTATATAACATTACTTTTACATTTCGATTAAAATATAAAAACGATGAGACAGGTCGGGGTTTAGAATGACGTAACTCTAGTTATGGACGCTTGCTGGCCCGGCCCAGCACACACGCATAACACAGTGTAAAGGTGCATAGTATAGGGAATAAAAAAGCTATAAGAGCTTCAAAATGAAAGTTGTTTACGTCGACAATAAAATTTACTTTTCCTATTGCTTTCATTGATTGTCTTTAGTAATTAATCATTACGTTCCTTTACAATCAATCTAGATAAAAGAATTACAGCTAAGCTAAAAGAAAAATTATTTTTGGGTTCTAAGTGGATAAAAATTATCCTCACGTGAGATTTTCACTAATCTTACTGAAAGATGAAAGGCGATAATTTTAGTTAAAATTATTATTAGATTTCTTTATGGATCATATTCATCTACTAAGAAGATATGGATTAAAGCTGTTTCATTATTCAAGCCATTTTGCGTGCTTTGCAGCACTGAGTGGAAGGTGGCGTGTGCTTCACTCGCCACGCCTACTATTGAACTGGTAATTTGCTTAGGGACCAACGCCAACGTCTAAGAAAGAACAAACCTGAATCAAAAGCTGACCACTGACTGGGCATCTTGACCTCGTCCTCAATCAATGCTGCTAACAATAACCACTGATCCTGAACTCAGCTGTGGCCTTGACATCAGTTCTCTCCATGTTCATGCGGGGACGTCACTGGCTACTATCTACTTTCAATTATAAGACTACTATGAGTTGAGAAAATGTGAATAATTGTTAAGTAATTTATAATAACACTTGAATGGTATTTGATTTGGCCATAGAGAAATAGCGTCTCGTGCACACGTGCATGGTCTATTGTATGCAAGGTTTCTTATATACTCGCGTTGACGTGATTTGTTACTACGATTCGTCTCTTTGATCTGCATCATAATGGCTGTACTTAATTTCTTTCACCAGAAGACATTTCAATATCGTTTTGCCATGCCACACTTAGTATTGTATATAGTCAATCTATTTCATGGTAAGAAACAAGTAATAATAGTCGCTTATAATAATTAGATTCCTAAAAGCTTGCTAATATTCATATACGCACACTACATTCAACAGTTTTACATGGCAATCACGCCACCCTGCGTATATTTAATCCACCACACGCGAGGTACAACGAAAGACCTGCCTGCGCCGGTTTGATGTATCTGCAGTAAGCTCATTGTGGTTTGCAGGCTTGTGGCGACCACGAACGGAGTACACCAAGTCCCGCCGGTGCCCGTCAAGACAGGATGCTGCCCTCGACTCTTGAGCCGCCTCAACTGCTGCAAGAACACTGCTTGCTGTAAGGCGTGCACGGATAGGACCCCAGCCTGCTCTGACACCATCACCAACTGGTTCAAGAAGCTCAACTGCACCTGCTGCAAGTCCATCAGCTGTTGTAAGGGTTTAGGCGATAAGTTAAAGTGCTGTCGATGTAAACCAATCGAATGCTGCAAGAAGAAGACAAACACAGAGACGGCGACGGCGACGGACGCAAACGGCAACCGGTGGCATTGCTGCAAGAAACTAGACTGTTGTCCGAGGTTGTCTTCTTGTTGCCGTCGTCCACAACAAGAAGGGGACGCGGTTGAAGCTTCGCCAGGCTGCTGCTCAAATGGGAAGCTGCCTGGATGCTTTCCGAGTTGCTGTTCGAAGAAGAACGGCGACGCTGGGAAAACAGCTGGCTGTTTTCCCACTGGCTGTTGTTCAAAGAAGAATAACACAACAGCCAAATCTTCTGGCTGTTTTGGCTGTTGTTCCCGACGTAAAAGTAACGGGGCAAGCAGTAGCACAGGCTGCTGCGGTAGAAAGTCTCCGGCCGCTTGCTGTGGACCAAGGGGCAACGGATTCTGGGGTAGTCTCAAGTACTGCTGCGCCACCATGTTCTGTCTCCACCTGGCCTGTTGCTCGTGCAGGTGTTGTGCGCGGTGTCGTAAGGACTCCGAGGTCAGTGACGCGTCGGCGGCCGCGGTGGCGGAGATGCGACGCAGGAGCAACGCCACTCGGATGTCCAAGAAGAAGAGCGTAGACGTGAGTAACCTTCTTCTCACGTGTCTTGTTTCCGTTTCCGCCTCGTGTACAGTGGTCTTACCGTTGCTTACTTTCCTTTCAGCCGGAAAAACAGTTGCTGGATCAGAGTATGGTAGAGTACAACTCGATAATGAGAGCTTCGATACCGGTGTTACCGGTTCCCCTTGCATGGGTGTGTCTTTTCTTCAATATCTTCATGCCAGGGTTCGGTAAGCTGCATCTTCTCACATCTGTACTATAAATCATTAGTTACAATCAATCTATCTCATCTGACCAGCCTACCACCCTCTACATCTTCTTATTTATTTTCATCTATTTTCATCTGAAAATAGCCACACATTTTATGTATCTGTAGTTTTGCAAGCTTTGTAGGCCCGAGAATATCATCACAATAATTGTTGTTTGGCATCCTAAATATCCACGAAACAATTGCACGTTTATCCTTATGAAGTACTATGAAATCATCATCATTAACAACAGGACGTATGCCCCACAAGTGCAATATAGTAACATATTCTTTACCACAGCCATGTCAACTCATAAATAAATACATATTATACACATATCGCACGCGCGCAAACTGCCAGTCCCGCAGCACCAAGCATACCCTCATCTCCAGTCTCCGACTCTCCGCAACATACTATATCCATACACACTCAAACGAACACTGGAATTTCGCAATAAGAAACTCACATTTATGTATGCTGTTATATAATATGGTATCTTTGCATGCTTATTGGCGATTCTCCTAAATTGCACATTAATATTATGTTTCACATTTTGGGGGTCCTATTAGAGACAGTAAGAACACAAATGCAACAGGGTTACATCTTTTTGGCATCTTGCAATCAACTATTTCTAGATTCTAGAACACATTACAATCTTCAATCCTTTAGAAATGTCTATTCAACATTTGATTCGTTGTAATTTCCAGTTCACACTGTGTATGACATTCTTATAAATAAAATTACGAGATGCACAGCAATCGAACAATGGTCAACAATAAAATAAAGTTCGATTATCAATAGCAAAAATATTATTGAACATCAAATCCGCGGCAGACAACTGTATAGGTTCGAGTGATTCCTTCCTTTCAATTTGTCACGCATATCTAATATACTATAGTTCGATAATATCGATTGAAAATGCAGTCTATTATTTGATTTGTCGATAATTTGTATTTGATCGTTCGTTGTGCGCCTCTATATAAAATGCTGTTAGTGCTATGACGACAGTAATTATTTCTTTCGTTATATTTTGGACATTCAATGTCGTCAATGTTTTTGAATCCAACTGTTACTAAACCCATTACTGCCTTCAAATAATTAGAGAAAGATTTATTTGCGCGGTTGAAATTAACAGATGCACAGTCCAATTATGACGTTATCGTAATACCAGTGGTGCTACTAAGATAATGTATCATTTCTGTTACCTTGAAGGTTAAAAGCGAAAGCGATGTAACGCTTCGCTTCACCCTAGAGTAAGATATACCCTCTCAAGTGGCCCACACAGGCGAGTATCTGATCGAGTTGTCTGTCCTATACAGGTACTGTTTCCAGCGGATTGCTCTGCATGTGTTTCGGCCGACCAAGGTTCTCCCAACGGGACACCATGCAAGGAAGGTTCGGCGCCTGTATCATGGATCTTATCATCGGGGTTGGCCAGCTCTTTACAGTGCTCTTCTGTCTAGTCGGTTGGGGTTGGAGCATCTGGTGGGGGGTTGTTATGGTCAAACTAGCAAGTAAGTCACAATTTATCTGAATTCATTATTGAAGTTATACTATCGATTACTATAGTTATGATTTTTTGAATGGTCTCGAACGATCAGTTGAAATAATAGTAGCACAACATTATACGCATACGCAGTATTGTGACATGTTTTCACCACGGTAACTATCAATAAAAAGCATTGAAATAAAGTTATATTACATCCATTGTTTAGTAAAAAGTCATTATATCAAGTATGGACATATCTGTAAAACACATCGAATTTGATATAGTTGCAAATTGTTTATCTCCTCGTACTAACAAAACTTTATCTATGACGTAAATATATAATATGAGTGGCGAATAATATTCGAGTGCACGAGTCTCATATATTTATAAAATCTTTTCCACAATATTTGGTTAGATAAAAGCAAAAACATTATTGTCCAAAATCGTCTTTAAGGCGCACCAGTTTTAATTCCGTAACTTAAAGCTGTACTTAAGTAAAGTGAGTGATGTCAAAGACATGTTACGCCACCAAAATAACACCATTTTGTATTTGTTAGTGCTTCTACGCAAAATACAAAGACGGAGGTTAGAGAAGAGAATTGACAAACTTGAAGGTATAAACGATTTAATTTCACACAGCGTTCCTAATTCCGCAACTTCCTCACTTACTATTATTTCTCTTAGTAACAGATAATTAGTGGTACACATATCATAATTCACAAGCAAATGAAATAATTTATTAGTTTCGAATTTATTAAATTTTTAAATATATATCAGAACCATTTAATACTTAGCCCTTATTTGTAAAAGCGCTTATAACGATCTTCATGGATCATTGAGGCGATGTGGAGTCTCCATGAAGTTCCACTTGTCTTTATCAGAGTAAGAATTGTAGCGAATCAGCGAAGCCGGAGCCGACCCGGCGCTGCCACCAACGATATGACATAATATATTATGTTAGTAGTTTGAACGTTCGTTTTGTGCATATAGCCAATACAAGTTGCGACCCCATTATGATGATGGGTATTCTCTGGCTCTGCATTTTTTGTTTGATTGGGAAATGCCTAATATCTCATATGAATTGTATATAAATTAAATATATTTAATTTCAACTTTTTCCAAACACAGTTTCATATAAATAATGTATGCAATGTAGGCAACACACGAATGGTACAAATACTAGTCGAGATATAATTTGGTACTTTTTAGTTTTCACTTGAATATTTATATCGGTCGATCCTCTGTCCAAGATGGATTTCCTCATCGTAGTGACCGGTGCTTCATCTCTTTTGGTAATAATTTTCCTTCTACCTACTTTCTCACGTCTTGTTCATACTTGCTGGTCCTCTTTTGCGATCCCCCCCCCCCGCCCCCCCCCCCCCTCCCAATATTAATTTGAATTCCCTATGACCCCTGATTCAACCGACGTCTCAAGATCTAGCTGTCGAGGACGTTGTAAAAACGTACAGGCTATAATGTCATCTAAAACTTGGTGTATCCTGTTTTGAAGGAGCATCTGTCGTTCTTGAGGCCAATAAGATCGTTGGGAATTATCAGTCCACTCAGAAAGTTCTCAGTTTTCGTGAGGGATGTTCAAGACCAGTATTTATTTTTACCCCGATGTGTACGAGACACTAGAAATATAACATTTGAGATTTGTAATTTGTATTGAAGACAACAAAACGTTAGAAAAAATAACTAAACTGTTTCACAACTGATGTCGTGTCAAAAGTACTAAAACTGTGCGGACATTCTTTGGCCAGACAATCATAACACAATCTTAAAATTGACTTTGAAAAGCGTATAGCATTGATAATGAATGTGGCGTGTTCTTTTTTTAGTTTTTACTATTGTTACTACTAAGAACGCAAGAAATAGATCGCTTGGTCACAAGTTTGTTTTAAAACTTGTCGCTAGTGTTTGACACACCTAGTTTTGTTCTGATTAGCTTTGATACTTAAAACTTCAGTATCGATTTTATATTCACTGTACATCACAGTAAATTTATCGAAAATATAAAAACCGAATATATAACTTATTTCCAACCACTTTGTTTTCAAACTTAAATTCTATAAGAATAAAATATATACAATTTTGTATTTGTTTCCTAAAACCTTGACCCGCTTGCAACGGAAACTCCTGCAATTTAAAATACATACTGTTGCAAAATAATAAAAACACTTTTTTTTAAACAAACTATTAGCTAAACTAGTGTGTGCATGCGACATCTCAAATCAATTTAATGCATAACGTTGTCTTGTCTCGATGTGATTAAACAAAACCTCATTGAACCAAAAGTATGGTTGATATCGTAAATAACAAAATTATTAACATCTTGAGGTAAAAAATATTTATTAACTGAAATAACCTATTTTGGCAAAATGTTAAAGTACAGTATAATTATAGCGCTTATGTTTGGAAATATTTCGTCAGACAATTAATTATTCTTTTCACCTTTAACTTTGAATTACCAATTCTTTGTCACTATGGGTGCGTACTGCGCATGGTGCACTGTGCTCATGTGGTCTACGCGCCCATTGACCTTTTATAATCTCTGGGGAATAAAAATAAAAGCGTTCTTTAGGCTATAGATAAACATAATATCATAATTTTTTATCTTAACATTTTATTTACAAATTCAACTCAATTGTCATAAAAACCAATTGAAACTAGGATGAGAGTTTAAAATATTTTATTTTTAAAGGTGACAAGTATAAATTCGCTATTATATCACATTCAACATTTTTAAAGTCAATAAGTAACAGTTACGTTTTTGGTGTAGGGCCTACTACTATTTTTGAACTTACGTATATAATTAAGATGTTTTATTTCATTCGTCAATTTCACCCAAAAAACTAAAACATCATCAGAATGTTAAAAAGGACATGTGTCGTATATAAGTAAATTCCCGTATATTTTACATAAATGTTTCACGCACTCGTTTTGAAAATTACCTAAACTTCTCATTTTACGATATAATTTAAGCGAACTATTTGAAAATAGAGGCAAATAAAGAACACGTATCCAGACAGAGCCATTAATACTTTTTAAATTAAGATAATATTGGTCCAAACCGTAACCTCATACACCTTTTGGCGAGCTTGAAATTGATCTAGGTTACCTATGCCTTTTGCATCCACGTAATGGAAACCAGGTGTAGCGAGCAGGTGTTTTATAAACATCTTGAGAGAGTTCAGCGACAACAGTTAAGAACTGAAAGCGTATAGAATGAGTGATTAGGAATAGGCTTACTTATTTTATATATTTTACTTTGCTATATTGTAATGTATAGTATTAGAGTATGATGGACTCGTACAGTAAAGCAAAGACTTCGGACCGAAGGTCGAGACCACTGCTTGAATATTGCACAGTAAAGAGATCAGTTCGCCCGGTCAAAGACTTCGGACCGAAGGATCGAGACCACTGCTTGAATATTGCACAGTAAAGAGATCAGTTCGCCCGGTCAAAGACTTCGGACCGAAGATCGAGACCACTGCTTGAATATTGCACAGTAAAGAGATCAGTTCGCCCGGTCAAAGACTTCGGACCGAAGATCGAGACCACTGCTTGAATATTGCACAGTAAAGAGATCAGTTCGCCCGGTCAAAGACTTCGGACCGAAGGTCGAGACCACTGCTTGAATATTGCACAGTAAAGAGATCAGTTCGCCAGTCAAAGACTTCGGACCGAAGGTCGAGACCACTGCTTGAATATTGCACAGTAAAGAGATCAGTTCGCCCGGTCAAAGACTTCGGACTGAAGGTCGAGACCACTGCTTGAATATTGCACAGTAAAGAGATCAGTTCGCCCGGTCAAAGACTTCGGACCGAAGGTCGAGACCACTGCTTGAATATTGCACAGTAAAGAGATCAGTTCGCCAGTCAAAGACTTCGGACCGAAGGTCGAGACCACTGCTTGAATATTGCACAGTAAAGAGATCAGTTCGCCAGTCAAAGACTTCGGACCGAAGGTCGAGACCACTGCTTGAATATTGCACAGTAAAGAGAACAGTTCGCCAGTCAAAGACTTCGGACCGAAGATCGAGACCACTGCTTGAATATTGCACAGTAAAGAGATCAGTTCGCCAGTCAAAGACTTCGGACCGAAGATCGAGACCACTGCTTGAATATTGCACAGTAAAGAGATCAGTTCGCCAGTCAAAGACTTCGGACCGAAGATCGAGACCACTGCTTGAATATTGCACAGTAAAGAGATCAGTTCGCCTGGCCAAAGACTTCGGACCGAAGATCGAGACCACTGCTTGAATATTGCACAGTAAAGAGGTCAGTTCGCCCGGTCAAAGACTTCGGACCGAAGATCGAGACCACTGCTTGAATATTGCAAAGTAAAGAGATCAGTTCGCCCGGCCAAAGACTTCGGACCGAAGGTCGAGACCACTGCTTGAATATTGCACAGTAAAGAGGTCAGTTCGCCCGGCCAAAGACTTCGGACCGAAGGTCGAGACCACTGCTTGAATATTGCACAGTACAGAGATCAGTTCGCCCGGCCAAAGACTTCGGACCGAAGGTCGAGACCACTGCTTGAATATTGCAAAGTACAGAGATCAGTTCGCCCGGTCAAAGACTTCGGACCGAAGATCGAGACCACTGCTTGAATATTGCACAGTACAGAGATCAGTTCGCCTGGTCAAAGACTTTGGACTGAAGGTCGAGACCACTGCTTGAATATTGCAAAGTACAGAGATCAGTTCGCCCGGTCAAAGACTTCGGACCGAAGATCGAGACCACTGCTTGAATATTGCACAGTACAGAGGTCAGTTCGCCCGGCCAAAGACTTCGGACCGAAGATCGAGACCACTGCTTGAATATTGCACAGTACAGAGATCAGTTCGCCTGGTCAAAGACTTCGGACCGAAGATCGAGACCACTGCTTGAATATTGCACAGTACAGAGATCAGTTCGCCCGGTCAAAGACTTTGGACTGAAGGTCGAGACCACTGCTTGAATATTGCACAGTAAAGAGATCAGTTCGCCCGGTCAAAGACTTCGGACCGAAGGTCGAGACCACTGCTTGAATATTGCACAGTACAGAGATCAGTTCGCCCGGTCAAAGACTTTGGACTGAAGGTCGAGACCACTGCTTGAATATTGCACAGTACAGAGATCAGTTCGCCCGGTCAAAGACTTTGGACTGAAGGTCGAGACCACTGCTTGAATATTGCACAGTACAGAGATCAGTTCGCCCGGTCAAAGACTTTGGACTGAAGGTCGAGACCACTGCTTGAATATTGCACAGTACAGAGATCAGTTCGCCCGGTCAAAGACTTTGGACTGAAGGTCGAGACCACTGCTTGAATATTGCACAGTACAGAGATCAGTTCGCCCGGTCAAAGACTTTGGACTGAAGGTCGAGACCACTGCTTGAATATTGCACAGTACAGAGATCAGTTCGCCCGGTCAAAGACTTTGGACTGAAGGTCGAGACCACTGCTTGAATATTGCACAGTACAGAGATCAGTTCGCCCGGTCAAAGACTTCGGATCGAAGGATCGAGACCACTGCTTGAATATTGCACAGTAAAGAGATCAGTTCGCCAGTCAAAGACTTCGGACCGAAGATCGAGACCACTGCTTGAATATTGCACAGTAAAGAGGTCAGTTCGCCCGGCCAAAGACTTCGGACCGAAGGTCGAGACCACTGCTTGAATATTGCACAGTACAGAGATCAGTTCGCCTGGTCAAAGACTTCGGACCGAAGATCGAGACCACTGCTTGAATATTGCACAGTAAAGAGATCAGTTCGCCCGGTCAAAGACTTTGGACTGAAGGTCGAGACCACTGCTTGAATATTGCACAGTAAAGAGATCAGTTCGCCCGGTCAAAGACTTCGGACCGAAGATCGAGACCACTGCTTGAATATTGCACAGTACAGAGATCAGTTCGCCCGGTCAAAGACTTCGGACTGAAGATCGAGACCACTGCTTGAATATTGCACAGTAAAGAGATCAGTTCACCCGGTCAAAGACTTCGGATCGAAGGATCGAGACCACTGCTTGAATATTGCACAGTACAGAGATCAGTTCGCCCGGCCAAAGACTTCGGACCGAAGATCGAGACCACTGCTTGAATATTGCACAGTACAGAGATCAGTTCGCCCGGCCAAAGACTTCGGACCGAAGATCGAGACCACTGCTTGATAATTGCACAGTAAAGAGATCAGTTCGCCCGGTCAAAGACTTCGGACCGAAGATCGAGACCACTGCTTGAATATTGCACAGTAAAGAGATCAGTTCGCCCGGCCAAAGACTTCGGACCGAAGGTCGAGACCACTGCTTGAATATTGCACAGTACAGAGATCAGTTCGCCCGGCCAAAGACTTCGGACCGAAGGTCGAGACCACTGCTTGAATATTGCACAGTAAAGAGATCAGTTCGCCCGGCCAAAGACTTCGGACCGAAGGTCGAGACCACTGCTTGAATATTGCACAGTACAGAGATCAGTTCGCCCGGCCAAAGACTTCGGACCGAAGGTCGAGACCACTGCTTGAATATTGCACAGTACAGAGATCAGTTCGCCCGGTCAAAGACTTCGGACTGAAGATCGAGACCACTGCTTGAATATTGCACAGAACAGAGATCAGTTCGCCCGGCCAAAGACTTCGGACCGAAGATCGAGACCACTGCTTGAATATTGCACAGTACAGAGATCAGTTCGCCCGGCCAAAGACTTCGGACCGAAGATCGAGACCACTGCTTGAATATTGCACAGTACAGAGATCAGTTCGCCCGGCCAAAGACTTCGGACCGAAGATCGAGACCACTGCTTGAATATTGCACAGTACAGAGATCAGTTCGCCCGGCCAAAGACTTCGGACCGAAGATCGAGACCACTGCTTGAATATTGCACAGTAAAGAGATCAGTTCGCCCGGTCAAAGACTTCGTACCGAAGATCGAGACCACTGCTTGAATATTGCACAGTACAGAGATCAGTTCGCCCGGTCAAAGACTTCGGACCGAAGGTCGAGACCACTGCTTGAATATTGCACAGTAAAGAGATCAGTTCGCCCGGCCAAAGACTTCGGACCGAAGGTCGAGACCACTGCTTGAATATTGCACAGTAAAGAGATCAGTTCGCCCGGCCAAAGACTTCGGACCGAAGATCGAGACCACTGCTTGAATATTGCACAGTAAAGAGATCAGTTCGCCCGGCCAAAGACTTCGGACCGAAGGTCGAGACCACTGCTTGAATATTGCACAGTAAAGAGATCAGTTCGCCCGGCCAAAGACTTCGGACCGAAGGTCGAGACCACTGCTTGAATATTGCACAGTACAGAGATCAGTTCGCCCGGTCAAAGACTTCGGACCGAAGGTCGAGACCACTGCTTGAATATTGCACAGTACAGAGATCAGTTCGCCCGGTCAAAGACTTCGGACCGAAGGTCGAGACCACTGCTTGAATATTGCACAGTACAGAGATCAGTTCGCCCGGCCAAAGACTTCGGACCGAAGGTCGAGACCACTGCTTGAATATTGCACAGTACAGAGATCAGTTCGCCCGGTCAAAGACTTCGGACCGAAGATCGAGACCACTGCTTGAATATTGCACAGTAAAGAGATCAGTTCGCCCGGTCAAAGACTTCGGACCGAAGATCGAGACCACTGCTTGAATATTGCACAGTACAGAGATCAGTTCGCCCGGTCAAAGACTTCGGATCGAAGGATCGAGACCACTGCTTGAATATTGCACAGTACAGAGATCAGTTCGCCCGGTCAAAGACTTCGGACCGAAGGTCGAGACCACTGCTTGAATATTGCACAGTACAGAGATCAGTTCGCCCGGTCAAAGACTTCGGACCGAAGGTCGAGACCACTGCTTGAATATTGCACAGTACAGAGATCAGTTCGCCCGGTCAAAGACTTCGGACCGAAGGTCGAGACCACTGCTTGAATATTGCACAGTACAGAGATCAGTTCGCCCGGCCAAAGACTTCGGACCGAAGGTCGAGACCACTGCTTGAATATTGCACAGTACAGAGATCAGTTCGCCCGGTCAAAGACTTCGGACCGAAGATCGAGACCACTGCTTGAATATTGCACAGTAAAGAGATCAGTTCGCCCGGTCAAAGACTTCGGACCGAAGATCGAGACCACTGCTTGAATATTGCACAGTACAGAGATCAGTTCGCCCGGTCAAAGACTTCGGATCGAAGGATCGAGACCACTGCTTGAATATTGCACAGTACAGAGATCAGTTCGCCCGGTCAAAGACTTCGGATCGAAGGATCGAGACCACTGCTTGAATATTGCACAGTAAAGAGATCAGTTCGCCCGGCCAAAGACTTCGGACCGAAGATCGAGACCACTGCTTGAATATTGCACAGTACAGAGATCAGTTCACCCGGTCAAAGACTTCGGACCGAAGATCGAGACCACTGCTTGAATATTGCACAGTACAGAGATCAGTTCGCCCGGTCAAAGACTTCGGACCGAAGATCGAGACCACTGCTTGAATATTGCACAGTACAGAGATCAGTTCGCCCGGTCAAAGACTTCGGACCGAAGATCGAGACCACTGCTTGAATATTGCACAGTACAGAGATCAGTTCGCCCGGCCAAAGACTTCGGACCGAAGATCGAGACCACTGCTTGAATATTGCACAGTACAGAGATCAGTTCGCCCGGTCAAAGACTTCGGACCGAAGATCGAGACCACTGCTTGAATATTGCACAGTACAGAGATCAGTTCGCCCGGTCAAAGACTTCGGACCGAAGATCGAGACCACTGCTTGAATATTGCACAGTAAAGAGATCAGTTCGCCCGGCCAAAGACTTCGGACCGAAGATCGAGACCACTGCTTGAATATTGCACAGTACAGAGATCAGTTCGCCCGGTCAAAGACTTCGGACCGAAGATCGAGACCACTGCTTGAATATTGCACAGTACAGAGATCAGTTCGCCCGGTCAAAGACTTTGGACCGAAGATCGAGACCACTGCTTACGGTTACGATTATTATTACGATTGTTATAAAGGTTAAAACGTTAGATATTTATTTTATTTATTTATTTATTTATTTATTTATTTATTTATTTATTTATTTATTTATTTATTTATTTATTTATTTATTTATTTATTTATTTATTTATTTTTTTATTTAATGTCTATCCTATTCAGTTATAAAAACTGATTTACAAAGGAGGACCTCCGTTCTGTGTTTCCCACTTGTTCGTAGGTCTATGTAGATTGTGCAGGGTATCGTTCGTATCAGCTCGTGCTAAAAAAACAAAAAACAAAAACAAGGGGTTTTCAAAAATAACTTGCACTTGTTAAAAAAAACTCAAATGTTACGACATAGTTGTTCTTTCCGACGAACAATACTATAACAAAGTTTGTGGACATGGAGGCGATTCAAAATATCTCGTATACGCGTCACTATAAGATGTCTCCATACACAAAGTGTGTAGTTTTACTTGATTAACTCGCAATTGATTTCCGATTTCTTAAGAGAATCATTTTTCACTGCAATTATCAGGATATAAAATTAAATGAAATATAAAAAAAATCCCTAATAAAATAACCCGGCACCTCCACCAAAGATTGAATCTATCAATTGATTTACCAAATTGATATACCAATACTGTTGATCTACCAATATGAATAAAAATGAAGCAAACAACTTGTTTATATACGTTTTACGTTTGTTGATTTTGACAGATCATGCTGCTACTCCACAGCTATAATAATTAATAAAATATAATTTACATAACGTATGCACAAGCTTCGAATAAGCTTTAATGTCGTGTTGAAATATGTTGCCATGGGTTATGTTTGCATTTTAATATATTTTATCCGTCGTACCACATATTTTATAAAACACATAATAAACAAATTTATAATAATTGTGATGAATTTGTATTGACATGATAAATATGCCTATTAATTCATTAATTCGATCAGGAGCGTAAACAGAATACTAAACTTACGACTCTTATTATAAATTTGGTATTTTTGTACGTGCTGATGTTGCGTTGTTCATCGGCTGACACTTTGGTTTCATGTGTTCAATTCTTCTTGAATTTTCTAATTAAAAATCACCGTTGTGACTTTGTAGAAGGTATTCGATATGTGCATATGTTCCTGGCAGAAATACATTATGTGAATTTATTGTGTGAACATTTTAAGAGTTAGTTGCCCGGCTTTCCATTATAGATGCCTCCTTTATAGGTTTGCCGGTACCTATATAGACTTCACTGAAATTGGTACCTATTAACTTTGTGTATAAGTCATGTATTTTCAGAGAAAGATGCATTTTTTCCAGATAGCAGATACCTATAAAATAATTATGATGACATTATAATGACAAGTGTAAATTGATAAATTGAAGCTTAAGTTAAAAATGTAGACATTTGTTTTAAAACATACTTATTATATATTTCAGCACCTTTAACTAATTAGTTCCTAATTTGTTGTTTAGGAAAACACAAACGTCTCCAAAAGGAAGGTGGTCAGGAAACCGCTCCCGCAGCTGCTCCAGTTGCAGTCGGGCAAAACCATGACGTGGAACGAGGAAGATAGCGACGATGAAGAAGGAAAATAATATAATTATTTTTATACAGATACAAACTATATATAGCACGCACAGTATATGGATGTTAAACATTATTGTTCTTAGTTAAAATATACGATAGTCTTTTATGAAATTTAATGCTATGTTATTCACAAGAGAATAAACAAATTTTACTGTGACCAAAATCTCTTATTGTTGAAGTTACTTCCTACCAAGGACTTGCATTAAAGTGAGGTTATAGGCGTACACGTAGCGCCCTCAAGGATTTGTATTTATACTCTTACTACTAATTCGTATTAAAGATTTTTTTAAATATATAAATATCTATGTGGCTCCCATGATTTACTAAAAACCAATTCCAATTAATGTAAGTTTATTTGACCCAGATAGTAGTATGAAACATATGTATGCTATATGAACTATTAAGCTCATCAACCAGTGTAGTATAGTACCAAATTAAAGGTAGTCGTTATAGGCACCATATAATTTGTTTATGGTTTGTAAGGGGGGAGGGGGGAATTCATAGTTCCCACGTGACGTCACAGCGGCCATGATTGCGACACAATTGAGGAGGACCAATCCTAGATCACTGGCAAATACCATTCAAATTTAATTAATAAGCCTAATTTAGAATTTAAAAAGTAAAAAAAGCAATGCAAAAATAAAAAATACCACATACACCAATTTTATAATAAAATAAAAAAAAACAGGCTGGATTTTAAAGAACTAAAAATATCTGTGTTCGACCACAACAGCCTTCGATTGTTTCTCCATGGCAACGTGAAAGTTTGAACACAAATGTGGCAGCCACGCGCAAAGATGAGACGTACGTGCAACCTATGAATAGTAGCACTTCCTCAAATTGTTTTAAAAATATAATTTTGTTACATTACCAAAAAGTGGACACGCTAGGTATACTTACTCTCCCTGCCATGTTATAGTCAGCTTGGTGAACAATGTTTCCCTAGATGCCCAATAGTCTTACAAATGTTTTATAAAATAATATCTCCCGCAGGGAATTCCAGCCAAGAAGAGGCGGGTTTAGGGGCCCGGCCTATACCAAAACGTAGGCTAGGCCGAATGGTTTCGCCCTGGGATGAACTGGCTCCCTCTGGTCCACGTCTTCTGTAGTGACCTCGTTCTCAATGGCATCCCCCTTCTCATTTCTGTACCTTATTCTATTAGTCTATTGTCCCTACCCCGCCCACAGCATCGTTTACTCACTCAAAGGGCGCTTACGTTTACTTGAAAGAAAAAAATACATCTTCATCTTCATATTAATTATTAATGCCGCGCAATCCTTGATACACATTTATACTCGAACCACTTGACATTTTAGTTTTGATTTTGTACTTAATTAGCGAATTTGCGGTTCGATATGTTACCAATTCCTTTTTGTGAATGAAATCAAGGGATGGGAACCATAACAATAATCTAGAGTTGAGCCTTGTTGAGCCCGAAAAGAAAGAAAAATATGCATGGGCACTCTGAAGTCCTGAACCCATGTGGCTCAAATAAAAAACTACAAAATTTGCATAGGTAACACTGACCCTTTGCACTTCTGCCCTCAATGTGACGACTGATCATGCGTATTGCAGACACACCTGCCAGCGTAAGGTGAAATTATAGATAAGTAGAATAATATGTAAGAATAATAGTTCCCCCAGAAATGTTCTTCAGAAAATATGTCTAGTATAAAAAGTGACATTATTTTAGTTGACAAGTAACAGGTAATGCAAATAGGGAAGGTGGGGGGGGGGGAGGCTATCATATTGCTAGAGGGACTGAAGCCCCTCCCTAGAGCCGTTACAGATCATAGCACCGCACGCCACCAGCGTCAAAATGGTCAAATCATGGACACATTTTGCCATTGTGTTTCTGTTTAAAAAAAAAAATGTATTGCCATGAAGAAAATAATATTCTAATCGCTCACTATGAATAAACAAAGAGAAAATGGAAGATAATAAAATCCTACAAGGCTGGGGTAAATAATGGTTAATTAAATAATCGTTGTCTTTCTTTAAGCCTGTATTACACAGTCAAATTTTTCATTCAAGTTGAATTCAATCTTGAGTTCAACTTCTTGAATGCAAAATTCGACCATATTTGACCGTGTAATACAGGGCCTGGATTCACAAAGATGCCTAACTCTAAAGCCTAGTTTACGATTGGCGTCAACTTGAATCGTCAACCGGTAATAGTTTCACGTTAGCGTTTTTGATTCACGATTCGACGGCAACTGAAGCTGCGTCGGTATTCATCGGTGAACTTCGTTGATCTTCGTTAATGCACGGCCATCTCTACACGTTGTACCCGTCAAGCTCAACTTGATCTCCGCCTAGCGGAGGCTCGTCGAACTTCGCAGTTCGACGAGCGTCCGCTAGGCGGAGATCAAGTAGACCTTGGTTCCCAAAGTTGTGATGTAGAGCATTCTGTGGTTTTAGGTAAACAACAGCTGTTTGTGGTTGTCATTTATAGGTTATTATTTGTGTGCCAGTGAACATCAACAAAATCAAAAGAAGAAAATGCTTTCTTTGGAAAACGAACAGATATTTCTTTTGAAACTCTTTGGTGACATGTGAATGCGCATGCGCGAGCGTCAAACGTTAACGCCAATCGTCAAAGTTGAACTTTGACGTTGACGGTTCAAGTTGACGGTTGACGCATTTCTGCAATCGTGAATGCTTCCATATGAATATACAGGTTTATCAAGGTGTTGAAGTTGAAGTTAGCGTTGACGCCAATCGTACACTAGGCTTAAAGCCTAGTTTACGATTGGCGTCAACTTGAATCGTCAACCGGTAATAGTTTCACGTTAGCGTTTTTGATTCACGATTCGACGGCAACTGAAGCTGCGTCGGTATTCATCGGTGAACTTCGTTGATCTTCGTTAATGCACGGCCATCTCTACACGTTGTACCCGTCAAGCTCAACTTGATCTCCGCCTAGCGGAGGCTCGTCGAACTTGGGAGTTCGACGAGCGTCCGCTAGACGGAGATCAAGCAGACCTTGGTTCCCAAAGTTGTGATGTAGAGCATTCTGTGGTTTTAGGTAAACAACAGCTGTTTGTGGTTGTCATTTATAGGTTATTATTTGTGTGCTAGTGAACATCAACAAAATCAAAAGAAGAAAATGCTTTCTTTGGAAAACGAACAGATATTTCTTTTGAAACTCTTTGGTGACATGTGAATGCGCACGCGCGAGCGTCAAACGTTAACGCCAATCGTCAAAGTTGAGCTTTGACGTTGACGGTTCAAGTTGACGGTTGACGCATTTCTGCAATCGTGAATGCTTCCATATGAATATACAGGTTTATCAAGGTGTTGAAGTTGAAGTTAGCGTTGACGCCAATCGTACACTAGGCTTAAGTTGTCCTAAGTTAGGCAAATCCTAGATAGATAAATCAAGATAAATCATCCTTAAGGGTATGACTGCACATTCACAAATACAATTTTATTAGTTAAATTGTTGTTATATAACTATATTGTATCTTTAGGACATTGCAGAACGATATATGCGTGATTAATTTCACTAAGATTTGCCTAAACTAGGAAGCCTAGTGTACGATTGGCGTCAACGCTAACTTCAACTTCAACACCTTGATAAACCTGTATATTCATATGGAAGCATTCACGATTGCAGAAATGCGTCAACCGTCAACTTGAACCGTCAACGTCAAAGTTCAACTTTGACGATTGGCGTTAACGTTTGACGCTCGCGCATGCGCATTCACATGTCACCAAAGAGTTTCAAAAGAAATATCTGTTCGTTTTCCAAAGAAAGCATTTTCTTCTTTTGATTTTGTTGATGTTCACTAGCACACAAATAATAACCTATAAATGACAACCACAAACAGCTGTTGTTTACCTAAAACCACAGAATGCTCTACATCACAACTTTGGGAACCAAGGTCTGCTTGATCTCCGTCTAGCGGACGCTCGTCGAACTCCCAAGTTCGACGAGCCTCCGCTAGGCGGAGATCAAGTTGAGCTTGACGGGTACAACGTGTAGAGATGGCCGTGCATTAACGAAGATCAACGAAGTTCACCGATGAATACCGACGCAGCTTCAGTTGCCGTCGAATCGTGAATCAAAAACGCTAACGTGAAACTATTACCGGTTGACGATTCAAGTTGACGCCAATCGTAAACTAGGCTTTAAGCCTAGTGTACGATTGGCGTCAACGCTAACTTCAACTTCAACACCTTGATAAACCTGTATATTCATATGGAAGCATTCACGATTGCAGAAATGCGTCAACCGTCAACTTGAACCGTCAACGTCAAAGTTCAACTTTGACGATTGGCGTTAACGTTTGACGCTCGCGCATGCGCATTCACATGTCACCAAAGAGTTTCAAAAGAAATATATGTTCGTTTTCCAAAGAAAGCATTTTCTTCTTTTGATTTTGTTGATGTTCACTGGCACACAAATAATAACCTATAAATGACAACCACAAACAGCTGTTGTTTACCTAAAACCACAGAATGCTCTACATCACAACTTTGGGAACCAAGGTCTACTTGATCTCCGCCTAGCGGACGCTCGTCGAACTGCGAAGTTCGACGAGCCTCCGCTAGGCGGAGATCAAGTTGAGCTTGACGGGTACAACGTGTAGAGATGGCCGTGCATTAACGAAGATCAACGAAGTTCACCGATGAATACCGACGCAGCTTCAGTTGCCGTCGAATCGTGAATCAAAAACGCTAACGTGAAACTATTACCGGTTGACGATTCAAGTTGACGCCAATCGTAAACTAGGCTTTAGCACTAGGCACTTTTGTGAATCTGGGCCCAGGCTTTAGTGTTTGAAAGTTTTTTGAAAACACCGCTATGATGTTCGAAACGCACAGCCCGCGTGTTTCGTTTGTATCATCAAAGCGCAGTACAACCCACGTCTGACGGATAGCGGTTGTCATGGTAACCCGATTGCGTGATGTTCTTGTTATGATCGTTTTGAAAATGTTTTTATTGTACATGTAGGGTTAGTTTGACGGCTCAGGCAAAAACTATTAATTCAGTGGTTTGTTACATATTTTAAATCTGGTGTTTCGCAATCTTACGAAATGCATTCCCAAGTACAAACTATTTCTGGGAAGAAATCGAATTATCGAAAGAACAGGCCGCATGATTATCTTTACGGTAAATACCCTAGGCCCTACACCATAACCTAACATTTTTGACTAACTAGTTTGGGAAACCCAATTTACAAGCCCCAATTTCTTCCAGATCCTGTGTATGTCGTGTCAGGGCCCAAGGATCATCACAAATGTGCCATGGAATCTATGAGAACAAGTGCAGAGTTTGTAAGTCAATGCTGGTGATGATTAATATGGCCTCGAACATTGAGGCTAGAAAGGCAATCTTAGGGCTTAGCTTAGGGACTAGGGCTAGGCCTAGGCCTAGCCAGCGTTGGACACCTGGCTTGTGAATTAAAGAATAGTCTACATCTTGCCTTCTTAAATTGCTTGTGATATAACAAAGAGATACTAACAAATCCAAAATCTGTTCCATGTTTCTTGTGACACTGACATTTCTATTTTTTTTTTGTCTGCTTGACACTGCAATATGCACAATCAATAAATAAGGCCAAACTTATTTCATGAGCTGTTAAAATGTGAATGCTGATTTATGATAACGTTAATAAACTAAATACTAGGCCTATTAATAAGTTATTGATTACTTATGCTTAATCAGAGGCAGACTTGCGGGAGGGGGGGGGGGGGTAAGGGCCGCGTACGGAAATGGATCTTGCCCCGGGATTTGGCGAAGCCACTGGAGGCGAAAACTTCGTAGCCTATTATATGGTGAGAATGCATATTATATAAACATGATTAAAAATTGATGATGGGTAGGCCTTTGTGGAGAGACCCCCTTGGGGGTCCCCACCCAGGGAGGCCTTGTAAATGTTTCCGTAGTTCCGTACTTGCCAGTCCGCCTGGCCTAATGCTAAATTACAGATGGACCCTTCTATTAAATTAATACACATTGATTGGTGAAAACCGAGTTTATAGGCCTAACTGTGAGGGCAAAATTAAATATGATTTAACTTCAGTGTCAAGTCAAGATAGGTCTACATACCTATAGGTATAAATTTTATGTCTGTTTTATCTAGAAAATATGTCCCGTCTTCCCTTCGATGTTTACCGATCTTTATACTTGCCCACGGAATGTGATGGCTGTAAAGTCCTTCGACAAAGTGCCAAGATCTGTTGACAGGTCTTGGGCAGGGAGGCAAAGGTATGTCTACATTTTCATAATTCAATCTAGAAGTAGATTAAGGTTGTACAGGACTGTTATTTTTTAAATAAATATATTTTTATTTATTGTCTATTCCCACTCAGTTAAGAGAACTGATTTTCAGTGGGATACATTTATACCATTTATTACGTATGTGCTTTGTTACTATGATGGCTCTAAAGTCACCGTTTAATGTAGGCCTGCAGCAGTATCATATTGATAGATTAAAGTCGATTTCCAATGTTAAAAAACCCTGCCCAAACCAGGATTAGCATTTGGTGTTTTGTTTTGTGTAGCCTTCTGTGAGCATACGTACCGTATACAGTTTTGCATGGGTTCTAAGGATCTACAAATTAAGAAACCGATGCATATAGGCCTACATAAAAGAAAAAAGTATCAAGCTGTTAAGCCTGCCTATAACGATTTATAAATTGTAAAATGTCAAAAAACATAAATAGGGTACAACTTTTTAAAATGATTTTCCAGCTATTTAATCAAAATTTACTCATATCAAACCGTTGTTTATATTTCAATTACAAATTTACAACCAGGCAAAAATTTCAGATAGGCTAAATAAAATTCTTCCAAAGACCAGAAAACTCCTGACCCCTAAGGTTGAAAGTGTCCTATGAAGCTTTAAATAAAGCTAAACTCACTCGCAGATTCTTGAAGTCAATGAGAAACTTTAAAACAATAAAAGTAATCCTCATATTGCAAAATGAATAGGCCTAGGCCTACTTACCGGACCTAATATTTACGTACCGGTACCGGTATTCCTTATTTACCATATTTTTTAATGAAACATTAAAAGGATTGGGTGCGGCCAGAAAACCACTATATGAGCGTCCGGCGTGCAGTAGGCTACTTTCGTACTACTCAAGCTACATGCACCAAAATCCACATATTTCGGTTAGCTGTTTGACCAGAATATATTAAACTAAACTGTTGTTTTACATACAAAGAGTTTTTGTAAGATTAATGCACAGATTATTTGTCCAGGTTCTAAACTTCACTAAATTTTTCATTTTTAGTTATTTTTAGTCCTTGTTTTATAACTGTTTGTGTACGATTTAGGTCGAATTCGAACAAAACTCTTTGTACATATAAGCAGAACTTACCATTGTGAATATAGACACAAAATATGAACATGGTCAAAGTAGTAATGTAGAACTAAGGCCCGGTTTTTCAATCGGTCATTAACGGGGCCGTTAGCTGATGGTCCGTTATCTGCATAGGGTTTATTGGATACGGACTGTCAGCTAACGGCCCCGTTAACGACCCGCCACAGACTGAAAATCCAGGCCTAAGATGAGTAGTATGAATGCTCTCCAAATCACATATTTGGCTCTGTTTGCTATGGTGCTGGCAATTCTGAGTTGCTCCTTTGGGAAACAAGCCACTTAATGTATATATATATTTCAATGTTGCAGGAATTTAGCCAATCAACCCGTTAAGCAGATTGATGTCAATGGAGCCGATCGCCATCGATTTTGTCAAAGGTAAGCGTACTCACTGCTATATTCCTATGTATGGTTATGATTATGATACTGATACTCCTCGTATTGTAATGGACATATTTTAACTTACTTATTTTCCCAAGTTTTCCTTTTTTCCCATTTTGGGTTGGGTTTTATTTTATGTATATTTTGGGAGACTCCAATTTAGCACTATTTTATATATTGTGAATAGTTTTAAATATTATTGGCTTTAGAAGTACGGTAATTATGTGTATAGTGGTTGGTTAACATATTGAATTAACTTTCTGGTCTTTCCCCTCCTTGTCTCACTTACCTTTGGCCTTAGAGAGCCACAGGAAATAAATCATGCAGTGCCCCATGTTCATGTTCATTGTCTCTGCGACCACTTTTTACTTATAACTATTTTGTATATGTTGAAGGCTAGATACATACCGGTAATTGACAGTACCGGCTAGATACATAGGCTAGATACAAACCGGTAATTGACAGTACTGACTGTCTCAAGTCCCCCACAATCTCCAACATGTAAGGATCGTGTGCAAACAGTTAGAATCTGTGTATGAGGTTGCGTTAGGCATATTTGGAAGTAAGGGAAATCCCAATAATGGGTTTTTAAAAAAAATTTATTCCAGGCACTAAAATGTAAACAACAGACAGGAAGTTTAGTTTATAATTTTAATGTTTATTCATGATTTTGATGGATTTCAGATAGTGTTAGCTCTTAAAAAAACGTAAACAAATAGTAACTTGTAACTTGCAATTGTTCGTGATGTTGAAAATGGATTATATTGCGGTAAAGTTTCCTTTACAAAAAAGTTACTAGTCTCTCCCCAAGACTGCAGGTCTGTTAGATGAACTTGTCCGGAGGCAGTCAAAGTGGTACCTACGTATGCAGCCAGTCTGCAAGCCTTCAGTGGTCGGTTCTCAGCAAGCTGCAAAGATTTACATACAGTAGAACATCGTTGATGAAACACAACAAAATAGTAAATCGTCGACATTGCAACACCAATTTCGATACTAATGAAATCAAAATATCCCCCGTTTGCTGAAATTTTGACGGAAAACTCTTCTTCCATGTCCCCCGACTTATCTGTATGAGTCGCGAGTTCTCAACCATGGTGTAGAGTAGGAAAACGTCATGGAAATTCATTCCCCACTACATGTGGCATTATCCTCAACTAGGTCACGACAGGCACGTCTTGGTAAGCTGGCAATGAGAACGCTGCATGTTTTAACATGCTTGTTTTGTATAGCCTATAATGTTAGCAGCATTCGATGCTTGTGTCCCTTTCCCCCATGTCACTATCATCCCTGCCAAGTTGGCAACTCTATAGCAGTCCTTGGTTTACTGATGGTGATGAAATAATCACAAATCTCAACAGACGAACTGTAACCGAGTTTGAATTGTTTTTTAATGTCAATTTAATTTTGCTAACCTGACATTACTCTTGAACTAAACACTTATGCAACCGAATCTGTATTCCAGACTCAATCCTCAACTTAACAACTCCTCGGCCTTGCCCAACCATCAATCATGGCATCTGGACGGTTCCGTGATTGGTGGTTGGGCGAGGCTAAAGAGAAGCTGAGTTGATGGCTTGAATTTGGACTGTCATGTAGTCGTCCATTTAACCTTTTGTCCAACCATTCAGCCATTAAATCTATATTCAATAACTTATCAATTGAGTTGTATAGTCAATGCTCAAAATAAAAAAGATTATCATTTTGATCAGCCCACACCAGTCTATGTTTTGCATTGTTTAGACCCATGGTGCCTTTCTTGCACCCAGTGTTGCCTCCTGTACGGTTTCCAAAAGAGGAACCATCTTTACCCAAGATCGCAAAAGAAGGAGGGAAGCCTCGGACATTTGGAACTCAGACCGACTACCGGGAGTCTGAAACACAGACCATACCCTGGGAACCGCCATATAAACAGATCGGAACTGGCAATCTTGAGATCCTGTCACTGGCACATCTTTCATGGGGTAAGTACTCAGTATTAGTAATTGTAGTGTACACACCAAATAAATACTTGATTGATTGTGGTATGTTTTTGTATTGATATTGATTTCAATACTGATTGGTTGACTAAAAATCCTCATTCATTTATTAAAGGTAGTGTGACCAGATGGTCAGGACTGAATTTCTGGACACTTTTTCTCTAACCTAATGCAGGTATAACCACAGTGGGAGGTCAAATGTTCGCTGAAAGTGAAACGGGGACAGTGGTTTTTTTAAGGGATTTAAATTTTCTTACTCGACATTTACATTTTTCAGATTTGTATTCTGTGTTAATTGTTAATCGTGGTAGCTGAGAAAATACAAATACAGGCCTGTATCAATGTAGGGTAATGCTTCATCAGTAGTAGCACAGGTAGTAGCCTATTACTTTTAAAACGAGCATTATACCTTTATCACTGGGCCTAATTCACACTTCTCAATCACAAATCACAATTTACAATAGCACTATATAAATAGTATAGGCAAACATGATTATTATTAAATAATAATACTTAATAATAATTGATAAGATAGCAGTAGCACTGAGTCAGTTTGGTTGACTGCATAGTCGTGACTCAGCCTTCCTCGACTCAGCCTTCCTCAACTCAGCCTCTCCTCAACCTTGCCCAACCACCAATCACGGAGCGGCATACCTTGTGGAGGGCGCTTGTGATTGTTGGCTGGGCAAGGCTGAGGAGAGGCTTAGTTGAGGAAGGCTTGAGTCACGACTATGCATTTAGCCATAAGTGTTGGTGCAATGCAATTTTTCTACAAAATAAATTTGTCTATGATTAGCACATAAATCTTCAAAAATACTCAAAACTCCAAAGTGACTTTTACGTTATCAATATTATAGGAACTGATCGAGGAACTGATTAAATACCCTATAAAATAATAATATGCTTTGCTTTACCAATATATCAACTGAATATACTACCTGAGACATGAAAAATATGGAATATGGGTATAGGGCCTAATAATCATTAAATTATCAAAACAATAATTATGATAGTTCATCAAAGTAAAAAATTCTTCAAATATTTTGAAATACATCTTGATACAACTTCAATTTATCACATTTTTTCAGATTTTTTTTTAGCACAATATCTCTTCTGGAAATAGCAAAGGCTTAAAACTCTTGTCCTGTGTATTTTAAAGTTCAGTGCCAAATTACATTTTCCACTAACCGTTTCTCTTCATTTAATTGCGTTTTTGTTTTTTTCTAGTTGAAATTTGTAATTTTTAAACGCAAATCAAATACAATCGTGAATTTACCAATTTCGGAAAAAAAGCGTCCCGAATTGTAACATTTCGAGACGCGGGACACTTGGGTCGAATTCGGGACTGTCCCGCATTTTTTGGGATGTCTGGTCACTCACCCCATTTAAAGGCAGTGTCATTGTTAGAAGGCATTGATAAGCCTCACACAAAGTATTTATTATGAGTTAAGTTAAATCACACATGGGGAGGAAACTAAAAAAAACAATTGCGTTCACGGGTTTTAGGGACCTTTTCAAGTAACACGACACGATTCTTTTTTTGTCAAAAATAACTTTTAATTGAGACAGTTCTTATTTTCAGGAAATATTTTAAAATGTTTCTTTTACGACCAAGTAGTTAATTTTTCTGTTTGGTCAATGTCTTTACCCTTTAATAAGCATTTATCAAGATCAGTGATTTGCTTTTTTGTAATTGTTAAGTGTAATTATGTAGCCATCATTGGGTACTAACTCCTATAGGCCTACCATCAATGCAACACACAAAATCAATTATTTTTAATGCCATATTTAATGAAAACAAAAATTAAGAAGGAACTTTATTTCTTCTCCAAATCTTTTCAAAATTCTTAAAGATGCAGTTGAAAAAAGAAACTAAACTTTTGAAGTTTTTTTAAAAGTTGATGAACTAACTTCTAAAAGTTCCTTTTGAAAAGGAACTTTCCAAGTATGGTGAAATGGAGGGCAACCTGCACAAGCTCGTATATCGGCCATAATTCTAAACTGAACAGAGGTCAGAGAGTATAGGCCTACATAGTCTGACCCAACAAGTGCTATCGTAGCTAATATCGGCATTTTGGACCATTCTGCATCTGATATAAGTTGGCATAGAGTGTAATCAGAAATCACTTGTTTTGAATTTTGGTCAATGCTTGTCTCCCCTATGCTTCAGTGGAGTGCATAGTGGTTACAAGAGGTACCTAAGTCAATCTTACTTTAGCACTCGCCTCACTCATGTCCATGAACATGGTAAGTTGGCTACGTAATGATTAAAGAATCAGAATGTAAAGCTTCTGTATGGGCATATTTCAGAGAATGGTCTTCCAGCTGGTATGCACGAAGTGGAAATCATTGAGCGAGCCCGTATGAAACGAGCATGGGAGAGCTCGCTACCACCGATAACTGATGCCCAGTCCATCGAGAAACGAAGAAAGGTTATTGAGATGATGGAGCAAGATGAGTGGGCTTTCAGGCAAGGAGAATCAGTTATCTTTGTTGAACACTTAGATCCAGATGCAAAGATGTCCCTCAGTTAATAGGGTAACCCTGGTTTATATGAAATTGTTTTATGCATGCTGTTTTATTTTCCATAAGTGGCTTCCCTAAATGCCGTGTCAGACGATCGAGAAACTCGCGTGAGCCACTTCCTCATCACAAGTGGATTTGCACTTGATAGGATGGAACGATAGGATGGAACTCATGCGAGCTGGCTCGACAGTTATGTTATGACAATTGTCATGTTGTTGTTTGCTCGTGTTGCTCGCGTTAGGTCTACCAAAGATCGCGCTACTGTAAACACTTCAACGCGAACACTTCATGCGAACACTTCATTATCTCTATGTCTTGCAATGTAGCCTACAGACAAGTATAAATGTATGTACAGTATAACATTTATTTGTATTTGTTTTTATTTGCGTAATGTCGACCCTTCATTAACCCAAACCAAACCAGCATTATGGATTCTCTTTGAATCCGATTTTGTCTCTTATTTAGGGAGAAGGAAATACAACATATCAATGAGCTCCGATTAAAGTTGTCAAGAAGCTTGATGGAAGAGAATCAGGCTCAGCTTGCAGAGAAGCTTACCGCTAGAATAAATCGCTACTGGGATGCACGGAAGAGAACGAGAGACAAGAAGGTGGCATCTATAAAGCACAAGGCTAACAGAGGTACTTAGACTACTTTGCTACATTTCAATGCACCAGATCCAAATAAACCAAGGCTCGGTATCATGAAAAGCTTAAGTGACTTTGAAACTAGGCTTAATAAGCTTGACCTTCTGGGAAGGCTTGGGTAATAAGCTTGAGGTGGATTTTAAGGCTTCTGATTGGTAGTTGTCATGGTGAAAAAAAAGTTATTAGTTAATAGTTACACTACTTACTTTCTTATTAGCTGGACTAAAAAGAGGCTGGTACATGATAGGTACTAGAAGGGTGGACCGCAACAGCTTAGTAGTCTACTTACTCTCGAGTGATCAAGATCTTGTACCGAAACGTCTCGGAAAACTTGTGTTGTCCTTTATATATGTTGTTATTTAATCTCTCTACCACAATGGTCTACAATTCAGGTAAGCTGTTGGGGTCTGTCCTTCTACTCATCATAACTTTCTTATTGCTGCTCTTCACCAGCCCTAAAGCGAGTACTAAGTTGAACATTGATTGATTGCTTATTTTACTCTCTATCATTAATGGATACACGCTAGGCTATGTGTACCAAGTGATAACATTACCAATGGTTCAAAATCGTCAGCCACTTGTTGCAGAGCTTCGTAAGCTGCGTATGAAGCATGAAGGGGTGAACAAAAAGTACCACAAATTGAATGTTGTGGATGAACATGATGACCGGAAATCCGATTGGTATGGGCCTCAAATGCGCTTTGGTGTACATCCAAAACGCACTCATGAAGTCATCAACTGCCGTTCACGATTCCTTGCGAACATCAATTGTCTTGATGTCCTGGAACAGATGCCTAGGTAATAGATAGATACATTTTATTTGGGTAATAATTATGACTTCATGTAGGCCATGCCTTGTGTTAATACCAGGCTTACATGGTTTGGTTTAGTTATGCTAAAAATTTGACACTGTATGCAATGTGCAGATCTTCCTTATAAATTTCAATCAATATTCAATGATATGGCAATATGAATTCAGATTTCTTACTATAGAGCTGTTGAAACTATGCAAAACAAACAAAAAACATTAAGACTGTTTTAACTCACACAGAAATAAATCATATTTTATTAGTGTGTTCTGTCATAGTCATATGTACAATTTTCGGAAAGATAAATTTAGGAATGTATCTAGTTTTTAGTTAAAGGTGGGCTGTCACGAAAAATAAAATGTGCTCATTCACTCAAAAAGTCGAACGCCGAAAACGCGAAGTCTCTATGATTTCGCATCAAGTAGTTATACCGATATTACGCCTAGCAGACGATTTTGTGACGTCAGCGCTACGTATCGTGGGCCAGCCGCGCCCGGCTCGCTGCGTTGATTTGTGTGCGGTGTGAGGCGGTGAGCTACGCACCTGTCTCTATCAACGTGCGTGATGCTTTTGTACATTGTCAACCTTCCGCAATAGTTTTTCAAGTGTGTTATGAGTTATGACTACCACATGTGGTAATAATAAGTGACTTCAAACGCATAGGAACAAACCGAACAATATTGTAGCTGTGAATGTGTGATACGAACGTTCATCAGTATCTATTTCCAAAGTTTATTTTATCGTGTTTTGTCTCTGCAGTGACTGTGTTTTTTGTATGATCGTCATATTTTAAATTTTATCATGCCGTCCTGTTCGGTCTTTAAGTGTTCTCATAGTCCTGGGCAACTAATTGACGGAAAACGCATCAGTTTCCACAAGTTTCCAAACAGGAATTGATCTCCAGTCTGTCACAAAGCATGGGTGAATAAAATCAGTCGGGTTGGTTTTGTGCCCAGTGCGACTTCGGTGGTATGTTCAAATCACTTTACTCCTGCCGATTTCCACACATCTGCACAGCTAAAGGTAGATTTTGGTCTGTTTGCAAGTAGGTGTAACCCTGTGCTAATAAAAAGTGCAATACCGTCAAAAAACATGAAAGGTTTTCAGGGATCTGTTGTGTCATCGTCTTCCTCAGCATCCGAGCCGCAATCGAAAAGGCGTCGAAACACGTCGGTATACATTAGAAAGAAGACAGTAGCCGAAGCCATGGAAAATGCCGGCGGTAATACTTTGACGGATGTAGAACCAGAAGTAGTCATTTGTGAACCGGACATCACTACATATTATACCGACATTGCACATGATCGCGGGACGACTCGAGACATTGGAATCCAGTGCAATCTTATCGGCGACAATCTAGCTGACAATATGACAAGTGCTTGTGATGTAGACCCAGTTGAGCGATTGGATTCCTCTTATGAGCCAACAATAGAGGAACACACCGACGAGGACGATGACCACAGAGAAATCAGCGATGACGATAGCGATGATGAAGGCAGCGAATGCAACGCCGACAACAATAGACCTCAAGCTGATACATACGATTCGTTCATTGTTTTATGGGATTGTTTAAAACTGCTATTTGTTTATTGTATGGAATGTGGTCACAAAGTCACCGACCTACAACAATCGACTAAGGGTGCAGCACTAATTGTTTCAACGATATGCAATATAGGTCACAGACTGATTTGGAGATCATCGCAAGCATCCAACAATCGGTTCGGTGTTGGCACCGTGAAGTTTGCAACATCACTATATTGCACGGGCACGAGCTTCATAAAGTTTCATTCTTTTGCAGAAGCAATAAATATGTTATTTTTTTCTGAGGCCACGTACTACAGGATCGTGCGTCGATTCATTGCTCCATGCATAAAACACACGTGGACGGAGCACAGAAGGAATAACGCCAGAGAAGTGACAGTTCGGGAAGGCGGAGCCTGGTTGTCAGGCGACGGGCAATATGATTCGCCTGGGTTCTGTGCCAAATATTGCACGTATACTATTATGGATATAAAGACTGATAAGATAATAGATTTTATTGTTCTGCAGAAGGGTCTCGTAGCGGGAGAGTTAGAAAAGCCGGCTTGCGACCAACTTTAAAGCGCCTTATTGAAAATTATGGCATGAATATTGATTTATTCCTCACTCACTTTCGAGGTTCAAACTTGTAGGGTTGTAATTGCGACATTATGCCTTAGGATGTATCAATGCAAATATTACGATCAATCACGAAATCCCAATCAGTATCTCGTGACACAGACCGCGAGTCGACTGCGGCTTACTACACGTGTTTATACCTGTCAAGCAAGGGTTCGGCGCGCGCTACCAAGAGCCGACCGTAGCGATGACGTTTTCCCCCCTCCCCTTCTAAAAGTAAACACGCTGTAACTTCCGAACCGATAGCCCGATTCAATTCTAGTTTTTGACGCTCTATTCATTCATACGAGGATTCAAAGTTTGTTAAATAATATGAGTACGGTCAAAAATCATTTTCAACCGTGACAGCCCACCTTTAAATGACAAAAGTTTACATTTCAATTGGGAATGCACTTGCTTGTTTAGGCCTATATTCAATGTTGTGTTTGTCCAATATATGTAACCCAATGAAATGACTAATATTAACAATACAATACAATACAAAACAGTAAGAAGTCCAATGATGTTACAATGCACAAACAAGATATTTCATATTTGGGGTAAAAATCCATTACTTTTGCCCATAACTTTTTAGTTTTTTGTGTTTTGCTCAATGAGATCACTTTATAATTTATATAACACAAGTTTAGTTTCAATTTGTAAATTTTTGCAGAACTCTCTTCAGCAACTAATTTGTAATGAGATATTAAGTGACTTTGAAACTAGGCTTACACAGATTTGCTTTTTTCTATTAGAGGTGAATGCCACATAAAGTCAAGCCTGTTAATGAAAGGAGCAAATTACTAATTAGGTTACACTTATAGTATTTACCCGAATCGATAGAAGACAATCTTGAATTTAAGAATTCAGGCAATATGTATTCAGGGAATATGGTAATTTCTAGTAAAAGGTAATTTAAAATTTCATGTAAGAAAAAAGAATAACTGAAGAGGCCAACTCTGCACAGAAAAAAAAAGTAAAATGCCAAAATTAGACTAAAGCAATCAACATGTGTTTTTGTTTTTATATTGTTTCTACAATTCGTTAAGGTTTTCAGTTTTCATACTGTGATTGACATCATTAACTCTAATTATTGTAATTAACCAATAATAATCAATTGTATGATTGCATTGCACAGGTTCTTGCCACCCTTTGACCGTATCCGAACAACTGCCCCAAGGAGAGAATGGGAACTTTGTATTCGAGAAACTCGTTGGACAGAGGAGGTGCTACGCAAGTTACATGCGGATCTAAAGAGTAAGCATACACAAAATCTAATCAAAAGTAGGTTTTCTTGTAGTAAGGTAGACTAACAAGAGTAACAATTTGAATTATGAACTTTGTTTTTCAGTACGATTCAGTTCAATTCCAAAGTATTTTATTCTCAGCAACAATTATACATGGTACTGTACGATTATGTTTTAGTTTAGTTTTATTGTAACTCCAATCCCAAGATGTAGGTAATTTTTATATTTATCATATATTTCTTGCTTTATTGGTGGCTAAAGGAGTATTATCTTGCCTCCACTGTGGAACAAGACAATTTTACTGACATCGAGTGGCTGGAATACACGGGTACTTCATATGGGGTAGATCTAATCAATAATCATATGAGTTCTGCATGCTAATGTTGAAGAGCAGTAGAACTTCAACCAAGTGCTTTGCGAATACTTTCAACAATGAATTGCCAGTCGAAGCATGTACGATATGACCACCATGTGGATTACGTGAATACACCCTATTGGATTGGACATTGCTAGCAAAACTAAATGGAATTTACTTCGTACATTATGCTACCTTCTACGGACTCAATGAGTTAACTAACAAGTTATTGTAATTCTCCACCAGGTATACGCTTGAAACGTTATGAAGCTCCTTCCCACCTAAGGTTTTTGATGCGCATCCACAAGCCTATTCCTCCTCCCGCAACTCCTACCATTGAAGGAGTACCTCAGTGGGAGGAAGATGCTTACCAGGCTTCAATTTTCTTACAGAAGGTTGTCAAGGGGAGAGCAATTCAGACTATGGTTAGTATTTTTCAAATGTGAAACTAACAAAATAGATATCCTAGCTGGTAATCTTTGGCAAGTCTTATTAATCAGCATGATGGCATAATAAACCAAAATGTGGGTTTTTGAGAAGATGAGTTCAAAAGATAATTGCAGAAATGCATTAAAGTAGGGTTGCCGTTCGAATTCGATGCCATTTTTAAAAATCGACAATCGAAATTATCATTCGATTATTAATCTATCTTTAAAGACATGATTGATAATCGATAATAATTCATTACCGGTAATCAAAAATAATCGAAGTTTCAAAATCAATAGACCTATAAAATCCACGGTCTTTGTTCCACACGCTCACACAGATAACGGATCCCATCCTTCGCTAGACACGGCACTGAACTATCCCAATTGTGGCGAAGGAAAGGTTCAAGATAAGGTAGGCATTTGCATTATGAAAACTCTGCCCGGCACCTCACGGGACTGTAGAGGCCTTATCTTTTTGAAACACGCAGATCTGGCAATCGATTAAACTATCACAAACTTTTACTTAATATCGATAGTCGATTGAGTATCTAATAATCGATAAGTAGGCCTAATCGATAAATCGATAATCGGCGGCAACCTTACATTTAAGTTATTTTATCTGCCACTACAGTATTAGAGTGAAATTGCTTAAAAAGATTCAGCAATTTCTTGTCCATGTATCCTCAAACTGCTCCTAGACTAGTCTCGAAAATGTACCTTAACAATTGGAGATAATGGCATTTAAATCTATTTTCTGTATCTAGCCTAGTATTGTTGTAGGCTATGACTTTATTTTTATTGTAAACCAAATTAATTAAGGTGACATATTTCAAATTGGAAAATCCGGGACAAACTTCCCAAAGGGAAAAGGGACTGAAGAAACGAAACAATAGGGAGCATGTGGGGCATCCCCCTACCAACAGCGCCACAGGCGATTTCTTGAAAAATATGTTTTTGATATGATTTTAAGTGTTCTAGAATATATAACGGGAGTATTTCTTGATAGCAATTCGAGAAATTAATTATTTTTTATGTAAACAAATAGATGATTTGCACTTTGCAGAATTATTATAATTAAAGCTGGGATTTGGTTTGGGGAGGGCCAAGCTTCCCGAGGCTTCCCCTGTATATGCCTTATAGACGGAGAGCCAGCAACATAAAAGCTCCCCTCATAAGGTACATATGTTTTGACTTTTGAAATAGGAGCGGAAAAACTACTCTACTAACAAAACGCGCATCTTACTCCTCAACGTGGGGGCTTTTAGGCCCCACAGGGGGCCAAAAAAGCCGAAAAAAGGCCCAAGGTTCCCCTCATAAGGTACATGGATGGAGTAAACGCCATTTTGTAGAGATAAGTGTCCCAAATAGGAATTCGAAGAGTAAGACGGGATATTAGGGGGCGTTTACCGATCAGACGCCATTTTACCCAAAAAGGGCCATTTTTTATTTTCGCACATGCATGCGCTTAAACACTCAAAACATATCCGGAAATGTCTCGAGACGTAGAAAAACATACATTTTAAAGAAATTTTTGGTTATTGTCCTCGCCAGACGCCCTCAAAAGGGGCCCAAAAAGGCCAAGGTTCCCCTCATAAGGTACATGAATGGAGTAAACGCCATTTTGTAGAGATAAGTGTCCCAAATAGGAATTCGAAGAGTAAGACGGGATATTAGGGGGCGTTTACCGATCAGACGCCATTTTACCCAATTGGGCCATTTTTTATTTTCGCACATGCATGCGCTTAAACACTCAAAACATATCCGGAAATGTCTCGAGACGTAGAAAAACATACATTTTAAAGAAATTTTTGGTTATTGTCCTCGCCAGACGCCCTCAAAAGGGGCCCAAAAAGGCCAAGGTTCCCCTCATAAGGTACATGAATGGAGTAAACGCCATTTTGTAGAGATAAGTGTCCCAAATAGGAATTTGAAGAGTAAGACGGGATATTAGGGGGCGTTTACCGATCAGACGCCATTTTGTCCAAAAAGGGCCGCTTTTTATTTTCACACGTGCACGCGCTTTAACACCCAAAACATATCCTTAAATCCTGACATTAATAATAATAAATACTGGTATATTAAAGTTAGGGGTGGGCGGAGCTTCAAAACTATCGCATCCGGATCGAGGCTGTGGAGGGGGGGGGGGGGGGGCTGGCGAGGACATCACACAATATCTTAGAAATGTATTCACCTCTAGGGGCATTTAAGGATATGTTTTAAGTGTTAAAGCGCGTGCACGTGTGAAAATAAAAAGTGGCCCTTTTTGGAAAAAATGGCGTCTGATCGGTAAACGCCCCCTAATATCCCGTCTTACTCTTCGAATTCGTATTTGGGACACTTATCTCTACAAAATGGCGTTTACTCCATTCATGTACCTTATGAGGGGAACCTTGGCCTTTTTGGGCCGCTTTTGAGGGCGTCTGGCGAGGACAATAACCCAAAATTTCTTTAAAATGTATGTTTTTCTACGTCTCGAGACATTTCCGGATATGATTTGAGTATTTAAGCGCATGCATGTGCGAAAATAAAAAATGGCCCTTTTTAGGTAAAATGGCGTCTGATCGGTAAACGCCCCCGAATATCCCGTCTTACTCTTCGAATTCCTATTTGGGACACTTATCTCTACAAAATGGCGTTTACTCCATCCATGTACCTTATGAGGGGAACCTTGGGCCTTTTTTTCGGCTTTTTTGGCCCCCTGTGGGGCCTAAAAGCCCCCACGTTGAGGAGTAAGACGCGCGTTTTGTTAGTAGAGTAGTTTTTCCGCTCCTATTCCAATAGTCAAAACATATGTACCTTATGAGGGGAGCTTTTATATTGCTGGCTCTTGGACTATTAGGCCTATATGAGAGCCGACATTGTTGTACGTATACACTCGTGTCGTACAGTCTTAGTTATCATGAGTGTTGATAATTTATTTATTTATTTATTTAATATAGCGCTTTTGGTTACATAATAGTCATGTAATAATAATAATTATCTCTAATAATCTTGCCAGAGTTGTATATTATAATAATATTACACTTTGATTGCAAGTCAATACAATCCCGGACTTAATTAGCTATTATCGGAATTCCAGGGCATTACAGTGCTTTTCAAAAAGTCTTCAGGACGCCGAGACAAAGGGTGAAAAACCGGGATTGTTCCGACTAATCTGGGATGTATGGTCACCTTATAAGTAATAAAGTTGCTGATTTTAAGTTGGAATTTTTAGCAAGATTCATATCTTGCTCAATCTTGATAAACAGTTATTTCTTTTAATTTTGCAGATTTGTACAATTCTTTCTCATTTTACTTGACTTTGAGTACAAATCAGGGGTATATAGAAGACACAAATAATTCTTTAACAAAGACAATAATGTGAACATTTATTTCCTGTCTGTAGATCCCAATTTTTAAATCAGATATTTTAGCCAGTTACACCTAACCATGATGTGTTGTCATAGATGTTCAGAGGAAGAGACAGGTGTCGTGAACTGATTGAAGAATTAAAGAGCACACACGCATTACATGAGGCAGGTCTTCTAGTTCGTATTGAGGAAAGATTCCACATCATGAGCCAACAAAGAGCACGTTTACTGGAAAAGAGAAGAGTAAGTTTGTTTAAATAAGGAATGAGCCAGGCTAAACATCTTTGTGTAGACTGTAGAGCATTTTAGAGATGCACGTTCATCACAAATATGGATATCATTAATCGAACAGTCTTAGTTATTGTTTGATTAATAATATTGTTCTCTTGTCCATCCATTCTGTACATTGCAAATCAGCACATATTAAAACTCAAATACTGTAATGATTAGGTTTACATTTAAATTGCTTTATAGTACTTGCTCTTTGAATATATGTTTTGAACTACTCTGCGTGCCAACCTAAGAAGCACCCTGCCAATCACTACACACAAAGGGCGACTTAGCCGTCACCTCCTTTGTTGACAGCTGTTATTAAATATCAATCTTGTCTAAAAGCTCAGCGGCAGTCAACGCCGGACACACAGTTACAAAAAGAGGGCCTTCCTCTATATACAGGGAGCAATACACGTCCCTAGTCGAGTCGAGGCGACATTTTTCACATTCGGCTGTTGGTACCGGCTGAGAAGATGATTGCTTTGCTGAATAATGGGGATGATTGACATATTTTATGATCTCCACAATACCATCGCCTCCCTTTGAGCTTTAGTGATTGGGAAGGTGCTTCTTAGGTTGGAACCAAATATAGGTAGGAGGCATAGCCCATAAGAAAATACTATCAACAATATTATTGTGTTAAAAATATGTCTAAGTTATTCACAAGAATAATAACTTGAATTGGATTATTGGAACATAATAATAACGCTCTGTCAAAAGCTAGTCCATTATGTTGAAAAAATTTGGTTTCCAATACTGTTTGCTTTGATTCTATTTCTAACGTTGTGCTTGGTGGAATCTCTCATAGTGGTCTGAGAAAATTGGGAAACCTAATAAAAATAACAATCTGTTACCTATTAAAAGTCATTTTCTTCACTCTATATGTATTCTGTTGTTGCATTATTTCTGGTACCTATTCACAAAAGTCACAACTAAGCTGAGTGATCCAATAAAGTGATCCAAATCTTACTGTGGGTTCCGTTTAAACTGCCAGGTTTTAGTATGGATGTTATATGAAGTGCATGACACAGAGTACATTGGGTATGGCTACGCCAGCAATACATACATTTCACATAACTTGTTTGATACTTGTGCTTTAGGAGGATAGGTTCACAGAGTTGCTGAGCAGCCTGGAGGGTCTAACATTGGCCACCACACTGGACTTCCTGTCCAAAGAGCTGTGGAGACTCCAAGACGAGCGACGTGCACACGCGTTTGCGATGCTGGCGGAGAGGATGCGCCACCGCAGGGAGGCGGCCGAGGCGGGGCGCCGACAACTGGAAGAGAGGCGGCGAAGAGAACACGACGAAGTATTCAAACAGGTGCGGAAAATAGATCTATTAGATGATCTAGATGATTAGATGATCTATGAGATGATGAGATATGAAGATGATCTATTAACCTACTTCGGGTAGGGTGAATTTTCTCCAGCACGTCTCAGCATCATCAAGCTTCCTAGGTTTTGGATCAGGTGAAGCGAAAATGTGTACTAAAACCTGCACACTGCTTTGTAATGGTACGAAGAAAAAAGCATTTCAATTACTACGAGTAAGACACAAAATGCAAGTACTGTAGCACCATAGTTACATTCTTTTGCATTTTGGAATATGAAAGGAGTAATATAGAGTCTCTGTAAAGAACACTGTGATGTTTTTGTCTATTGTTCTGTTGAAAGTTTAAACCTCTGCCAGCCCATAATAACTGAATGCTTGAAAATAAACGAAAAGGTCCAGTACATAGGCTATATCAAGCAAACGTGAAATGCAGGAGAATCAAATTTTGGAATACTAAACTGGTGGTCTCAACAAGCTGAGCATGCTAGCAATATTTTTAACTATGTAGTTTAAAAATTTACCCTTTGATTAATCTTAGTTGACTGTTGTTAGTTTGCATCTTACAATTAAAGGTTACAATTACTCAATATGAAAAATATGTTGGATGCATATTTCTGACAGATCCATTTAGTGGTTCATAGAGTTCAAGTTCAGGTGCATAGAAACATTTTGAAAGTTGGGGGGGGGGGGGGGGGGGGAGGTGCAGGTGCAGATTTTATGTTATTATCATTGAGTAGGCCTAATCAATAGAGTACCGGTAGACCTAAGTGAATTTTTCATTATTGCATCATTTTCATGTGAGTAAATACAAACAAAAATGAATACCAAAGTTGAAAATATACTGGTGACTGTATATATACCGGTATATATATATATATACAGGATTAAAGAGAGGCCAAAAGGCTAGCAATATGATAGGTAGAAGGATAGACCCCAACAGCTTACCTGAATTGTAGACCGTGGTGGTATAGAGATAAGGACAACATATATAAAGGACAACACAAGTTTTCCGAGACATTTCGGTACAAGACCTTGATCACTCGGGAGTCTTCTTAGTAAGTAGTAGTAGTCTTCTTACTTCCGAGTGATCAAGGTCTTGTACCAAAACGTCTCGGAAAACTTGTGTTGTCCTTTATATATGTTGTCTTTATCTCTATACCACCACGGTCTACAATTCAGGTAAGCTGTTGGGGTCTATCCTTCTACCTATCATATATATATAGTGTGGCAACTGCCAATCAGAAGCTTTTAAAAATGTTGCTTATCTTGAGGATAAAGTTACCTGTAGAACTTTATACTGAGATAAGAATAATGTTTTTAATTTGGTTGTTTCTTTTTGACTTTTTTTCCATTAGAAAACAAAATACAAATCATACTATAGTAGCGTTTGTTCCAAATGAAAAACGATACTCACGAGGACAGTCGGACACAAATCGTGCTCGGAACTCGTAAGTCGACTCTCGAGTGCATGTGCAGTGCACCTACACCACACGACAGTTACCAACATAACACAGAACAAAGCTTAAGCTTCTGACTCAAGGCCTATAGACCACTGTTTATTGTCCCAATACAATGCCAATGATTCGCAGGGTTGACACGCGTGTCTTGATCCCCCTCCCCCGCCCAAAACTTAAACTCGCAAATTTTTCCGATGTCACAGGACAACTCTTTGACAAGCCGACGAGGCATAGCTGCGTAGTATGTTGAGTCAAAATGACTGTTGGCAGTTGGACACAAAGGTGGAGAACATAATCAATAATTAATATAATAAATCACCCTTGTTATTTTGTTGAATATTTTTTTCCCGAACATTACAACTCTTTTTTGTTTACATTTTGTGAACAGGAGGGTTGTTAATGTCTAAACACGAAAAATTACGAAAAATAAACGTTTACAAAATTAAACATTTACTCCCAGCCCTAGTGAGTGTATGTTTTCAGCCCCCTGCCCCCCTCACTTCCCCTGGCCCATAGCCACTGACTAAGTCATAATATCACGCTGCAAAAACTAAAAAAGACAGTGTAACTTATGTATGGTTTATTTACGAGATTATTTAGGGGAGTGTTGAATGATCTATTTTTTTTAAATATTGCCATTCAATAGGTACCAAAATAACTCCCAACAAACAACTCTTAGCCTGGTGTAAAATGCATATGTGGGGTCAATGTATGTGATGTGTCTTGTGCTGCAGATTATGAAGGTACATCAGGACACTGTAGACGTCTACCTGGAAGATCTTATCCTGGAGTCCATGAGTTGGGTAGCAGAAGACGAGGCTCGCAAGTATGTGCGAGAAATAGCCAAACGGGTGGATGATGCGGCTCAGGAGGCTCATGCCAAGTACGTAGCAGCCAATATCGTGTATCGCATTAGTATGTAGTGAGGATGGCTATCACGGGCCGAATTCACCAAATTCGTTAAGCTCCGGTTTAGTAATCTCCACACATTACATTCAAAATGCATGCAAGTCACCATGTTTGTTTGTAACAAATCTCCGATTATCGGCTAATGGGAGATTTAAAGTTTGGTGGAATTGGCCCTAGTTGGATTAATCGACTAATAAATGAGATCAGAGCAAATTTTTCAATCTTAATTTTTTGACCCACTACTACATAAATAAATATTTTGTTAATTTAATATGCCATTTTTTCATTTGTCTTTAAAAAAGTTGTTATTCCCTTTGTTAGTATAAAGAGCTTGCAATTATATCTGGTTTCATATGGTGGCCATGCTGAGGTCTAGTCGTTCCATTGTCCAATGTAGCTGCAACCATGTTCCATGCAAGAAACTGCTCCCAAGTTCAAATGTCTTGATCGTTATTGTTATAAAATAAGCATTTATTGATTTATAATTATAAGATAGACCCACATTATGTCAGTTTTCATAGTCAACCCATTAAATACCAGCAACACATTGTTGCCAGAGATTTTGTTTTATGGAAAATAATATTCATTAAGGCCATTCCAGACCGCTATCAAATATGCACACTGTTTAATCAATCATTATCAGCTGTTGATGTATGATGCAATGTGACCACACTAACATCCTCCCACCTCGCCGATCCGAGGTATCAGCAGGCAGCCGAGTTACTGGGCAGTCGAGTTACAGACACTGTTGGAGCAAGTTCGTGTCGCTCGCTCCTCTAGCGTCAACTAATTACGTACTTTTTCACTCTCTGACATTTTGATGAGTAACAGTGCTGGAGGCTTCAAGTCAATTCTCAATTATACGTAAAGGATGCCTTATAATGACTAAGAAGTTTAAGGCAACAAAGAAAGAACAAATTAGAAATTGTTGAATTCATATATGTGGTTTTGTTGTGTTGTAGGAGTGATTGCCTTGAAAGGGAGGAGTTGGTGGCAGACTTGATCCATAACTTTGTTTTGCCGGAAGCGGAGAAACAAAGAGTTCGAGCAAATATGAAAGTGCGTCAAGAAAAATACTTGTTTGCTGCTCATAAGACCATATATGAGGAGATAGACAACCTTCATCTTGCAGATCCAATTCCTGAAGAGCCTGAAGATCTTCTTGCGGGGGCTGCTGAAACATCCGAGGTTTCTATGGCTACAGAAATATGTAAGTATTTAGGTAACTTTATATGATAGATTAATCAGGAAGTACCATACCTACCTATTTTAATTTGTCATACAAGAATACTGTGACAAGAGCTATTTAAAAATAATTGAAGACTGAAAATGTGTAAAATTATTAGGGTTGCCGTTTGATTATCGATATATCGATCGATACGATTATTTTTTTAAATGATCGATATTCAATTGTCGTCTCGAATCGATTATCGTTAATCGAATAGCTCGCCGCCCGAGATTTTGAATTTACTGCTCGTTATTCCCGTGGGATTGCGCAGCCTCGACCTTCGACCATTCACTACCCATCAATGAACCTTTTTCCACCACACATTGCACGACCGATCGACAAAACCTAGAAAGCCTAAGAAGGGAATATATACAAGAAAGTCGTAAAACGTTCACCTTAGTAGGCCTACATGGAAAATAGTGATTTTAATTTGATTATCGATCGATATTTCTAAAAATCACTGAAATCCATATCGAACGGCAACCCTAGTAATTATGTATGTGTTTTACAAATACTGTAGCAAGATTTATTTTAATGTGTTCTGGAATCAACCAGAACCAAGAGACTGGCACATGACATTGGAAAAAAAAATATGCCTACCCACCAAACTGAAGTGAGAACCTACCATCTGGAGAAATGTCTCTGATGTCAAGTAGATTTTTAAAACAGTTCCATGAAAATTGAAAACTCCACATACTGCACAGTGCATACACATATTGTGTTCACAGTCATACTTTGCCTTTGAACACTTGGTCAGATGTAAAATTAAGAGGACATGTTTTATTAAGTTTAAATTGAACCTTATTCATAAGTCTGTAAGTTATGCGAGAAACTATGCATCGAGTTTCTTCAGTTCGCATTTAACTAAATGGCAAAATGTAGAAGTAAGGCAATATAGGCCTATAAGTAACAAATCACAATTCATAGCTGTCGTCCTTCTGTACCATTCTCTTCACTAGAACATGTTTTATCTTGTTCTGAGCTCCAATTAACCCAGCCTTTTGGCCTCTCCAAGTATACACTATAAATCACAATAAAGTTATATATATATATATATATATCTTGCCCCGTTTCCAACATTAATTATCGGGTAGGGGGAGTAGCCAAGTACTCCATGTCTTGGGCTAATGTCTTCGTTGCCGGCTAGCCAGGCCTGACACAACCTCCTCTTCAACCTCTTCCTCGATCACTTCTTCCGTTACCAGAGGGCTGTTTAGTAGTTAAAAGTTATAATTCATCAAATTGTCTATTCTACAGTATATTGCTCAAAATAAGGTGTATAATATAACTTAGGGACCTTTTGTATCACGTTGGTTTACGAATAAGGGAAAGAAATATTAGTGAATACATATTTTGAATGACATAGACCCTACTAAATTCCTAATCTCGTGTTTAAAAAACATAACGTTTGCATTTTCAGTAAACGACTGAAGGAAGAGTTTTGGTAAAAAAATCACCCTAGTAGCAAGTGGTTCTTTACTAAAATTCATTGAAGTCACATATTGATGCAGTGTGTGCCCAAGAAAAAATAAATTTCCTTTTTTGTTTCATTTTCAAAATTAATGGTGAATTCACGACCTTGCGTTGCGCTACGCAACTTTGAACTTCGAAGTCCTAGCAGCCAGTCATGAGCATCATCAGTGCGCGATTGTGGGATGCTGCAAACATTGATTCTAGTTCAACTTTCCAACGCAATAACGCAAAGCAAAGCCTTCTTGATCCTCGCGGCATGTATGATCCAGGATACTCGGTTTAAAGCACAGTCTTCTCGAACGTCGGTTCAATCCGCGCAAGGTCCATTTGATCGGAGATCAAGACGACCTTGAATCCGCGGTTTGACCCATCGAGAAGGCTGTAGTTTAAAGCAGGGTCGTGAACAGATGATGAAGTCAACGCAACGCAACAAAGTCCAACGCTCAGCTCAGCGCAATGTAAGGTCGTGAATTCACCATACTTAAACAATTACTGTGCAGGAATTGTGCATGCAAAATGTGAAGTTATATATGCTATTATGCAGTGTGCTCTGCAAGTAAGTGTAAATTTCTTGTTTGTGTATTTTTTAAATTAATTAATAATTCTATGCTAAATGTGAAGTAAAGACCCCTGTGGCATCCAAAGTTCATTCATCAGCCATTGATCTCTATTTTTAATAGTTGAGATTGATTTTTCTTTCTTCAAACACCTTATCAATTATCAAGCAGTTATCTCTTTCTATATCACAATTTATGGTGAAGCTTTCGGAGAATAAAACACAAACTTTGGGCTTCTTTGCATACTAGTAATTATATTCAGTATGAACATCTGAATTATCCCAATTAATCAATATCATATTATGTTGACTTGTTTTGGATATTTTCTGCACATACACTGATCAATTCATGCTCACCAGCTTGAGTTCTATCATTGCTGGGCTCTATAATGACTCTATTAATTTTTCAGCACACATATTACAACAACTGATTGATCAGGCCGTGCCTGATGATGGCTCTGTGGGACAAATTAACGAGCAATCAACATCCGCGACAACTGCACTTACTGTCCAAGAAGGTTCTGCTACCGATGTCATGCAAGATCTCTTCTCGGATTATGCAAACTATGCTGTGGACGGTGCTAAAACCTCAGGTGATATTCCAGGAAAAGAATGTTCAACCTTTACAGTCATTGACAACATGTATCAAATTCCTGATGATGACCCAGGTTCATACATAATTGAATCAGGAAATGTATCTGTGAATGAAGAGCAAAATGTAGATGAACAACCAGAAGAAGCCATAGTTGAAGTACCACATGTATCTATAAATGAAGACACAGATGTATCTATAATTGAAGACACAGATGTAATTGTACATGAACCAGAGGAAGGAGATGTATCTGTGGATCAAGAACCAAATGCATCTGTTGATAAACAATCAACAGAAGCTACACAAGATGAACCAGTCAATGAGGAAAATCAGTGAACTTGAATTATATCTAAAGAATAGGCCATACATGCTACCATGGCAACAAATTAGTTATTATGTTATGGTTTACAAAATACTTATTTTAAATTATTAAATGGTAACTTTAATGGTAATACGTAATCTTAGATTAATAATCTTGCTAAATGGTATAAAATAAAATCTTTGCAGATGCTAGTATCTTAGTAATACAATACATTACTGTATATGTATATATACATACTACATACATTGACAGAAGTGGCACGAAAGACTTTCTGGCTGGCACGCAGAAATGTATACAATATATTGTATCAGGATGAAATTGACCACACTTAAAGGCATTTCCAAAGCATTTAGAGAATTTTGGGTACAAAAATTTCGCCTTAACAAAACTCTGTTTAATAATAATAATAATAATAATAATAATAATAATAATAATAATAATAATAATAGCAATAATAATAATAATAATAATAATAGTAATAATAATATAATAGTAATAATAATAATAATAATAATAATAATAATAATAATAATAATAATAATAATATAATAATACATTATATCCCAACATACTACTAGGCCTACATAATAGTTTGTAGGTAATTCCAAGGTCTGTCAATCACCTGGCAGAAGTCAGGTCATCTCATGGGCACGAAAATCGCAATTCTCGTGCCCACTAAAAAAACTGCTTTATTAATCAAATATACAACTTCACAAGTTGTAGATACAACGCAAGAAAGTTTTTCTGTTTGGTATTTTGAGTTTATAGTCACAATTGGTTTTGATTTGAGAAATCACTTGATTTGTTTTACTGAAAGATTCTCCCATTTGAATAACATGTGATTTTTAACATTGTGGAAATAGATGCGACAGCCAGACTTGGAACTTTGTTGAGCCCCCGCCAGGGGATTTAAATTTATAGACCTTGGGTTATTCGAGTTATTTAGAGTAAACCTCAAGTGAACATTTTTAGCAAGACCCATTTAGCTTTACTTTTAAGTTTAATTGTTAATTACTTGAATTGTAGTTTATGTACATGTTTCTACACTAACTTTCATATATCAGATACATTTTTGTTAAATAATTTGATTTTAAATAAGATATGGTAGTTATGTTACTGATAGAGCTTGAAAAGTGTTTCGTTAACAATCTAGTGCTTAGTTGTTAGAAGCTTTCACGACTCATAGATGTGAACTGTTGTGTTGTTCTTAGTTTATTTCATTGTGTCGGTGCCGAGTTGACATTACTCGACATTTTGCCACCCATGTTGGTGGCTTTTAGTTTTACAGTACTGTTGTGGGTTATATGGTTCGGGTAAAAGTGGTGAAAAATAACCCTTGTTTCCACCTTAGCAGGATGGGCATGCTAAAACAAAATGAGACTTAAAAAATTGTGGGAAAAAAAGCTTAGGTTCAAGGTTGACATGCACAGTCAGAATCCTAAAGTTGTTTGTCGTTATTAGTATACACTTCAATACATGATCAACAAACCCTAAGTTACGTAACTATTTTGAAAAATAGATGTGTTCCTAAAAGCTTAAGAATAAGTGCAAGACAACTTTAGCAACAAATTTCCTTCATCTCGATTGTGCGCCATGGTCGTTGTTCTGGCTACACATGATTAGACCGGCGGTGACTCGTGCATCAAAGAGTCAACACTCTACTGGGTACTGGGTAGCGATGACGTTTTCCCCCACCTCTTCTAAAAGTAAACTCTTTTCAACTTCCGAACCGAAAACCCGATTTAATTCTAATTTTCGACACTATTCATTCTTACGACGACTCAAAAGTTTAATAATACATATGAGCATGCTCTAAAATCATCTTTGGGGTCGAACATCCAAAGTAGGCAGAAGTCTGGGGGGAAAGCCCAAGTTGCCAGAGATCAGTTTACCAAAGGCAACTTTTAATAAATATATTATGACGTTTTAAATGCCTGTAAACACATTTAAGAATCGGACAATTCATAAAGTAGGGTAGGTTTAAGAGTACTAATGAGAGTAAGAATGATTACAAATAAAATTAAATACAGTTAATATTATCAATTAAATACATACAGAAATAAAGAAATAAAATTTCCTTCTCCCTCCTACTTTCCTTCCTTCACATCCTTACCTTGGGACTTAATTTATAGTCATCACTGTCTCATGTCCCACGACCTCGACAGAGATGCACCATTTTCGTTTACGCTCTCTGGCATTTGGTAAAGTGAAGAAAGATCCTCCAAATAGCGGTGGATGAGGTTTGCCGTAACTCCGCTAGGAGGATTTATAGGGCCTTGTTTACTACGTATTTACTATCTGGATGGTGATTGCTTTGATCGAAAAATACACTGTACTGTTGAAGCCGGATGTGGTTTCATGAGAATTAAAAACTAGATTCAAACAGTTTTAAATAGTGCAGCTGTTATTTTGATAATTATTTATGTAATTTATTGTTCTGAATATCTTTTGGCCACAAATTGATCAATTTAAGCTCATTTTGCAAAATATCATTTATCTAAGGTTCTGTTGTCGTAATTTTAAAAAATTGGAGGTTTCTACCACAAATAATAAATTACACCACATAATGAATTAGTTATCTGTGGTTCTATAAACTATACAATCTTTAAACAGAAACTGGCAGGTGAACGTGACGCAATGCTGAGCGGCATGAAGAGGGTGGAAACAGAAGCCTGTGTAGTGTGTATACTGGTTGACCAGATCCAGCATGATGGCATAATAGCCAAATGTGGGCATTTAATAAGAAATAATCATCAAACAAAACACCTGTAATGATAAAACATTTAATGAATTGAAATGCATTGTACAATATAAAAGTTTTGCTACTGAATTACAAAAATTATATCATTTACTTTTATTTGCATTGCCAACTGGGATGTGATACTTTATATTTTCATGATTTCCATTGTTACTGAACTATGTACAACAGGGAATTACAATTATAAATGTAATAAATAGATACTGTTGGGGTACTGCGTGGACAGACTTGCTTAGCATTCCCAAATGTACACATACACATGCATCTAGTTTTCTTGAATGCATCTAGTTTTGGGGAAAGAACTTAAAAAAGGGGTTTCTTTAATACAAATTTTCAATTAACACTCTTTATAAATGAATAAATTTGAACTTTTAAAAATTCGTTTTTATGAAGGAACTTACATAGGAAAGTTCCTTCTGTGGGTTGCGGAGTGACGCAGCCGTTAAGCGTAGAAACAAATATAAAAGTAGACCTATGCCCATGCTACGCCATATGCACATTCGCAATTACATTATGGGCATTATTAAATATTTGTACTCAGAATATAAAATAATAATAATTGAGCCTACAATTTTCTTGTTTTTTTCAATAGGACTAGTTATTTAGCAGAGTCAATAAGGACTCTGGTTACAAGTTATAATTATAAAAATAGCCATGTGGCTCTTAAATCATAAATCATAGCAGTGTGTAAACCAACTTTTAAAAAAGAGCTTCCCCAACACTATGTACCTGCATGATTTTTAGTTGTAATTTTAGTACACTGGCAAGACGATTTTTTCAATGGTGTTAAAAATCAATAATGATTTATTATTATTATTATTATGGATTTATGACAAGTCAATATTTGTAAATAAGGTCTAGATACTATCATTTAAATGTTACATATTGTCTTTGTTTACAAACTAGATACAACATACTTTTAAGTATTTCCTCAGTGTACCTAGGTATGGGCTCCACCTGGTAAGCAGCAGTGCTATAGCCCAGGCCTGCCACCAGGGAAAAAATTAAATCCTGTTGGAGTGGGTCAAATATCCTGAAAAAATCCGTAAATTCGAAATTTACCTTTTTAATCGGTCTCGGCAAGTCTAATATTAAAAAATATACTTTTTACTAGGTCTCGGCAAGTCTAATATTAAAAAATATACTTTTTACTAGGGATGTCATAGGGTACCCGGACCCAGAAATTACCCGAATACATTTTTAGAATTCGAATTTTAATCGGGTAGTAATATCTGTAAAAAAAAAAAAAAAAAAAAAAAAAAAATACGCGACGATATTTTTGCGACTACTTTCCTTGAAGCTACAGTGAATTCCTGCTTGTGGGCGTGGCGAGCTGGTCGCTGGGTAGTACGCGCTGTCATTACTGCGGGAGAGTTCTGTGGCGTCTTGCATCACAGCTGTTTACCGCCTACTTCACGGAGAAAATTACTACGCGCGGACTATTTACCGGCCTGCGCGCACTATAGCGGGTCGCGGCGTCATTGAACACTTCCGGTAGCAAAGTCGATAACGTCATGGACTTCTTTACCGATCGCGTTCAAACATGCCCGCGAAATTCAAATCCGTGAAATACAATATTTTGGAAAAATCCGTAAATGACTGTAAAAATCCTGCTGTCCGTTTTCCACACCAAATATCCGTTAAAACGGATAATATCCGTAAAAACGGCAGGCCTGCTATAGCCTAGTGATAATTTCAGACCCAATGTGAATATGTCATGAATGATATTCAGTGTAAGCTGATAGGCCGGATTTCACAAAAATCACGCAAAACTACCGTTTTTTGGTAATATCTCAAGAAAACCACATAACATTGAAAAAGTGACAACTACGTAATTTGGATTCGTAAAAACTCAATACTGTATGATAAAGACTTGTTAGTTTGTTCTTTGTAGTAATTATAATTGTGTAAAAGTAAGTAAACAAAAAAGTAGCACCTAATTACTACAAAGTGCAAACTAACAAATACTTTTCATGTAGTATTAACTATTAAGTTCTTATGAATCCAAATTAAGCATACTTATCACTTTTTCAATGTTGTGTGGCGTTCTTGAGATATGATCAAAGCATGCGCATTCTGTGTGGTTTTAATATTGGCGGTAGTCTTAAGAGCGAAGGGTACCTCTAGGTCAAAAACCCCAGAACATTTTTATTTTTTAATTATATCTCAAGAATGCTACTCAGATTGAATGAAATGAAATATTGACTGAATTAAATATTATGACCATAACTCATAAGTATAATAAGTATAGTTATTTTGATTATTACATTGATAATCAGTAATAAAATTAATTAGAAATAAAAACCATACTGATTATGATGTAATACACATTTAGAGCATTAAATGCTCTAAATGTGTATTACATCATAATCAGTATGGTTTTTATTTCTAATTAATTTTATTACTGATTATCAATGTAATAATCAAAATAACTATACTTAAACCACAGTGCTGTTGATTCAGTTTCTATTTCCAAGTCCACTCTTGAGATATAATATACAAATTAAAATGTTGTGCAGTTTTTGACGTAAAGGTACCCTCGCTTTTAATCAGAGCTTTGTTCCTAACAAGCATGGCACCTGTTAAAAGACATTATACATTTTGTATGTTATGTTCAAAGACAAGTATTTGTGGTGAATGCTTGTTAGACAAAATTCCTCAAAGATGTTTTTTTGAATTTTTTTAACTTCGATGTTTATTCTGTGTCCTGTGTGGCCATTGCCCCCGAGTTTCACAAAATTATGACATTTTACCATTTCAGCAAAATTCTTCAATTTGATGCTTATACACGAAATTAAGCACATAAATCCTGTTTTTTGCGTAATTTTTGTACATACATTTTTACGTCAAAATTTACAATCTCATCAAGTAGAGTGCCTGGAAGATTACGACATATTCTATTAGTTCAAGTAAAATGTACGCTAAAATAATGTTACACAATACCACATCTATGTTAATCATTTAGCCTAGGACTGTACAGTCCTAGGCTTTAAAGTATACTTTAAAATCACATCTCTGAAAATTCAAGTTTTTTTGTTTGTCCTGCATTGTAAGATACCGATATAATCTTTTACCACTGCTTTATTATATTATTATAGCAGGGTATGCTGACATTAACATTTTTATGCCAAAGTATATAGTGATTTTATTTACCACAAAAAACTGTCCCTAAATTTTAGTTGGGTTTGTTGAAACTTTGGTAACCAATCCGAGATTATTCAATTGGAGATTAAGAAAATTTGGTGAAATCGGACCTTGTTAAGTTATTATGAGTAAATGATATAATGAGTAAATACTAACAACTATAACTAATATACAATATATAGGGAGATCCTTTCCAAAATAGTACATATTATACATAAGTCCCAGTTCTAATCCTATATATTGGAACTTCATTTACTATACATTTCTAAATTCAACTATACATTTTTCTGTATTAAATAGTAAATACTAAATAATGAAAATAAGTAGAATCTGTCATCACAATTTCCACATTTTGATCCCTTATAGTTTTATTCTTTACCACTACTAGGCCTACATTTAACCAGCAAATTATACCAACATAACTAAAACAACAAACTGTTAGTAGTTTGTGATCTGTGCTAAAATGTTTTAATGTTTAGATGGTCAAATATTGCCGAATCGGGAACACATCACCTTACCTGGTCAGTGACAGAGGTGCTTGAATGGATAGGTAAATGTACAATTTATTATTTGTTGTTTTACGACGTACTCGACAGTTAGGTCATGCAACGCCAGCTTGCATTTGACTAAGTACGTACTATATAGATTACTAAGTCCTCAACTACGTATATTGTTATGTTACATACATTTTCCGTGTGCATCTATTATATTTTGTGAGTTTATATAATACATATGGTCTTTTAAATTTTGTTGGTTGCAAAATTTTGAACATTTTACAGTTTAAACTAATCAATGTCGCTTTATTTTTTAAGAAGTCCAACATTTCGAGATTTGACCCCAACAGCCTACCTGAGATGTAGACATGTGATTGAGAAATATGTATAAATAGATAAATACAAATACAAAAAAGAGGACAAGTTTTATATTTTGAAATACCTTCGTGGCTTTCGTGGCCCAGTTTAATGTTAATCAAGTTAAACATTTGATGGGTTATTCCACCATGTCGCACTTCTATATTAAACAAAATGTTCTGATGAAGGAATCCAAAGCGGTTTTGAAATGCCCCAACATGTTTTAGGCGAGTGTAACCGACGTGGTACAATAATACGGAAAGTTTTAAATTTGTATTAAAGTTTTATTAAAGTCATACATATATATTACTGTATTTATATCCAATCAAAAACCCTCAAGTCACAACTGGGTCTACCCTTGACCATCTTATCATAAACTAACCATTTGGCAACTGACAATAAAGTTAAACGGATTAAGAATAACCATAATTTTAGTAATTGGCTTAGAACAACTGAGCCATGATTTAATTTGGGTAGGCTGAATAGCGTCGAATGGAACAACATCGAATCAACTGTGTGTACTACACTTTCAAGTATAACCACCAAACCGTGTAATCCATGGGATTAATGGTGATTAAATGTGTGAAAAAAAATTAATGACCCAATAGTCCCGTTTTAGCTTAAATCCATATAAATATTAAACAATAAATAGCCTTAGTGAAGATAGTGATTGACAGGTACATAGGCCTACACATTTAATGATACAATAAGACCTTTTAATAACAAACACAATGGTACCAGGTATCAGGATATTACTTAATTGTAAAACATATTGGTAGGAATGCAACACTTGTTTAAATATATTAATTGTTTGTTATTAAAAGGTCAACTGCAATTCTGTACATTCTCTTCATTTGTGACTTGACAATGCACCATTGTCATTTGATAACATTGCAAGAGACTAGTCTATCTAATGGCTCATTTACAGTTTCACACTGTGAACGTTGAGAGTGAAGTGAAATTCCCGTTGGCCCATTTACGGTTTATCGAAATATGATCCCACGTGAAGGAAATACAATTACAGCTTATGTACAACAGCAATTTGTAAATGCACAATTGCCAGTTAACCATTCGCCACAAAAAGATTAAGGCGCTTCTGTTGCTACTACAAGAAGCATATCTAACTAAGCAAAGTACGTACAAGTAGGCCTACATAGCCCCATTGGATATTCCACTGCCAACATGTATCTTACTTCTCAGACTTGTTTAGACCCTATACCCTAGTCGAAATTGTGTACGATACATTTGGAAAAACATTTTTGTAGAAAGGTACAACACAAGAAGCAACTACATATGTAACATTAAAAACATTGAGTAGCCGCCCTATACCAGATCAGATGTTAATTTCGAAGCCCTCTGAGCGCTGTCCAGGCGCCCCTTAAAGATGGCGCCCTGTGAGTGGATACAGGTCGCACACCCCTAAAACCGGCCCTATCGGCAATGAATCAAGCGCCTAGGAATAGCAGGAGTCTGAGTTTTGTTTTATACACGATGCGAGAAAACAAATTTGGACCATGTCTCGCTCGAAGCTTTGTCTCTTGCACGTTCAAGTGAAACTCATTTTCTGACTGGAGCTTGACCCCTCTCAAAGCTGAACTGTAAACGAGCCTTAAAGTCAAGTAAAAATGCTAGCCTAGGCCTACTTGTTTGGTTGCAGCTCAAGTTCAAAACCAGATGTTATCTACTCTGCCACAAAGGTAAATCTAGTGACTAGTAATGTAAGTTGTAACCATACTCAAAAATATAAGCGCAGTCTGCATTCTGTTCGGACCAGCTCAAAAGGGAGATATGTTTGATTTATACATTTTTTGCAATTTTTTTACTGTTTGACTTACATATCTATAATATAGGCACCGTGTTTGGCCACTGAGCGCGCTAGTGAGATCGATTGAAGCGCTCATGTGTCAGATTGGCGTACTTCGGTTATGAAAACATTGCACCTTAGCACTGGAAAACCACGCGTGAGGTACAAAGTGTATCGTCATTAAATACGGATTTAATAAAATAAATCGAGGCTACGAGGCAAAGCAATCTTTTATTAAAGGGCAAGGATTATTTCAAGCTGGCCATGTTTTTTATTCAACGGAAACTCGAGATGTTGTGGTTAATTTTATACCGTCGAAAGTGGTCAGGCAGACGTCAGTGAGTTTGACGCCCTATGATGTTAAAATTGAAGTAAGTATTATAAATTGTATGTTATGTGTTGTGGTTTATACCTAGTAGGACTCTTTTAAGTACGCAATTAAAAGTTAGGTATACTGAAAGAAAAATCATTGTTGCATTATGTGGACAGAACGTGCCCAGCATAGGCCTAGCATATGGGTAAGCCCGGTAGGCCTAGGCTAGGCTCGTAAACTTGTAAAGGTGAACGCTTATCGATGTATTTTGGTACCGATTTGTGCAGCCAACAATACAACAACCCTTGTTGCCACTTCTCGCTACCCTTTCAGCCATAACTAATAATGTATCGTACAATTACGCAACAATTATTGGAAGAAACAATCTAAATTACATGTAAACGCCATTTAATGACAGCTGGTAGGCCGAGGCGTGATCTTGTTTTGTTTTTTTCCCTCCCGAACTGCAAAGTTCTGCCGCTGCACGCGCTGTATGTACTAACGCACGGTGCCTATATAGAGAACTATCAATTTAATAGGAATAATGGAACAGGAAGTGCAGTAAAGTTACCAATGTACAATAATGGCTCCAAAGAGCCATTACCTTATTTCAGTAATATTCACTGCATGAAGATACTCAGCAACCAGGTATGGTAGGTAACCCTGATGGCATTTTTACCTATAAATATTTTCTTTTGTGATTTGATTTAATGCAAAGCACTGAAACAGAAAAATATAATTATATATATATATTCAAAATAATAATATAATATTAGCTTGTTTGCTGATTGTGTTATATTATTATTTATCATAGTATATGTATGCTAATTTTTTCCGTGGGGTGAAAACCAACCCACTTTATGAGACAAAATAGGTGCTTACGCAAACCTGATTGGAGCCACTCAATCAAGGTAACTGGATCCATCGTAATCACGTAACAGATTAACTCGATCCGTGGTGGTTCACCAACAGATGCATTTTTTTTTTAGGCAAGTTACTTTGGGGCAAGGGTTCAAAACATTTCATCGTTACTATAAGTAAAAAATTTCGGACAAACACGGTTCACGCACTACTCACCCACTGTGTTATATTTCGGCAACATCTGTCGCCATCCTCAGACGTGAGGCAACTGCGGTACCTCTTAAGCACGCCATTTCATCGATCACGCTAACACCTCATAGCTAAGTCATTCGTTATTCATTACTTACTTACTCATTACTCATTGTAAAATGTTCAATGTTGTAAAATGTTGTTGTTGTTTTAAGTATTTCATTATCTCAGGACCGGTGTTTTTTCCATTGCTCCGATAATGTCTGAAACTTGCTCCTGTTCATTCGTATTGCCGCCACAATGTGACGTCTGAATGCAACGTGGATCACCAGATCACGTTCACGAACATGGATCCGATTAACTCGTTCAGGTAGACATAAGACATTTCGTGATCCGAGTGACTTGGATCAGGTTTGGGTAAGCACCTATAGTAGCAAATAGTTTACAGGTTGGTCCAAAATATTATGGTGTGCTATTGACAGCAAATGACATTATCCAACTAAGGTGTTGGCATCTCTTCAAGTAGGTCACTGAGTTTTTGGATTGATAAGAAAATTTGATTGTACATAAGTAGCTTGCACTAAGTTGAAGGAGATTCATTACGTCTGGCTTTAAAATAACCCTTCCCATCAACACCCATAGACGAAGGCCAGCTCTGCTTGTCGAACGGCAAGACTGCCGAGCACCTTTCTGAACTGGCAACACCGAGACAGTTGCAGCTGACTCGTAGTCTGTATATTGTCATCTGTCCGAGCGACACATTTAGAGGATCAGTTTCACCTCCTCTCTTGTCACTGGCCATGAGCAGTGGACTCTTGACCCTCTCTGCACAATCTGCTGCCATTAATGTTTCCAAAGCATTACGATCCATGCCGTAATACTTTGCTGTAAAAAGAAAATATATATGTGAATAATATAATAAGACTTGACTAGGAATGACTTCGGGTAACCGGAAACCGGTTCTAAACCAGTTCAATTTCGAACCAGTGTCTCGTCATCACTAGTGTAATCAGCAGATCAATGCTGTGAATTGCAGCATCATCTGCTATGCCTCTTTTGAGACTGGCTGTACATTATTCAGTTTGCTTTTTAGTTTTTATCCAACTGTGATTTATTCTTGGTAATATGAAATCCCATACAATAAGTACATTGAGTGTAGGCCTACCTAATAAGAAGAGCATTTTTTTTTATGTATACTACAGTAGTATGTACTAGTCTAAGTATGCATCCTATAGTTTATTATTATTTATTACATAATATTAATAAATAATACATACCATCACTTTGAGCCTGTTCCAAACTCTTTTGTAGGCAATCTCTGTAACTGTCTGGCACTATTTGAGAGTCGGGCATTGGAGGGAGCCAGTATGTTGCAAATATAACTTCAAAGGTGTTCTCGCTTGCCACTAATGGCACGGCTAGTGTACCTAATACAAAGAATAATTATTACAATTCAGATCAAATTTAATATAAATCTATAGTGCAGCACAGATAGAGTAAGCTAGTTGTTTGTAATGGAAATGTAGAAATGAAAAGATGGCCAGAAAAGAAGAAAGACTGGAGAGCCAAGCAAACAAATCGGCAGATTAATATGGGGGAAACGCATTCACTATATCCAGGTTCTGGTTGGAGACAATAATTTTATAAAGGTTCCGATTCCGGTTTCTGATGTATAAAAGTTGCATGAGAACCAATTCTTAAAGGTTCTGGTTGCAGTTCTTTAACCCTTTTTCTGCGGAGAGCGACTTTAGTCGAAATAAGTAAGAGGTATAAGCATACAAATTACTAATTACTCTGAATTAGGCGGTTTCTATGTAACTACCTGACGCTTTGTTCTCCAATGGAAAGCCCCCCCTCCACCTGCCAGGAGGGGGATGGCTGCGGCATGGTACACAAAGTGAAAAAAAAGGAACTGAAAAACAGCCAAAAACCAGATTTACGGGTTTGAAACTGGTTTTCAGTTAATCAATGTAATCCCTAATTTAAACCTTCAGTAATGGAGGGATGCAAATTGTTCCTTTTGCAATGGCTTACCTGTGGAAGAAATTCTGTGTATTCCTTTAACAGTCGACTGTTTAACTTCCCTCTTAGTTATCTTGTTGTTCCTCTCGTCCCTCTGGTGTGCATAGTTAACCCGACTACTTGGCTCGTACACGGGCTCGTAGTCTGCCTCACGATTGAGCGCCATGTTCTCGTACAACTTCTCCGCAGCGGCACTCGTCTCGGGATTCACATCCTGGTAAGTTGCCGGTTCCGCGTTTTGATACCAATGAGTTTTAGGTTGGTACCAATGTTGGTTATGCGGGTGCTTTGGCAGCTTGTCGCCGTGCTTCCTAATGTTGGGATATTGATCGGGGAGATACCCGGTCTGGGGCTGCTCCTCTTCTCCTCTAAACTGTTCTCTCGGCACCTCCGGCTGATCACCGTGGTAGAAGCCCTTGTGATTGGATAGGAGCGACTGCCCGCCCTTGTGCCGGAAGCTGGACTGCGCGGATACTTTCTTCTCGACGGGAGCCTCTACGACGGCAGGAAGTGCTTTCTCTTTGAGATACATGTCTCTAAAGTCTGGATGGGAAGTCATGTAGCGTTGAGCTTCCAGCTTCGAACTTACTGAATTGTTGAACTCGAGTGCGTGCCGGTCCACTGCAATGGAAAGAAATGATAAAGAAGAAAAAAGCACTACGTCTATTCAACATGCCAGTACATATACCAAACCAACTTCAATATAATACACTCATTTACTATTCTTTCAAGTTTCAACAAATTCAACAAATATCTGGTAGTTATTTTCCACTGTTTTTAAAATATATAAAACTGGTATAATATAGTGGTAGCTATATACCACTGAATATATACAGTACTGAATAGTGATGTGATGTGTGTCCAGGTTTTCCAATATTGAAATCAGCGCTATTTTGCCAATCGTATCGCCATACAATTAAGTAAAATGTACAGTACTGTATATCGATACCAACTGCAGTAGGTAAATCCAGCTTAGCCTCTTTTTTAATTCCACCTTACCTGATGAATAAATAGCAATTCCTGGAGGTGACATGTGCTGATTTAATGCCCAAAACTTTAATGCTTGGGTTGAATTAAATCTCATTTTGCACGTATCTGCTCTGCGCTGCGCCTGGATCGAGCTTCCTAAACACAAGAATAAAACTATTTAGTCTTTGTACCATTGAATGTAATAATGAAGCACTATTTAGTAATAATAATAATAACAATAATAGGCCTAATTTTAATTGCATGCATAGCAATACAGCTTTATAGAAATATACTCCAAGTATGTCTGAAAGTCTTACGTGTAAATGGGAGTCTAACTTGTAAAATCAACAGTCTTTTAATGATATTATGATAATGCTTTAATATATTTAAAGCGAGATTCATATCCAAGAGTTGGTGTTGTAGTATTAACTAAACAACGGATTTAAAAAGTAAAAAGGACTGTTATCATAACAATTGTTATAACATGTAAGTCATTTATTAATTAGTTATAAGTTATCGAATTAGTAAGTGAAATAACAATCGTTACAATTAATTAATATTTCAAAGGTTTTAAATCCATTGTTCAGCTGATTGTTTACAAAACCAAATTCCGGACATGTATAACTTTTTCAATATTTTGAAGCACTCTGAAGATACTGTATCAATAAAATACTGTTAATTTGGCATGGTTTTCGACCACCCATTGCCATTACTCATTCTCTCTGTATCAGATGACAATGTAGACACTGACCAGGGGAAAAGCCATATGGATCCATGTCTTCCTCATGTCCTAGGCATTGTGCTGACCAGTACAACAGCAGGTCATTGCCCAGTCCCTCTACGCTCACGCTCAGAGCCGCCGAAGGAGCGCTGACCGAGTCGATGATTGGCTTCTCTAGAAGTGACGCCCCAGTCCTGCCATCCAGCACAGTTGTCTGCACAACCGGAACAACAATGAACATTGATGATCAGCTAGTAGAAAATACCTTAAACAGTACATTACAATAATCTTCAAAATCAAAATACCTGAGAGTAAAAGTAAACAGGGAAACCAGGACCGGATTGGTATTTGACCAGAAAGTCGGGCACACTATCATCATTGAAGTATGTTGGAGTTGGTGAACTATAAAAGAAGAGAACAAACAAATTATTACCTACCTAGTGATAAGATTCCACATGTAAACCTCCTAACCTGTCGCAGCGAAACTAAGAGAATATGCTTATCGAATTTTTGGGCCTAGGTTGCCCCTCGCGGCGCCAGCTTACTATCTGTCGAATCTCCTGATAAAGTAGTACAGAAATATGCAGGTACCGGTATGGGTCTAATGAGAGATGTTGTCAGCAAAACATGATTTAAAAGCAAATATGAACAGTCACATACCTGCCAAGTGCCAATCTTGGAAATAAAATATAGAGATGAAAAATAAATAGGAAAATAGTTGCAGGAAAGGGGTTATGAATATTACGCTGCCAGTCCCCTAATGCCTAGACTTCAGTTGGGGATGTGCTCTGAGTGGTGTGGCTCGACTGAAGCTTTCAGCCAATCAGTCTGCTATATTTCCTAGCTGAGGTGTTCCAAAGCTGTGCCCTAACTGAATTTGCGGCTCTAGTGTTAAAGACTTACTTATAATTAATAATTTGTGGACATAAAAATGCTCTTAATCTCAAAAAACATTCACACAGGCTGAACTTTTGTCTTTAAAACATTTTGCGTTTATAGTACTAGTCACCATATCTGTAATTATAAAGGTTAGTTTTCTGTGAAATCAAGAATAGGATATGAATTATAAACCTTATTTATTACTGATTAGGCCTACAGTAGGACCATTTTTTTTTTTATATCTGCTCCCTGTGTCCAACAATGAAGTCGGGTAGGGGATAGGAAATTAATCCCATCATATTCTGGCCCTTAGGTACATCGAAGCCGGCTGGCCATGCCTGACGCTTCCCTCATGTTAACTTCCTCCGGCTCCTCCTCTTCACTTTCTTCTTCCTCTGCTCTTTCTACAAATTCTGTCCATACTTTTCAACAATACTTTTCAACAACCATTTATGAAAATAAAATAAATCTTCAATGAAACTACTCATCTACATTGGCTATAGAGTGAACAAATATTCTGAACTCACTTTAAAGTTTCTGAAGCTGGGAAAGTATAGTTCCAGATGCGAAGGAACGACAGACCATCGAACGCCAGCACAGCAGAGTTGAAAGTGGCAACAATGATGTCTTCGCAGCTGTCGCCATTAATGTCGGCCAAGACTGGGGGAGACATCACGCCCTTCATGCTGTCATGATACAATACACGTAGCTGCAAGAGTTTATCAGAGTAAGACAAGTTGACTTTATTACAGAATAATCTACATACATCAGAGTGGCATAACTACAGGGGGTTAGGGGGTCTGTATCAATCACCCACCCATCTTTATTTTGACAGTATGCTTAACATGCAAACCAATACTTTTTTAAAACGATGATGGGGACAAGACAAGATGGCTATCACACAGGATTTGTTTTGGAATGAGTTGAGTTTTTGGTTTTTAACATACCCTGATATGTAGGCCTACGTGTACATAAAAAATAATAATATACATTATGTAGACCTAGTCTAGTATTCATAGGATTAGGAGCAGTAGATTGTGTTTTGAGTTCTAGCAGTATCAAATGTAAATACACCTACGTACAAACGTACAAACCCACAATAAGTTATTTTCGTTGTAAAGCTCACCTGACTCATGTCACCAAGGACAAGTTTCTGAAGAGGTATTGCATAGAGTCCACCTGCAGTGGCTTGACCCCCAGTGCCAAACAGGACAATATCCAGCCCTTCGTCCCTCACCAGGATCTGGGGTGCATAGTAGGTTTCCTCGTTGTCAGGGGTGTCTATTATTTGCACCAGCTTGCCATTGACACCGCTGATCAGCAGCAAGTGACCCACCAAGCCTATTAAAATTCAAAAATTGTTTATATTATCATAAAGTTTAGTCCATTATTTTATGATGTAGGGATATGATCCAACAACTGAGGTAAGAAGATGATGAATTAGGTTTTAAAAGAGTACCGTACATTGAAAACATTCAACCAAAATGAGACATTTTGCCACAAGGTCTTGAATCTTGATCAATCACAATCAGTGTTTTCAATGTACTCTTTAAAATCTCAAATTCATCACCTTACATCTAATCTAAGGTAAGCTGTTGGGTCCTATCCCTAAATCATAACATTCCAGCCGATTGGTATCTATCAACATTAGGGATGACATCGGGTAGTAAAATCTGGATTCGATTCCAGCCCCTCAAGGATTCGGGTAACCCGAATCCTAGAAGTGTAAATCACGTCGCTTAACATGTCAAAGCGGGTTTATATAACTTACTAGTGATTAAGGATTAGCGACTAAGAGCGCGTTCATAAAACTGACTAGCCGCAACAGGCTTCTCTCATTGGCCGACAGTGAGAATACTGCTCTCCGATTGGCTGTGACTAAGGACTTGACCAAGGAGTTGAGATATTTTCAACTTCCTAGTCAAGTCAAGACAAACCTTAGTCACAGCCAATCGGAGAGCAGTATTCTCAATTGTAGCCAATGAAAGAAGCTCGTGGCTTATTCACGGGTTAATCACTAGTCAGTTATGTAAACCCGCCATTATTTGAAGGCCATTGACCGCCCGTGGCAGAAGCTGCCAGCGTGCGTTCTGTCAGCCAGTGATGACGGTCGGGAAGGGGTAGGGGTATAGGCAGAGAGCCAGTGGGAGCACAGGCAAACCAGAACTCGCCCGCAGCAATCACACCAGATAAAATAGGCTTAGTCTATTTTTAATCAAGCTGATAATGGGTACATAACGGAGCGGGAAAGTATTTTATTGAATGGACACAAGTCATTTTGTTATCACCATTGTTGGCGCATTGTTGAAGCATACAACAATTCAACTAAAAATGTACCAGAACAAGATTCGAATCCTTAGAACGGATTCGGGTAATTTTTGGATTCGGGTAACCCGGATACCCGATGTCATCCCTAATCAACATAATTTAACTCATTTATTTCTAAGATTAAGATGTACAAAATACCCCTAATGGAAAGTGAGTTTCCAATCATACGAATAAACATTGCTCATGAAGGTTCATTTCATGGAGGTATAGCTAGTGATGGGCTGATGGGAATTTGTATTTTTAGGAGGTTACCTATTGGTGAAGAAGCATAAGACAACAACATGATTCCTTCTGAAATTGTAGGCTAGATATGACAACAAATGTATTGAGTGCCCTAATAGGGAATGCTCCATAATTCTCAATATTGTTTTCATTTCAAGCTAAAACGTCATGTGGTGTCATCGTTCTGTAGACAATGTGTTTTATTAATGAATTTGTGACTCACCTGTTTGAAAAACAATGTTTTCATATACCAGTAGTACAAAAATTAATAGTCACCTGTGCCTGTGACGTAATGTCTAATGTCATGTTTTTCCTGCCATAGTGATGTTAGGCCTACCAACCAACAAGTAGGAACACCATACTCATCATGTGCAGGGTCGGCATTTTGCAAATATAAATACAATATACAAACTGGTTACCATGAGCTTTCCTAATTATAATTGATAGACTGTCTTACATTGCAACTTGTAATATAATTTTTTATGTTGTTTCAGCGATACACATTGATTCATCAATACACGGTCAATAGTATAGGCCTAGACTGAACAATTTTGCAGAACGATATCACAATATTATGATATGTATTGGGAAAATAGCACTGATATCGATAATATAATAATCTTCAACTCAGTTCCAACTGTGTCGGGTTGACTGATATCGATAATCATAAGGCAAAAATATTGTTGCACATCATTAGGCCACATATTACATATTTTATTTTCTAGTAAGAATAAATCAAGCATGTGCATTGAAATTTGAAAATTTAACTTTTTAATGGAGCCACTTAGTAAAACTCCTAGCACTACTACTAAACAATAACTAATGTTGTTTTCCAATGCTGTATACTCCAATTCTGCATTCAGTGCGCACTGCTGCGTCTATTGTTTTGCTGTGGGTTGTTGTTTGGATTGTTAAAGATGCACTCAATGTGGTTCAGTTCAGCCATTGGAAAACACCATAGAGTAGGCCTACATATTACAGACCAATGACGCAAAAAGGTTATTTACTCACCAGATTCCTCATCTTCTGTATGGGTAGCTAGGATGTCCAACACACCGTCACCGTCGATGTCTGATATGAATTGCCCTGCATACACACTGAACAGCTTATCAAATCCATCTGCTTTAGCAAAACTGAAATCAGATAGAAATACAGTAGATAGGTACAAATTTCAAATAAATAATTAATTTGTAGGATATAGGCCTACTGAACTACACTGAATATGTACCGTCCACTACTTAATTCATCCTAGATATTGATTTATTGTACAAAAACAGTTCGAACATGTTAGCACCTGTTTGGAACAAGTTTGTACATAAAATACAGTTTTAATTAAATTAAATAATAATAATACATATTACGTAATAATACAGGGCATGTCAGAATAAGCAACAGGATGAGTAAGAAGTACGAACAGATCTAAGAATACCAAGAACAACACATTTTCAACTGCTGATGATAACTGCAGTGCGTTATTTAAAGTTAGGTACCGGGAGCCTACTTGCAACCACGACACATAATATTGTCCTTCAATAAAGCTTTGCAGGTACAATATATATACAGGATACTAGAATCTGCTACACAAACAAAACTCACTATAGGCCTAAATAGTAGTTACTAAACTAGCAAATTATCCACCTAAAAAGTCAGTAATAAATTTAATAATATACGTATTATAATATAGAAGTAGCCTAAATAATATCTCAAGTCGAACACAAAATTTTAAAAGTGGTAAAGAATTTCTCCATGTACTTACCTCCATAGCAAGCTACCATCGTGCCCATTGATAGCTTGCAAGGTTCCACCCTTGCCAGAGGCTAGACAGTCATTCACAGAATCCGCTGTCAGATCTGCCCCACAATCAACTGAGTAGACAGTGTGTGGCATCCAATGCTGCCATAGTGTGTTGCCCGTTCGGCCATCCAATGCCAATACTCCACCCAGACAAGGTGATACTCCGCCAAAATATACAGTGCACACAACGGGTAAAGCATCATTCTCATCAGCACCTAAAAATTAATTGTTGGCTTGTTGCAATAGGAAATTTGGCATAAACAATATTTAAGTAGAGTAGTGAATATGCTTACATCTAAAACAAGATGGGAATGTAACAAACATAATGGGTTTTTAGTACTAAACAATTTAAATCTTGCTATCTAGGGCTAGGTACATCCAATATGAGTGTGTTCACAAATTGAAATATTATAAAATGTAATGGATAATGAATTAATGATGCAACTATAGTGACGTCATCATTCGGGTTGGTCTGGGGGACATATGCCCATTTGTATCCACTTGTCTTTGGTGGAGTCTATTATTTTGGTCAGCACTTAATATTTTGTAATGTTGTGTTTGACTTTGATAGCATAAAAATAAAACAAATAATTTAGGTACATTGGTGAGGCATCATCAGTTGTAAGATAATGGATGTGAGGCTTCTATAGACAAACGTTTGAGAAGTGCTACAATAGGCAATAGCCTACAAAAAAAAACCATTGCATAATTGCTAGGTTCACACTTCACACTATGTTCCATACGCAGGTCTTGCAATGTGCCGGACCAGCAGTTTAGTTTGTTTGGCAGTTCTAGAGGTACAAGACAGGTAGTGCCAGACATAGGTGGGCCACATGGGCATAATACATGGCGACTTGTGTGGTGCATTATCAACTGCCAACGCTATTGAAACGAGCTATTCACTATCTTGCAAGATCTGTCTAATGTTTCTGGTTTACACAACCAGGTCTCATCAACTAGCCAAAGAGGTATTCGAAGAGGTAGGTAAGAGGTGAAGAAGATATCTCCACAATCCTTGATTTAGACCTATTACACACATGTCCATGACAGTGGAGAACTACCTTGCAGTATGCCAGAACACTTCTGGACCCAATCTTTCTTAAGCCATAATCCATCTAATGCAAACATTGACCCATGTTCAACAAAATTATAAAACCATAAACTTTTTACTCATCATTATTTGCCTGGTTCAAGATTGGCATTTTGTCATTCATCAGTACTGTACATAGTCTTTTACAGGTAAATTTGCAGTTGCAGTTACTTCCTAGTGCAAGGGCGGGAAGTGCATTGCTATGTCAACGACAAGCGATCATTTTGCTGTCGTCAATCGGACATTATTGGTCACGTGCGATAAGATGTACAGTTCATAACCAAACATGATTTTAATCGCGCCTCTCGACTCCCTCACGAAACGTTCCGGAAGCAAGACGTACTAGCTACCTTGCCGCTACCTACCTACCTACCTGCTTGCCGGCCTCCCCAATTAGTGACGATGCAGCAAGTAGCGTCGAGCGGCAAATAATCGTGCTTACCAGCAAACAGACGAACAGAACCTATACATTGTAGGACACATACCTTCTTATTTGTAACGGATCATTACATGACATATCAAAAGTTTGTTGTAAATTATGAACATAAATCTACGATAATAAAAATAAAAATTGGAGGATACTTACAAAAAACTGCTCATTGAAATAATGTGGCACACCAAAAATAAACACATGAAAGCAAACACAAATCTGAAAATAAAAATAGAACCAAATATAACAAAGCATTGCAGCCTATGCATGAAAACAGGATAGTAGGGCTACCGTACACTTCGGGTAAGCATATTCTGAGTAAGCTGTACTGAATAACAGTATGAGTATACATGCATAAATACTTAATATGTATATATTCAAATATTTTTCCCATTTACCTGTGCCATATCCAATGATTATATCTTCTATATTATCATTATTTAAATCATCAAGTAGTATGTTTGACTCAATAGTCAACTTTGGTAAGGACTTCGTCCAAACATCACTGACAGAAAGCTCTGTGCATGGAACCAGTGCAAAATTTGTTCCGTCTCCAAGTTTCCACACAGCAATTCGATTAAATGAGTATGGAAACCATATAATTAGAAGAACGACTAGAATAATGAGTCCTGCAAAAAATGTAATAGTATAAGACTTCCAAATTAAAATTACACAGATAGCAATTACTGTATATGCCTGGGCAAAAAGGGGAGTAGGCTAAATATCTACAAAAATGTTGGCCAATAAATAGTGATCATATGTCCCGGATTAGCCAGGACAGTCCCGTTCTCAAGCCTCTATCCAGCGTCCCAAAGACTTTTTGAAAAGCACTGTAATGTCCCGGAATTCCGATAATTGCTTAGTAGGCCTAAGTCTCGGATTTTATTGACTTGCAATCAAACTGTCATTTCATTTCATAATATAATTTATACAATGCCTAATTGCATGATTACTAGAGATTATTGTTATTACAAGATTATTATTAATAGGTACTCATGACAACCAAGACTGTATAACTTAAGATGCTGTTACAAAATGTAAAGTTGTATACACAAATTCATCCTTCTGAAAAATATTGATTGTGGAGTGATTAGTTTTCGATTGAGACCAATAAAATATATTATGTAAACATGCTTATCTTGGTAGCACCCTCTCATAGGCCTAGTGGCATATCCAGAAGAAGGCTCAAGAAGCTTGGCCCTCCCCAAACCAAAGTCCAGCTTTAGTTATAATAATTCTTCAAATCGTCTAAGTTTAGTACATATAAGAAATAATTTTCTTCAATAAGGAACACGCGTATGAAAATTTTAATTGATTTTTAAATACCTTGTCTCTCATTTAATAATTTTGTGTCTTTGAATTTTGAAAAACGGATCAGTCTATGCCTCAAAATAATTGGTTTAGTAACGATAAATAAAAGGGCGCGAAAAACAAGCCGCCGCCATGTTGAGTGGATTTGACGTCATGGTTTTGTACTGTGTACGCTCACCGCCTCAGCGATTGGTCTGTTACGCCACGTCTACACAATCATTGCGTCACAGCCACCTGTACGCGTTTCAGATCCCCGAGTTTAAACTTCAATAAATACGACCACATTAAACCTATTTAAAAATTTCTTTTTTACGTGTGGCCTAATATACTTTTTGTATCTAATACTATCAAACTAAGTGTTTGGTTTAACAAAAAAAATCGTACGCGTGTTGCCTATTGCTCTCAGGAAATACTCCCATAACTTATTCTAAAACATTTAAAGCCATATCAAAAATACATTGTTTTTTTTAATCGCCTGCGGCTGTTGGTAAGCGGGATCCCAACCCTCATTGTTTCGTTTGTCCAGTCCCTTTCCCCTTTGGGTAGTTTGTCCCGAATTTTTCGATTTGAAATATGGTCACCTTACCATTAAATTATAGTTAGGAGGCTACTAGATATATTTTTACCACAGGCCTATCTTATTATTACGGTATGCATCTTTAAACTCACAATATCCAAACATTAGTCACCAGTAGATATGTAATAGTGCCGACCAAGTGAGCAAATATTTTACCTTGCCCCACTCCTATTTTGACATGCCCCGGGCATATCGGGGATAGTACTGTTTTAGCCCAGGATCGTAATCGTAACCAACCAAAAAATGGGGAAAAAGTTTATTTAAAAATAGGATATCAAACCTACTTTGTCCCAATACTAACATACGCAGCAGAAACTTGGACGATGACAACACCAGAAGAGAGCCTGGTACAAGCTGCAGACATGAAGTTTTTGAGAAGTATTGTGGGGAAGACTAGATGGGACAGGATAAGGAATGACGACATAAGAAACCAACTAGGCGTAAGGAATTTATTGGAGCGTATTGGAGAGAGAAGACTGAAATGGTTCGGACATGTCAAGAGGATGGAAAGAGAAAGATTGCCGAGGAGAATGCTAGAACTGGAGATTCCAGGTAGAAGAACGAGAGGAAGACCACGACAAAGATGGCACGACAAAGTGAGGAAGGATGTGGAAATGCGAGGAGGGGACTGGAATGTAGTTGAGGGGGAAGAGTGGTGGCAGGATAGAAGAAGATGGAGAGGCTTATCTTCAATGCCGACCCAACGCAGAGTTGGACGTGGCAACAGATGATGATGATATTATGGCACTGATCACAACTAAATCGCAATATCACAATCTGGATTTAATCAGGGTGTGTTTATATATTTCTTCAATTGTGATCCCATCCCGATAACAATGGGGAAGAGCAAATGTTAAAAAAGGATTATCTTTTCCATCTCTCGGTACATGCAGCAGGTCGTGCTCCGAATCAAATGTAGATGGGTAATTTTTCTACGATTAGGCCTACGATTGCGACCCCGAGTGCGATCACAATGCCGACAATTGTGGGTAGGGATTTTAATTGGTGCATTTAAGCGATATTAACAGTGTTGTCGTGCCGTTTTTCTCGCTGTATTCACGTGTGAAATTTCGGCGCAGATTTTAGCATGGAAATAGTATTGGATAGGGGTGAGTCGTGTGAACGTTAAAACGCCCAAGCAAAAATATACGTGTACGAAATATACTCATACATGTTTAACCGTGTCTTATACCCCGCCACCCCCAACCAAAACCCAACCTCGCAAATTTATCCGATGTCACAAATTCTTTCTTTGTCGACCGGTTCTCTGTGCGAGCAGGCTAAGCTACTAACGGAAACATGAGACACTATGAGACACCGCAACCACCAGCAGCGCCTCTCTCCTTCCAAAACGTGAAAACCAAGATCAAGTCAATCACGAAAAAGATCTTCAGCAACACCACGGAAGAGGCCGCACAGCAAAAAAGCTGGTGGACCGAGATCAAGAAAGGGCCAGACAAAGACTGGTCGAGGAAGACGGCCACTGCCCAGTTCCGGCTTGCAACAGGTCATGACGTTTTGCAACTCCACCTGCATCGCTTCAACATTAGCAACGAACCGGCCACCTGTAGATTATGTGAGTTGGAAGATCAAGACAGAGCGCACCTATTTAGATGCGCCGCCCTCAAGAAGGACATTGACTCCCTGCCCAACTCAATGAGCAGGACAGAGAAGGAGGCAGCCTTGTATTGGATAGCAAGAAAGAAGAAAGGTTGAAGAGGCCAACTCTGCACAGGAAAAAAAAAAAATTTACAATAACTATTGAATTTACCAACTGGTGACTTTTTGTTATGACATGAAATAGTTAACTTGCCAGGAGGCTTTTGTTACTCGCCAGTGGCGAGCAGGTGAGTGGACTTTTCGAGGGCTGTGCTGAGACTTCCCTATTATGGGCAGGCCATTTTTCTACGATCTCGATTGCGATCCTGATACCGACAATTGTGGGTAGGGCTTTAAGATGGGTTCACACACTTTGTTAAGGATTATGGCTAGAAGTTGTACTTGTACTTCTGGAAAAGTGTCGAAATTTCAGATATGGTAGGCCTAGGCGTAGTGACAAGGCTAACTACTAGGCCTAGCACTATGGTTAACATACTAACTTTTAACTTTTAGCCTTATTGTAGTCCATCTAAACTGAAACTAAATGTCTTTGCAAGAACCAATCAAATGATAGGCCTAGCTACTTTTGTCGCTGTATATTCATTTGCTCGTTAATCTAGGCCTAGTCTCTTTATTTAAACTGAAACGGCTAGGCCTAGGCTAGCCTAGTTGTTAGCTCTAGCCTAGTCACTATTATCTTTAGGTCATTTGTGTGAACCCCACTTAAGAGATAGCCTAGGCTATACCTACTAAGCATGTGCCCTAGGTATAGCGTAGGCCTAGGCCTGACCGACCTACAGCTAGGCCTAGGCCCTAGCCTAAGCCTAGCCAAAGATAAGAAGCATCCCTGTTTAGCTTCAAGTCTATGCCTAGGAATAGGCCTACTCACCCAATAAAGTCGATAAAGCAAGGAATCCATAACAACACGGTGCATATAGTACTTTACATAGCGATCTTTTTAAAACTTCAGTATGCAATTGATTTGTTTTGACTTTTCGACGTGGTGCCATCAATGGTCGTTTAACACCTCGCTCCTCATCTCCTTTGCAACTACTTCTCCCATCACGGATAAACACTTCATCTTCTACATCATCACTAACATCTTCATCGTCAAAACTGTCGCGAACTGCTAACTTGGAGTTTAAATAAGACATTATGAATTACATCTGCCAGATTTTGACAGTTTCCATCCAAATTCCAAACCAAACAGCTGCCAGAGGGAGCGAGAGAAGAGAGGGACATGAGCGAGAGAGGAAACAGGCACACCGCCTTCTTCACAATTTTAACAATTTTCAAATTTTTTGCATTGCTTTTCCCACCAAGACACATATCATTTTGTTCAGATTAAAATGTGAACTCCAGTTCAAAATATGGAATATATTAGACCGGTTTTATTTTAACATAAGACCAAACAAGCGTTTCGGCGGTCAGCGTTCAATCGGATCATGGATCGGATCGGATATCGGATATCGTCCTGTGCAAATAATACACTGGCCGCTATGTTTCCAGTTTGAAGGCGACCACTCTGGAGAAAAAGAAGTCGACGTTGTTGTGATTTGAAGTTGAGTGAAGTGAAAAGGTTAGCCCCTAGAGCGTATATAGTAAGGGTTAGCCTAGTTCGACTGTGATAAAGGTTCAAATATGTTGAAAGTATTATTTTGCGTAAATAGATCTGCTATGTATTCAAGCAGGCCTTCGTCATATCTCAATAATGTAAGTTTATAAATTGTTTTTGAGAGGTGTAGGCTACCTAGGCATGGTGTACTGCCTCTATGCTGCCTCTGGTAGGCGGAGGCCTAGGCCTAGGCCCTTTGGATAGGGCACAATGCCCTAGGCTAGGGCCTACTATAAGCCTAGGCCTAGGTTAATCAAGATGTTTCTAATTCCCTAGACGTAAAACTTAGTAAAATTGGCCAGCATTTAAGTAAGAAATGACTGCAAATAGGTTGAGGCTTTCTTCAAGTGTCTGTAACTTGAAAAAATAAGTAAGGCGTAGGCCAACTAGCGGACTGTTGGCCTAGAGCCTAGGCCTTGTCTGGAGCTAGCCATGGCCCTAGGCCTACCATTGGGGGAGCATATGCCCTCGCCTCCTTAAACGGTAGACCCTAGGAACAAAGCCTAGGCCTAGTCGTACCTACATTCTTTTATTGGACCCGAGTGATCGGTGTCAACATGTTCAAGTGTTTTTTCTATTCCTAGTAGGGATGTCAACGGGTACCCGTTACCCGCCCGGTACACACGGGTACGGTTCCAACTTTTCAATACCCGTTACCCGGTACTACTCGTTCCCATGATACAATGATATTACCGTGTGGGCTAGGTATGACATTGCGCAGATGCTCGCGGCAGCCGGCCCGCTCGTGACGTCACGTGGATACAAGAATCGCCCAGCGCACGAGTCAAGTGCTTGCATTCAGGGCTCCGCCCTGAGTTATTGAAAGGGGTAATCAATGAATACTGTCTCTGTTCTTAACTAAACACTCATATTTCAAATCCTCGCACTTTGTTTATGGTTGCCGTCTTGGTGACAACTGATAATCTTCTTCAGATATCAGTAATATTGCCACAACAGAACTATTACATTGCATTTTCTTGATACCGATATAAATAATTCACTTCCGTAAATAAACATGGCACAAAACTACTCTCGGTTATGTTCGCTCGTTCCTTGTTAGTTCGAAACCTTTTTACGATAGCATTATTCTCGCCAAGTCATCATAACTATATTACGATTGCTTACTTCCACAAATGTTTATAAACTTTTCTCACTGGCTGTATCTGGACCTCTCAGTAGTGTGTCGTCTTCTTCCAATGTGCAAGGAGTCGTGTCCAAACGTCTCGTTGAGTGTAAATTCTACAAAGATATTGAGAACTGTTGTCAGTGTGTTTGATTTGAGTTTTTAAAAAGTAGAATTTTCTACCCAAAGTGCTTAGTTCCGGAAGAATATAAAAAAGTAATAAACTTTTATAAAAGTGTTATTTTAGACGTACTTTGTCAATTAGAAGTTCCGATATTATAATATGAACGTTTTTTTTTTAAAGGTATTAATAAGTGTGACGTGATGTGATACTATTTGCATATTTTGACCTACACAGTTGGTTCTCCACGTTTGTACAGCGTTAACTATTAGTAAGCAACTGTTTATTCGTATGCTTCGTTCGTAAAAGCTTTTTATATATTTTTTAAATAGGTACATTATTATGTGGTAATGTAGGCCTACTCTATGTAACAACAGAAGCCCTACCACACAAAGCGATTTGCAGAGTGCCGACGGATAAATACAATTTATTTTTTTAGATCCCCTAGGTAATTATAAAGGATTGTGCCTAATTTGGGTTCGATTTTGTAAAGGGTCTGACAAATTCAATCGAAAGAATTGTAGAATTTGTTGATTGTTCTGAACATTTTGAACTCTCTGATTTTCATTGGAATTTAAAATTAAAACACAAGTTGTTGGGTTATTCACCAAAAAAATTCACGAAAAGTCAAACCAGGATGCGTCTCAAAACTAATGTCGGCTTCGCAAATGGCCACGGAGGTACAAGGCTCGATACCCAAAGTAGAAAGAAAACTATAACATAGAGAAGTCGAGTCTTCACCACGGTAAGTCAAATATAAGAATAATATTGTTACTGACTGCCATACACGAACATCTCCATAAAGGCATAAAGGCACCCACAGAAAGCATTCTCTAAATATATTCACGTTATTATTTTGTATTGCAGAACAGTAAGCTGCAGCTATAGGCCTAGTCAAAGCAATGCCGTCATCTCATCTGGTTCAATTAAGTTTCAATGATGTTATTGTTATTTTTAATTTATTGGCATATTAAATGTAATTTAAAACTTACAACTGATTCGCGTTATCAGGTCTTGATGAACATCACCTCCAAACACCTAATATTATTTACATGTAATATCTAGAAGGAAAAACCACCGTATTTGAATTTGCATTTACGCTCGTATTTAAAGCCAGCACGCAATCACATTATAATTCGTATTTGAACAGTTTACAAATGAAATGTACCGACTTTATATTTGTATTGCATGTGATGTGACGTTATACTGTACAGTGTTTTTTTTTTTTATCATATGCCCACATTTGGCTTAATCAGGCCATCATGTAAGATCTGGTCAACCAGACAACTGTTCAGTGTATGGAACGGCATTATGATGTGCTACGTTTACATGGGCCTCACCATGCCTCCTAACCACAATTTTCGGTATCGAGATCGGGATCGCAAGTCGGAAATCGTAAAAAAGTTAACTTACATGGTTCTTATGGCACTGTTCACAACTGAATCGTAACGTCGTAATTGATTGTAATGGGAAATTGTACGATTGCAATCACGAAACCGATTACGATCACGATGCCAAAAATTAATTGTGGCTGGGGCTTAAGTCCAGTACCGTCCTGGAATCTTGGCCCATTAAGCATTATAATAATAATACGCAATATTATAAAATGGTACGAATCATAACTGACGTAATCGAATTAAGCGTAACTCTGGGTACGAATAAAATGACAATGCTAAAGTGAAATAATTCCAGCTAAAATGTGTTTGGTCTAACTATATATTTACCTACAAAATGCGTATTGTGTGTTTAATGTTGCTGTAACGGTTTTATCACGTTCACATGACACATAATCACGCAAAGATGTGTTTATCGGTCATGTCTTCATGTTAGGTACCACTGTACGCCTAATATTATAGTAGTTTCTACTGAGCTAATATTTCTATCTACTTATATAATGCATTGTTAGTAATCATATAACAAACACATTCAAATACGACTTTAATTTTGACGATAGATATTTAATCAGTGGATGAGAGTAGCATTTTAACACGCGCGAAGCGGCAGCCGGCCAGCGATCTTGTATCCACGCGACGTTATGCGCGGGCCGGACGAGATCGAGTGTCAGACCTAGGATATCCTTAGACCATGACCCGTTCCCTTCTTCTGTTCAAAACGAAATCAATTTAACATTGCGATATTTCCCTACTGGCGTCTTTGAGCGAGTGTACGAGTCGCCCTTTTCAATTTGCCGGCATTTAACTTGACACCCACCCCCCCCCCCCATCTCGATTAGCCATCGTTGCAAAAAAAATGAGACGTAAAGCCCAATTAGTAACATCTTCTGTAGGCCTATGGAAGAATGCTGCAGAACGGTTGTGAGTCCAAGGGAGCGCACCCGCCCGTCGGAGCTTTACTGCAATCATGTTCTCTTGTTTGAGCTCGGACTAGACGTCATCGCTTTGACGCGGCCGACCACCGGATTCATTGTTCGTGCCTACCGTAGCGGAGACGCAAGCTTTGAAGCTTTGTTGAATACTTCCGCGATCGTTTTGCATCGAAGACAATGCAAGTGCAACCTGATACCTTTTAACAATATAATGTCTCTTTCCACAACTTTGCGAATCATTTGACACCCATGACGATAAAACGCGTATTTAGTATTATTTACTACCCGGGTAGTCCGGGTACGGCACGAGGGTACCCGGGTACAACTATCACCGGGTATTGACATCCCTACTCAAAAGCCAGTCATGACAGATATTTGTTTTATGGCTGTGTATATTCTTACATTCAAACGTAGTAAAAATTACTTTTGAATTATCTTACGTTCAGTGGCAGTGCCTAATTTAAAGGAAAAAGTGGAACTGCGCAAACAAGTCTTTAGAGCAGTACTTATCAAAATTTTTGTGTCCGCGGACCATTGATGGATGTCAACGTACACGCGAACCACCTATCTATGATACACGGTCACATCGCGACAACAAGCATTCGAATACGGGTTATATAGCTAATAAATAAGAGAACATTTACCAGCTATCAATTTGCATTCACTAAATTTATTACACAATGTGAAAATACCTATCATTACACTTACAGTTATATTTTCTCGTAAAATCAGTGCGAGTTTTTTTATTTTAATAGTTCAGTTTAGTTCAGTTTATTTGTAGTCTCTACTTATATTACATTCTTCATTGTTTTATTGTGTTAGGCCTAGTTAGATATTAAAAATGAGCAAATGGGTTACGTTTGGTAGGTAGTTAATTAGGTAAAATCTAAAAACCTGCTGCTGACCTGCTCGCTGACCACCTAGCGGACCACTGGTGGTACGCGGACCACACTTGAGTCAAATCACTTGAGAAACACTGCTTTAGAGGCAAAGCGCCGGGGGGTCTGGGGGGTGTGGCCCCCCAGGTTAGCCCCGCAGGGGATTTTTTTTTAACCTTTCTTCAAGAACGTGTTAAATGGCTAGAGATGGTCTTCAATACATTTTATTAGATTTACTACCGCAATTCACCAAAACCTCCTCAAAAAACATACAAAGTTAAAAAGACGTTAAGAATTTGAAGAATATACTTGTAGATTTAGTATAAGCTTTATAAGATTAAAAAATAAAAATAAAGTATACTTTTTATTCTATCAGTTCTTTTAAAGACGAATTCTTAACTGCGCATATCACAAATTGCATTTGCGCAAATGACTTTTGCAACTGCGCAAACAGTGTCCAGCTGCGCACTAAATTAGGCACTGTTCAGTGGCCTACCGGTAGGCTGTTATGATTGGTCTACCAGTCATATGACGTGATAGGCCTAGGCTAGCTGAACGTAAAAATATTAAACATCTTATTGTTAGGCCTACGTTCCACACAATATTAACATGAATTTATTTTTGTTAATGTTAAATACTTTAAGGCTGCAAATAGGCCATAACTGCCCAGTGGCAACCTATCCCGACTCTAAAAATCCGATTAGGCGTTGATCTAGTAAACCCTGGTCTCTGCGTTCCAGGTTCGAATCCTGGCTTGGCCATGCATGTCATGTGGCGTTTTTCATCCTCATAATCACCCACTCATTGTCTCGATTAGCCTCGTTGCAAAAATATGGGACGTAAAAACCCCGAATGTCATCATCTTTGAGAAAGAGGTAGGAATTTAACCAAATACGATCATTACGGTAGGCCTACATATAATGTAATACGATATAAACAAACAAACACGGTAGTAGGCCTAGGGCCTTTAGGCTTAAGATTAGATAATGGGTGTAGGGTGCTTGAACGGTGAAGATTATTAGTGCAGTATGAGGTCAAAATATTTATAAATCTTAAAGAGAACAAGCTGAAGGAACATGTTTTTTTTCTAAAACCTGTCCCCCCCCCAAAAAAACAGATAAAACCCACTAGGCAGGGTTTTTAAAAAAACGGTTTTTGCCTACCCTGACTCGTTACGTGATTATTAATAATGTTATGGCCTAGATAAGTTTCTTTTAGCAAATGCCAAATTGTATTATTTTGATATATCCTTTCAGGTTATCAGAAGCCTGAAAAGAAGCATGTCCAACACAGTGACAGTCACAATATCTCAAGGAGAACTTCGAGGCAAACAATTGACCTCAAAAACTGGACAAACATTCTATAGCTTTCAGGGTGTTCCTTATGCCAAGCCTCCAGTTGGACCCCTGAGATTTATGGTAAGGATGTCTAGGTTTAAGGGTATCCACATTTTCAATGAACTGCGGAGAGATATTAAAAAATAAATGAGATGCGAACCAGGTTTTTTGTTTGATTTACCTACACCTTTTGTAATTTTTGCATTGCCTCCCATGATCTATTGTGGGGTAGGAGGCCTACAGTGCAAAAAATACAAAGGTGTAAGTAAATTAAACGAACCTATTGTAATTTGTAATAAATCATCTTAATATCATTATTATAGTTGATAAATAAATAGTTGAAATTTGAACTTTAAAAAATTTCAAAAGAAGTTAAGCTTTTTAAACCACTGTTGCCTACTTTAGATGTGAGGGTATTTTTAAAAAAATCTTCCTCAATGTGCTTCGTACACTTATTGTAGCTAGGCCTAGAGTCAATAATAGACCTGTTTGCCAAAGTAGAAATACATAGTATCAAATATGTACAGTTATTAGGCCTACAGTATTGTATTGATATGTTCAGGCTCCTCAACCACCTGAGCCATGGACTGGAGTTCGTGACGCCTTCAAAGAGGGTAATGTTTGCCCACATAAAGACATGTTCTTTCAAAATTTAGTTGGAGATGAAGATTGTCTCTTTCTAAATGTTTACACTTCACAGGTAAGAAATGTCAAATGAGTTCATTCTGTACTGCCTAACGGTTTTGCCTAGTTATACACATATAAATAAGTATGCTACTCAGTATAGTTATATTACCTTTCTACAAGTAGGGCCTACTGTATAGTTAACACTAATTACTAGTACTGAAGTACAAATCACTAGGTCTTCGCTTTCTAGGTCCAATCCATGTCTGACAAGGCTCCAAAGGCAGTCATGGTGTGGTTTCATGGAGGAGGATTCAATGTAGGCCATGGCAATAGTGATTTATATGGGCCAGACTTCTTACTGAGTGGAGACGTGGTCTTGGTAACGTTAAACTACCGCATTGGTGCTCTAGGTAGGCATATGCTCGTACCAACAACCTATGCTGGTATGGCATACTATTTTGTTATATTGTAGGCTTCCTACAAGTATTTATTTGTTGTTTATGTCAATTGTCTGTCTATTTCATTAGTGCTTGTGGAATGTAAGTAAATTCTGTCGCAAACAAAGGCTTTATAATAATAATAATAATTAATGATAATAATAATAATAATAATAATAATATGTAATAATAATAATAATAATAATAATAATATGTAATAAGAAAGTGAAGACGAGGAGCCGGAGGAAGTTAACATGAGGGAAGCGTCAGGCATGGCCAGCCGGCTTCGATGTACCTAGGGGCCAGAATATGATGGGATGAAGTTCCTATCCCCTACCCGACTTCATTGTTGGACACAGGGAGCAGATATAAAAAAAAAAATAATAATAATAATAATAATAATAATAACAGCAGTTTTCCTTTAGAGCGACTGAAAAATTCAAACATGTTTTCAGTTGAGAGCGTCGCACGTTGATTTGTAATTTACCTCTATCTTTGCAGTACAAAACAGTTCCGTCATTCATACTAACATAACAATACTTAGTTACCTACCTGTTAGCGTAATATGATATAATGGAAGCTGAAGGTATTCTAATGGTTAGGTACCTATAAAAAATATTTACTTAATACTATTATTAATTATACCTTGCTCCAGGTTGATGGTGAGTCATGCAGCATGCAGCCATGCTTAATGAGTGAATAATTACCTAAAAAAAAGAATCACAGTTTATAAATTCTCCCTTAGACGTTCAGACAAGGAAGTCCCGAAAAGACCAAACTAACAAAGGAAAGTATTTTTCCTTTAATCAATATTCAAAATAAAAATAAAATCCCTGCTTTGGGGGATGTATGTGTGTATACTATATTATTCCCACCTTCACATCTTGTCGGTAACTGAGGTATTCAACATTTGCTTTCTACGTAGTTTTAATGGTATCGTATTGATGGTTGATATTAGGTATTTTTTAACAAAATCATGTTACAGGATTCCTAAGCTTGAGCAAAGGAGGCGTCAGTGGCAACGCTGGACTTAAGGATCAAGTGGCAGCTCTGCAATGGGTGAAGCAAAACATTGGCACCTTTGGAGGCGATCCCAACAATGTAACTATCTTTGGGGAGAGTGCTGGAGGAGCCTGTGTGCAGTATCACCTCTTATCTCCCATGTCTGCAGGTATTTCCTCATTGGCACTTATTTCAAGGTTCATATTTTGGTGATCTGTGTTACCTCTGTGATGCGTAAGAATGAAATCAGTAATCTAGGGTTGCCGCCAAAAATATTTTCAAATCTGTTTGGGGAAGTTAAAATATCTGTAAAAAATTACAAACTTTTTGTAGGCCTACATTCAGGTGTACATCAAATGCTAAAAAAAATTCGTTTGTAAGTTTAGTTGTCATAACCTACAAAAATGCTTTTTCTGAAATAGGCCTAGCAAAAGAACCCCATCTGAGCCCGGGGTAGAATTTGGCCCAAGGTAACTTTCCCAATCGTAAGAGGCGACAAAATGAGGCCGTCCCAATTGAACTGGGTTAGGATCCTGACTCCATGCAATGCAACATGTTTGCACTGTCTTTGTTATAGCCCCTATTAAGCACAATGTTTGTATCCTATTTACTATCTGTACACTGGTGTTCACAGGTCTGTTTCATCGAGCTATTTCTCAGAGTGGGTCAGCACTGAGCTGGTGGGCTCTTGTATCATCTGCGACGGCCGAGAATAGAGCCTTTCTTCTTGGTGATGCCCTTGGATCTTCAACAAAAAGTCCTGAAGAGCTGATTTCATTTTTAAGATTGCAACCTGCACATGATATAGTCAAATCAATGAGTCGAACGACTTTGAAAGAGGTATTGTAGGATTCAATGGAGTTGTCTTTGTCTTATTTAGGCTTTATTACCTTTAAGAGATTAAAAGAAAAAACAGTCCTGTTAGCTTTAATTTATAATAACTAGCCTACCTACTTTATTTTTCTTTTAATGTTTGGGCCTTCATTATTGACTGATTGAACCATCCATAATGCATTTTGTGGTCATCCTGTTGGTGTATGGGCGCTGTTTTGCACTCCCGTAAGTTCTTATTAAAATTGCAGATTTTATTTATACTATCTAGCAGTATTAAATATTAATCAAAATTATCAAGATAATCAATTTACAGCCAAATTTGATTGGCCTGCTGGGGTGGTCTTGTCTTACGGAAGCTAATGACCTTGCCCGACTCTCGTGGATGGCCCGTCTAACGAGGTGATACATGGAAGAACACCAATTACACGACTGGGAATTCCAAATAATCCACATTTCGGAAGATAATTTCGTTGTAATAACGTTTAATAATACCAAAGGGAACCAAAATTTGTTCGTTAAAATGGTCTTTTCGTAATAACGAATTTTCGTTGTAATGATAACGAATTAACATTGTGAACACAGGGATTCGGGCGAGACCACAAATAAATTTAGTTAAAATGATGATTTTGTTGTAAGGGCGTTCGTTGTAACAATTTTGACTGGATTTTATGTCAAAATTAGGAATGTCAAACGATATGAAATTCCATATCGATAATCGCAACAACAATAAAAAACTAGCGCGATAATATCGGCGCAAAAAAATATGGTCTCGATATTGCATTTTCAATTTATATTTCGATATACCGCTGCAATATTATGGAAAAAGCACTAATACTATTTAACATTGTGTCATATGTTCAATGGGTCCGGCACCAGGATTGTTGTTCTGTTTTAGATGGGCTGGTGGAAGGGGGGGAGGGTAGTGGTGGGCTGGTGGAAGGGGGGGAGGGTAGTGGTGAATAGTTTTCTTGCGGTTGCATCGAAAGAAGGCTCTCGACGGCTGGTCGGTGGTCGCTCAGCTAATGTGAGCAGGCGCCAAATTCAAATATGAAATCAAGTTGCCGCGATTATCGGGATATCGCACAGAATTTAATATCGATATACGATATCATCGATATTTATCGATATGCGATTATCCTTGACATTCCTAGTCAAAATGAACATATTTTGTGTCAAAACTCAAAATAAATGTCAATTATCTCTCTTCTTATTCTCATATGCCCGCAATTGGCCAATTTTACCATCATGGCGTAGTAAATATTTATTTATTTTTTTTTTTTTTTATTATATCTTTATTCACCAAAATGAGCTTGCGCTCTTTACAATGGTAGTAAGACATGACATGGTAACATAATGCAGTGATGGAAAGTCTATATCTAGGTTACATAAGAATTGGCATAGGGCCCCCTGCAACTATAGTTAATACATTTAAATTCTGCATACAGCCTTGCAGGACATATCTTATGGAATCGATTAGTAGCTATAGGATATAGACTTTTAATGTATAGAAATTAGACATATGAACATATAAAAAACAAAATTAAACGACAAGGTTAGAATATTATGAGGACTATTAACGATTATTAATGATGACTATTAACTTCATGATAAAACAGAAATTATAAATTAGATTTAAACTTAAAAGTAACAAGATTAAAAAAGCAGACAACATTAGAAATAGCAAGTTCTTACGTAAAGCAGATATAAGTACCCAGCAAATCAGTTCACTAGAAGCAGTCTCCCAATTCATTTAGTAATAGATTCTTTTTTACTTCTTTTTTAAATATATTTTGGCTAAGGCATTTCGTAGACCAAGGAAGATTGTTATAAAGGGCAAACCCCTGGTGGTTTATATTAGTACGGCCAAACTTACTGGTATTAGCGTTGTCTATAAAAAGATTATTCCTTGTGCGAGTATTATGTGTATGTTTATTCTTATTGAGTGAGTAATGGAGATTTGTAATTGAATATTTATTAATCATATTGTGGACAAATGTAAGAGTGAGATGTTTATTGATTAGTTGAAGAGGTAGAACGTTATGAGTCTTGTACATGTCTATACGATGTGTTTCCCTTGGGTAGCTAAAGGTATTTCGGATGGCTCTATTCTGTACAGTACACAAGTTCTTTAATTTTGCTTTGCATGCAGTGCCCCACACAATATTTAGATAGAGTAGGTGACTGTGAATATAAGAGTAGTAGAGATTCTTTAGGGTGGATTGGCAAATTACTATAGAGATTCGTTTTAGAATTGATGTCAAGGGTGATATTTTTTTTGAAACATACTCTATGTGTTTTTCCCATGATAGTCGATCATCTAGCATTAACCCTAAGTACTTGACAGTAGAAACTTGTTTAATCGGGGTATTATTGATTGCCAAATGCAGACTCAAATTTTTGTATTTTAGATTGTTGGTCTTAAATAACATGTAGTTAGTTTTTAATATGTTTAGTGAGAGTTTATTCAACCTGAGCCATTCGGCGAGGATGTTAAGTTAATGATCAAAATATTTTCAAATATTGAGCATTCAATTGCATATTGACGTAGCCCTATCAAATGTTTCTATCAGCCAATGGCAATTGATGACACCTTGATAAGTAGGCAGTTCTCTTTATTTATTATCATCAATATATTATAGAAATATAAAATTTTGATTATTTATACCGTTATGACTTTTTCCCTAGAGAAGACCACGTGGAGACATGTTTCCATTTGTGCCTGTTGTGGAGAGTGAAAATAGCAGTGAAGAAATATTCCTTGCAGATACTCCTCAAAATCTTATCAAGGCTGGTAGAATTCATCCAGTGCCATACATGGCAGGAGTCAACTCGCATGAAGGAATTTATATGTTAAAAGGTAATGTCTAGCCTCTGCCTATGTAACCAATGTTAAAAGTTACAATTAAATTACATATATCTCATCATCTATAAATAGAGCCCTGTTAAAATGGATTTGTTTCTTCCAAATTTTGCTTTAAAAATGGACGATTTTGGGATTTAGCGGTGTTATTATTTTTAGCTGTGTAAAGTGATACATTGTACTGTACAATCTACGAGCTACACATGCTAGACGTATTGTACTTGTTCGCGCAAAGTAAAACATGTTGGTAAAATAAATATTCTTATCTCCGCTGTGGAGGTTCCTCAAACAACACTTAGGGTTGTCGCTTCTCCAACATTGTATTTAAATATAGTTAGAACTATGGATGTGCGGGTAGTGATTTTTGAACCGGGTCGGGTCGGGTAGTGTAGGAAACTGAAAGTTAATACCAATTTATTGATTAGACAAGAATACTAGGGATGGGGGAGTAAAATTTACATGAGTTCGGGTCGGGTCGGGCCGTAAATTATGCCCAAAAAAATCGGGTCGGGTAGTACAGCACATTTTCGAGGTTATGATTGTTCAAAATTGTGAATTTCAAAACCAAGCTGTAAGATTGGGAAGCTTGAGAGTAACTGATATTTATATGAGGATGCCTTGTACCTTGTATCTTACTTTATTATTATTTCCTGATTATACTTATTTTAATGTACTTTGCATACAATGGGGCAATGTTAGGTGAATAACAAGTAGTCCACAATGTATTCTGACCATTTTTGATAGCACTCATATAAAAAAGATGGTGACCAAGACTATATGAATGCCAAAAATCCACCGCCCTCTTGGCGGAAATAGCGCAAAATACGGCGGGAAATTTAAATTTTCAAACACTTCGGAAATTCAATTCTGTTGAAGTTCATTCGGATTCAAATTTCGTGGATTCGTAAACCACAACATTTTATGTCACATATTGTGTCTAATCAATAATTTGGTATTAATTTCTAGTATTTTTACTCTACCCGACCCGACCCGAGGGTAGGCTACTTGAAGTAGGTACCCGACCCGAGCCCGACCCGAGTTCAAAAACAACTACCTGCCTATTGTTTGGCTCAATCTAATTTACAAATCAATAGGCAACATACAAAGATGAGTAATAACGATCAGTAACCATATTAGATAAAAAATAAATGCAAAGAACTATTTAAGTCAGGGTTGCCACCAAGTAATTTTTTAAATCCTCCGAAGATACCAAAAAAATCCTCAAAAATCCTCCAAAACACATTTATTCTGCCGTAACTTAGCATATTATAAAGTGTGAAAGAATATATTTTTTTTAGGTTATGCGTTATGCCAGATGATCTTTGAGAATTTACCTTTCCAATATAATTTATTAATTTATATATAAATAAATAATAAATTTATTTATATACCGTATATTTACCTATATATAGATATATATATTGGGGATGTCATAGGGTACCCGAATTACCCGGATCCAGAAATTACCCGAATCTATTTTTAGGATCCGGATCCTTATCGGGTAGTATTATTTGTATTAAAAAAAAAAAAAAAAAATACGCGACGATATTTTTGCGGCTACTTTCCTTGAAGCTACAGTGAATTCCTGCTTGTGGGCGTGGCCAGCTCGTCGCTGGTTAGTACGCGCTGTCATTACTGCGGGCGAGTTCTGTGAGGCCATATACACTTCCCCCACTTCTCGTTGTTACCAACGAGGCACAGGCAACGCGCTCTATTGTACACTAAACAAACACACACGTTCTGCAAAGTTGACGATAGAGGACGCTACTTACTACTAGACCAATAACAACGCTTCAGGTACCGCATTGGCTGTCTCCCACTCAAGCTCCACCCTCTGCTTGCGAGTATAGTACGACAACTTACAAAAAAACAAATGAAATCTTGATATTTCACACGTGTTTTGAGACATCGTGTCTGTGCTGCGGGTTCAAGTGTAAATTGTCAACTTTACTTTTTACGTTATTAAATCGTTCTTTATGGCGGGATTTTCAAATTATAGTAAATTTCACGGTTTTTACAATAATAGTAGAAAATCCGCCGATTTGGCCGTTAATCCTCATGTCCGCGAGGCACCCTAAAAATCCGCAAAAGAGGATAAACTCCGCAAAAACAGCAACCCTGATTTAAGTAAATATGTTTCTTTATTTACTATGTTGTTTTGCGACATACTCAACAGCTAGGTCATACGACGTCAGCCTTTTAGTTGCCTCTTACGACTGGCAGAGCTACCCTGGACCAATTCTATACACCAGGACCAGACGGGAAGAGTAAAAATACCTGTTCTCTCCTATTCTTGATTTATTTTAATTTACAGTACTTACATGTGTGTAATACATAAGGATTAGGTGTGAGAGGGAGCCAGAAAATAACTTCTAATCCTGGCTATATCTCCAAATCTCAGTGTTAAATTGTCAGCCCAACTTCCGTTCCTCCCACCCCACTTAAGTGCCCCCTTGGCACTTACAAAAGCATAATTTGAGTCCCAGGTGGAATTCTCTTTTTGCATTTTGGCTTTTGACTCATCAATTTATATTAATACTCGGAAGAACGATATTAACATAATTCATTGCTGTGTGTACTATTATAATGTAGGCATACTATCTAGATCTACGTGGTGCATACTATATTTTTTAACTCTATTTTTAGAACTCATTAGCGATCCCTTGCGATGGGCAACAGTTGACCAAGGGTTTGAAAATCTCATCTCACTGGATGTAAACGTGAAGCTCAACACAGAACAATCCCGATATGTTGCACAGAAAATAAGGAACGTTTACTTTCAAGGCAAACCAGTTTCAGATGAAACTAGAGACAGCTATGTTAACGTGAGTACCTACCTTGTTCGGGTACTGTCTAATTGATGAATGATGATATGATTCAAAATGTGTTTTGCTGCTTTGCGAGTGTTCACTGTGGCCAAGTTCGTCATTCTAATGATTTTAAATTCTAACGGATGCAATTGCAGTTCCGGACTACGGTACTGTAAGTTCTCCAATAAGGGTGATTTTCCTCTCAGACTCAGCAAAATGCATGACCACTTCTAGGTTGAGAAAAGGGTGAGGGTAGTGGTGCACCCAGGTTTTCATCCTGAGTAAGTTCTTTACTACAGTGAATGGCTTTTTACTAGGCTGAGATTATGTTGAGGTGCCTGAGACCGCAGTCACTAGAGACAAAAATGCTATGACATTTTTTTCCCAAATGCCCGGAAAAGGACTTGGGAGAAAGAAGTTATATTTGGATTCAGAAGGACTTATTAGAATATGTTTCGTTTTTTGTGGTGCTGATGAAAAAATGCTGCCCACCCTCCTTGGGTGCACTACTGGGGGAGGCAGGACCTCACATACACACACACACACGTGCGTGCGTGTGTGCATAGCCTCAAACGCTTAGTATGCTTATTACAATCAACAAATAGGAAAGTTATTTGGAGGATTTAAAAGGTTTTGATTGGTGGTTGCCATGGAGATAACAAGCTATTCAACAAATAAGTAGTTATTGGGACATTATAATATCAAACTCTCACTCAATGTTGTTTTCTGTGTGTTCCAGCTTATTTCAGATACGTGGTTTGGGTTTGCTGTAGACCGGTCTGTGAAAGAACATACTGAATTTTCAACTGCACCAGTATATTATTTCCAGTTTTCATTTGGTGGGCAACTAGGCTTTTTTAAAAATATTCTTGGAGCTAGTCATGTACCAGGTAAGATATTTGATTATTATTTATTACCTGTCTTTTGGTTGTACATATTTAATATAATACAAGTTTGTGAACTTGCTATTAGAAATGATATGAAAGTGCAGTTGGCCTAGTACATTTTAATACTGTATCTACAATTTATTTTATATGTTTAAAGCCGCTTTCATAGCAACACGGCAACACGTTTTTTTCCGGACCGGCAGGTCACGTGAACCAATCAGAAGCCTGCCGTGCCTACCGGTCCGGCACGGCCGTCTCACATAACCGAACTTCATCTTTTGACGTCCTCCGTGTCTGCCGTGTGTGACGTATACTCACACGTGACACTAGGCAGCCAATCCCGTCCTCGCTCATTCCTCCACGGCCTAAACCCGCGAAGAAGGAGCACGTTGTTTGTGTTTGTTAATAGTTTGTTTGTCACACGTGCATAAATGAACACTGATACACCAATAACGTTAGTTTAGGAAAGACCTCTTTTATATAATGTTAAACACAGAGATTATATAAGGAAAAGCCTATCAGAGAGAAGAGTTGGATGGAAATTGGATTTGCCTTTGGGTCTGACTGATGCAAAACATGCTAGACAAAACCCAGAATAAAAACCCGAAATTTATTTTAAGTAAAAAATATTTAATTCATGTGTATTACAAGTGCAAACACATTAGATTATAAGAGCGAAAAAGAAACGGATATGTTGGGGATATCGAACCCGAGATTTTTTGGTGCCAGCCGCGGACGCAGTCGTTGAGCCACGACGGCGGCTGAAAATTTGCAATCTTAATTGTGAGCTCATTTGGCCGTTTGAAGGCCTAGGGCTCCAGGCCTACTAAAAATAGAATTATTGCTTTTTAATGGTGTATTGTACTTCACTCATCCATAACTTAATTTAATTGATCACTTTTATCCTGAATATACCTAGGTAATACGATATTTAAGCCCTGACATTCTTCAAAGCGTCCGTTTTCCATGAAACGCATGATACTCTTTTGTCACTTTCGTCCGTTCCGAGAAGAGATAGCGCTCGAGTAGCTTTGCCGTGCTGACGTACACTTATGAAGAACTATAATAATTACCGGACTACCATGTCACGTTATACGGACGCACGGCACGTTAACCGTGTTGCTATGAACTAGGCTTAAGTCATATAATATATCTAAAATAAATATGCATTGTATTTATTATTTATTCATACAGTATATGTAAACAGTGCTCAAAGTGAAAATATAAACAGGTGATAGAATATAATGGTGACTAGTAGTTACAGAAAATATGCCTGCACTTGCTGATTGGGGGGGGGGGGGGGGGGTATAATTAATATGTATAAAACTCCAAGGGTCAAATGCATAGTCGTTTTCCTCGCGTGCTCCTCAACTCAGCCTTTCCTCAGATTCAAATTCAAGGAAACAGTTTAACAACACCTGTGCAATATAGGGCTGGGAGGAAATGTTTCATTTTGTAAACGTTTATTTTTCTGAAATGTTCGCATTAAAACGTAACTCCCCTCCAATTCACAAAATGATTAAAGAAAAGTGTGATTGTTCTCTTAACAAAATTGTTCAATGAAATAACACAGGGGAACGAATAAACGCATCATTAATGCATTTGTTTTGTAATTTATTACATTCATTTGTGTTCAACTGTCCACTGTTATGTTTCATCACAGTGCACGGTTAACCATTCGCCAAAATTTGTACACGTATGTTTTCGTGTGGGCGTGTACACGTTTACACGACTTATAGCCCTAGTGCATAAGTTCATTTTGTTGCCAGCACAATGCATACAGTACAGTCTCTATTTAGTGCCGTGTTCCAGGCAGTGTAGTGTGGGCGTTTACACGACTTATAACCCTAGTGCATTAGTTCATTTTGTTGCCAGCACAATGCATACAGTACAGTCTCTATTTAGTGCTGTGTTCCAAACAGTGTAGTGTGGGCGTTTACACGACTTATAACCCTAGTGCATTAGTTCATTTTGTTGCCAGCACAATGCATACAGTACAGTCTCTATTTAGTGCTGTGTTCCAAACAGTGTAGTGTGGGCGTTTACACGACTTATAACCCTAGTGCATTAGTTCATTTTGTTGCCAGCACAATGCATACAGTACGTCTCTATTTAGTGCCGTGTTCCAGGCAGTGTCTAGTCGCCATCACGTCTTCATCTAGCCAGCTATAGCTGTACGTAATTTGTAGGCTTTTGTTTAACTTTCCGTTCAACCGCTATCGACAGACATAAAAAAAAAAAAAAACAGAACAAAGTTACATTAAGGTCTAATGCAGATGCTCGCTTAACAATTTAGGCTTAATAATATTATTATAACCAGTGTTAATAAGTAGCGCGCTACAAGTACTGCGCTACTTGTAGCATGTTACTGTTTTTGGTAGCGAGACTGGTAGCGTGCTATATTTGAAAATGCGGTAAAGTAGCGAGTAGCAAGCTACTATATACGAATATTTGTAGCGAAAAATCGCCGCTACTCTATTTTTGCAATTTTGCAATGCAATATAAAATATAAAACCTCTTATAGACATATATTTGTGGCTTCTAAGTTGTTAATAACATTATTTTCATGAACATAAAAATGATCATTGGTTAGAAAGCCTAGATTTTCAAAGAATTAATTAAATAGCAGGTAGGGCCTACTCCTGGTGCTTTATAACAAATTAAAGTAGCTGTAAAGTAGTGTTACTACTTTTTTTGAGTAGCTGTACAAGTAGCGAGCTACTTACAAATTACAGTAGCCGAAAAGTAGCTAAGTTACTTTCAAAGATGAAGTAGCTGTAGCTTTAACAGTGCTAACACTGATTATAAAGTTCTAAGAAAACGCTCTTGTGTGACGCGTTGATAAGCGAGCGTGTCCATCTACGAACTTTCTGGCGAAAAGTTTTCCAAGCTAATAAAAACAACAATTAACAACAAGTCAAGAATGCGCATTGCAAAAATTGTTCTAATTTCCATAGCTATTATACTTTCCGACATTGTTGAATGCAGAGCAATGTGCGTTGCTAAGAATTTTCCTTGTAATGTTTTCAACGTGGTCCGCCACCGTTACTAACACTTATTGACAGCAATAGAAATGTAATTTTTGCTTCATATACGTATCAGATCACGTTTACATTAGTATATTTGTGACCGGACAAAAATTTACTATAAGATAGCCACCTCACATTTTGCTGTTACTGTACTGTGTTCCAGAAAAATATTTTCGAGTAACTTTTGTATAACTTTGCCAATATTTATCAGATCGCCATAAAGTGAACATATTCGTGACCGGAAAAATCTGTAAAAAAATATGGCTATCACCATTTTGTTTCAGAAAAATATTTTGCAGTAACTATGGTGTAACTTTGTAACTTTTCAAACGATTTTGCCTCAAAACTGTACACCTTCAATCCACATCGAGGCTTGTGGATGGTCGAAATTTCAAGTTGATCGGACTTTCCGTTCGACTGCTATCGACAGACATAAAAAAAAACAAAAAAACAAACGAAGTGCCATAAGAGTCTAGTGGAGACGCTCGCTTCGCTCGCTTAATAATGACGATATAACATCAAGATTAGTGTTGCATGCGAGAATCCGCCCAGACAGTAGGACTTGTCCCAAGTAAGAAATGGCCACTTTTCCACGCTGTGTTTCAACTTTCAAGCTATCAAATCTTGTATTTTTAGTTTTTACTGTAAACATGTATACAGTCGATTTAATTAATTGTAGTCAAGTCATTTACCTGTCACGTGAGAATTCCTTTGTACATCTTCTGTCATTTTTAAATATAATTCACGAAGATTTCACGACACACTGTACGTGTACGGCATGCACGCATACAAACCTAATGGAGAAACGCACATGGTGAAGGTTGATCAACAAAACTCGGCGACAGTGCTGCGATCTCTTATCTGTTGCGCTTCCCAATCCCACCCCACTTTGAGCATTGCATATCAATTAATAAGTTTATCATTTATTTATATTGTACAGTATTTACTCTATTAGTCACTGATTTCGAGTCTTCTTTGTTTTTAGAGTGTGATTACATTGTAATATTTGCATGGCTTCAGCTATGTCTAAAACCTTGTGCAAGTCTTATTGATATTCCCATTAAACACATTCCAATGTTGCAGGTGCGTGTCATGGGGATGAGTTGGGATACTTGTTCTGCATGAAAATGCTAGACTATGAGGGCTTTGACCCACAATCTCCTGAAATCATAACTTTGAAGAGGATGGTTAAAATGTGGACGAATTTTGCAAAAACAGGGCAAGTAGTTGTATAATACTGAACTGCTAGCAGTTATTAAATACATTCTTGAAAACATGCTTTCTAAGTAACCTATCAGAGATTACCTTCTAACTAACAAATTTATTATTATAGAAATCCAATGCCTGAACCAACTACTAGATTACTACAAGTCCACTGGGAGCCTACAACTTCTTCCAATATCAATTACCTTGATATAGGCTCAGAACTAGAACTGAAAAGTGGCAGAGTAATAGAAAGAATGCAATTCTGGAAGGAACTCTACGAAGAAGTTGGCACAATCTACCCCATCTGCCATTTGTAGGCCACTGTGCAAATTTAAATTAATCTTAGATGAATCTTTGACACATCAGTTTTGTAAGTATGTTTGTACGGTATTAAGAAAGCTACCTCCAAAGAATGCTAACTTCAAACATCAACAACACAATAACCTGCAAGCCATCCAGAACTCAAACTTGTGATTTGTGAAGTAGGAATACAATTCTAGACAACAGTATACTGTTTCAAAGCCTGCAGGCAAACACAAGTGCTACAGCAGAAGAATAGAGACGGCCCAATTCCGGCTCCAGACTGGACATGACCTGCTAGCCAAGCACCTACATAGGGTTGGGGTTTTGGAATCCAGCATATATGTAGGATGTGTGGGGTCGGAGAACAAGACAGGAGGCATCTCTTTGAGTGTGCATATGTAAAGGATGAAAGGGACAAAATGCCGGGTGGCATGGATCGAAAGGAACAGGAGTCCTATCTCTTCTGGCTTACCAGAAAATACATGATGACATGAGATGTCAATTGTGGGTATAAGAAAAGAAGAAGAAGACAATTCTAGGTAGGTAATAACTGAAGAAGGAATTAATTACTGGATTCATCAGTTTCGTGATTGTGTTTGATGCAAGATATATAAACGGAAACACCCCACTTATATGCAGGTATGGTACTAGTGTTGCAATATGAGTACTATACAAAGAATAATATATAAGAGTATGTATAGGTTCTGGGCTAGAAAAACAATTTTCTTTAAAAAAAATACTTAGGTAAGCGTAATTAAAGGGCAACATTATATTCACCAGCTCAGTTAATTACTACAAAAATTACAGTTGGCAAAACCCATTGGATCATCAAAATTAACATTGACAAGGGTATTCAATATTCAAGGCAAAAAACAAAAATCATGTTTTCCCAGTCATGAAAACTACGGATGTTGGTAGGTTTGTCCAAAAAAGTTCCTATCCCAAAGATAAAAAGGAAAAAAGAACAAAATCGCACATTTTGGGCCAATTGCTCAGCAATCATTTTTTGTATGGGAATAACATGTATAATTATTGGCAATTGCTCAACAATTATTTTTCGTATGCAAATAACATGTATAGTTTGCAATGACTTGCATTGCATGGCTATGTGGTTAGGTGGGAGGTAGGAGGGGCCTACCCGTTGGCCTACCCCCTACCTATATAAGCAGGGGCGGCTTGCCCGCTCGTGAGAGCTTAGACGGTCAGGGTAGATTGAAGACGAGCCGAGTGAGGCCAGTCTTGGTTACATGTTGTAGCGTGGCACGTGTATTTAACTAAGCTTTCGTGACAATAAACCATAGTCTGTATTTATATACATCTGTTAGTCATACTTTCATCCTAGTTTATCCCCACGTACTTGTTTCCCGTTACAAATTGAGGGCTCGTCCGGGATTCCGTTAGTGGGACAGTAGCGGATGCAACTACGGTGGGGACGCGTTAAACATAATACCAATTCAAAAACAGATATGGCAGAAACTAACGTATCGACTAAATTATTGTGTGAGCTGCTGGGCGTAGATGTACAGGCCGCAGCAAACAAGGAGAGAGTAGAAGAACTCATCACAGAGAGACTTTCGCAATCTAAATCTAAAATAGGAGAACAAAAATCATGGACCGCTAAATTACCTTTACCGAGCTTCGAAGGGCACTCGGATCTCAAAACACCGAACGAGTTCATCGGAGAGATCAGACGTTTCGGAGCGTCTCAAGGGTTGACAAACGATCAACTATTGCGCCAAGTTATTCCGGTTGCCTTGTCTAAACACGCCCTACGTTGGTGGAACTTCAGTGGAGGGTTCGAGGAGTGGGACGCGTTTGAAAAAGCTTTACAACAAGAATTCGGGGCGACCGATTATACTACGTTGCTGCGGCGGGAGCTAAATAGTCGAACCCAGCACCCCGACGAACCGTTGTCCGCGTTTGTGCAAGCGATTGCAGGATATTACGACCGATTAGGCGAAAACAACAGCGAAGAAGAGAAACTTAATCGCGTATACCAACAAATGCACCCGGAATTCCGCAGATTAATAAACCGAAATAAATTCAACACTTTAAAAGAACTTGCATCAGCTGGCCCCAAATTACAGTCAGAGATACTTCGAGATAGATTGTATAGACCACCCCCACCCGTCGAATATTCAGTAGAACCAGCTTTGGCTTGGGGCGGGAGAGAGCGGACGATACAGGCTGAGACGTGCCTTGTTAGCGCCGACCAACCAGGCAACAAACCAGTTGATGGCTTATCTCGGGACTTCCGATCATTAGGCTTCGCGGCGCTGGACCCATTCATGTTCAGTCATGTACCTGCGTGGGCCCCAGCTCAAGTGCAGTGTTATCAAAATGCACCATCGGCAGACAACCACTCACCAACCCCTAACAACAATAACCGACGGGATTGTTGGAATTGCGGGAGCAGATTTCACTTTTCTAGAAACTGCCCCGACCGCAAACAGAAACAGTCAACAAGGGAAACCGAGCCAAAAAACTCGTAGGCGCAGCTACCACACACCCGGCGACTCAGTTTGTGATTGGTAGTTGCGAAAACGGTGAGCAAATTCCTTTCCCACTCTCTTACCCAACAACTCGATCAAATCCCTCCAACTCAATTACACACATGAGTTCTCAGTCAAGGGACGCGTGCGCAGCCTCCGGGTATGCGTCGGACCTTGGCGGGAACTCAAGCACTCACACGAGCTCTCGATCAAGGGACGCGTGCGCAGCCTCCGGGTATGCGTCGGCCCTTGGCGGGGGCTCAAGCACTCACACGAGTTCTCGATCAAGGGACGCGTGCGCAGCCTCCGGGTATGCGTCGGCCCTTGGCGGGAGCTCAAGCACTCACACGAGTTCTCGATCAAGGGACGCGTGCGCAGCCTCTGGGTATGCGTCGGCCCTTGGCGGGGACTCAAGCACTCACACGAGCTCTCGGTCAGGGGACGCGTGCGCAGCCTCCGGGTATGCGTCGGCCCTTGGCGGGAGCCCAAGCACTCACACGAGTTCTCAGTCAAGGGACGCGTGCGCAGCCTCCGGGTATGCGTCGGCCCTTGGTGGGAACTCAAGCACTCACACGAGCTCTCGGTCAAGGGACGCGTGCGCAGCCTCCGGGTATGCGTCGGCCCTTGGCGGGAGCTCAAGCACTCACACGAGTTCTCGATCAAGGTACGCGTGCGCAGCCTCCGGGTATGCGTCGGCCCTTGGCGGGAACTCAAGCACTCACACGAGCTCTCGATCAAGGGACGCGTGCGCAGCCTCCGGGTATGCGTCGGCCCTTGGCGGGAGCTCAAGCACTCACACGAGTTCTCGATCAAGGGACGCGTGCGCAGCCTCTGGGTATGCGTCGGCCCTTGGCGGGGACTCAAGCACTCACACGAGCTCTCGGTCAGGGGACGCGTGCGCAGCCTCCGGGTATGCGTCGGCCCTTGGCGGGAGCCCAAGCACTCACACGAGTTCTCGGTCAAGGGACGCGTGCGCAGCCTCCGGGTATGCGTCGGCCCTTGGCGGGAACTCAAGCACTCACACGAGTTCCCAGTCAAGGGACGCGTGCGCAGCCTCCGGGTATGCGTCGGCCCTTGGTGGGAACTCAAGCACTTACACGAGTTCTCGGTCAAGGGACGCGTGCGCAGCCTCCGGGTATGCGTCGGCCCTTGGCGGGGACTCAATCACACACACATGTTCTCATTCGAAGGACGCGTGCGCAGCCTCCAGGCATGCGCCGAACTCCGAGGAGAACTCTAACCGTTCCTTCACAACTTTTCCCTCCAACATACCTCATAATATTGCTTCATCCACCAGTGGTCGAACGCCAAATGCAAATAAAGGTGACATTACTCTGCCCGAGTCCGTGGTTGTTCGGGGGCAAGGTAGTGGCACAAAGAACAGCCCGTTCATTGCGGTGACGTTATTTGGGGAGACTTTCCTAGCCCTGCTGGATACCGGGTCGTCGATCAGCTTGGTGGGAAGTGACGTCATCGAACAGATACGTCGGGCGGGGTGTAGAGTGCACGAGGATGCGTCGGACATCCAACTCGCCACGGGGACAGCTCGTTGCACTGGAAGAGTGTTAGTCAACATTTCGTGGAAAGGGGGGGAGAAGAAACAATGGTTGTACATTCTCCCCGGGCTGTGTAAGCCGGTTATCTTAGGCAGAGATTTCCTTGAACAGACAAACATGTCCATTCATATATCTGAAAGAGGGTGGACGATCGGCACGGCGCCTCAGGCTGTTGTTGCGTTCCAGAAAGTGAGCGGTGAGTCAAGTTGCCATCTCGAGAGCGAGACAAACATCGCAGGCAAAAAATTGGTCGAATTGTTGTGCGCGACTGTAACGTGCCCTCAGGGTATTAAGAAACAGCTGGTGACAACCCTCGAGAGTAGGGCAAGTGTTTTTAACCTGAGGCCTGGGTTCTCAGACTTGATTACTCATGAGATTGACACGGGGGATGCCAAGCCCATCCGGTGTGCTCCACGTCCGATGAATGAGAAGAAGAGAAATGTATTAGACTCATGCATTGAAGACTTACTACAAGATGACGTCATTGAACCATGTACAAGCAGTTGGTTGAGCGCACCAGTTTTAGTACCCAAGAGTAATGGGGGGTATCGGCTTGCTATCGACTATCGCGGTGTGAACAAATTGACAAAGCTTGATCCCCATGTTATGCCTAGAACAGATTGGGTATTAGCTCAATTAGGTAAAGCTAAAATAATGACAACTTTGGACTTGTCTCAGGGTTACCATCAGATTGGCGTTGCGAAGGAACATCGCGCAAAAACAGCTTTCCTCACACACCGCGGTGTATTCCGATATAAGAGAGTCCCGTTCGGATTAAGGGGGAGTGGTTTCACTTTTCAACGGCTCATGGACTCTGTCCTTGAGGGAGCCACATACAAATATGCTATGACGTTTCTGGATGATGTGATTGTCTATAGTGAGACATGGGAGGACCACGTGATACATTTAGCCGATATCATTGATCGACTGAGCAAAGCGGGGCTCACCATAAACCCGACAAAAGTTCAAATTGGGAGACAACGGCTAGCCTTCTTGGGTCATATCATAACACCAGGGTCAGTCTCACCCGACCCATCCAAAATAGATGCAATCTCTAACTATCCAACACCAAAGACGATCAAAGACATTCAACGGTTCTTAGGGATGGTCGGCTACTATAGAGATTTTATTCCTATGTTCTCGACAATCGCGCTTCCCCTCACTACCCTACTAAGGAAGGATGTTGAATGGACTTGGGCCCACGAACAAGTGAAGGCGTTTGACGAATTACGACAACATCTCACATCGGACACCTGTTTAGCATTACCAGACATGAACCGTGAGTTCCGCATTCAATGTGATGCATCCACCGTTGCTATTGGGGGTGTTCTGTTACAACAAGGTGAAGATAATTTCACACGGCCTATAGCATTCGCGAGTAGAACGTTAACCCCGGCAGAGAAAAACTACAGTATTACAGAACTCGAGGCGCTGAGTGTTGTAGACTGTATACGACGTTTTATGCCCTACATCGAGATGTCACACTTCATCGTTGAAACTGACCACTCGGCGCTGAAACAATTGTTTGGTTTGGAAGATCAGTCAGGCCGCGTAAAGAGGTGGTCCATGCGCATCATGGGGCTAGATTGCGAGATAACGTATCGAAGGGGGACAACTAACCTGGTGGCTGACGCACTATCAAGGACAGAAATTCCGGCGGATTCAATTGAAGCGTATACACCAAGGTTAGTCGATGAGTTGCTGCCAATCGACGATCCTGCTTACATTAAACAGTTAGTGTTCGATAACAGATTTCCGGCAGGTCCAGTAGACCCATTGTCATTGCGTGAGGTCGCTACTGTCACGTTGTCAGACCCAGATTTAAGTGACCGACACATGTGGATTGAGGCTCAACGTAAAGATGAAGCTTTGCTTCCTATAATAAATGCAGTTGAAGAGGGTAATCACAAAGATAAGGCGCTGATAGTCGAGAAGGACGGGCTATTAGTGCGATACCTTCCCTCTGATCGGGACGACGAAGCGTCTGGAGCATCGACGTCATTTAAAATAATAGTCCCACTTGGTGTAAGAAAACACGTTTTGAAATTGTTTCACGAGAATGCACTTAGCGGACACCTGGGAATAACAAAAACCCTCGCGCGTTTACAAGACCGCTACACCTGGCTTGGAATGCGGAATAATGTCGCACAGTTCGTTAGGGGTTGCTCCGTATGTCAGCAAACAAAGCAGTCGAACTCGAGACCCGCTGGCCTGATGGACAGCAAGATAGCGCGCACGGCTGGTACACACGTTTCAGTCGACTTCATCGGCCCGTACACACCATCCACAGAGAGACATAAGTACGTGTTCGTGATTGTGGATGATTTCACGAAGTTCGTGGAACTTTATCCATTACGGAGAGCGACGGCGCAGACGGCTGTGCGCTGTATGGTAGATTATTGTTGTAGATTTGGTTTTCCTACGGCCATTCGTTCAGACAATGGCTCCCAGTTCGCGAGTAAACTATGGACTGATGTCTGCTCAAAATTAGGCATTAGAGCCAGGTACATAGTCCCCTACAGGCCGCAAGGTAACCCGGCCGAACGCACCAACAAGTCTCTCAAGCAATGTATAGTGGCTTTAACGGAAATGCACAAGACGTGGGATAAGTTTCTTCCTGAAATAGCGTTCGCATTACGAACTTCGGTCCACGACTCCACGAAGTACTCTCCGGCTTTCCTTACCTTTGGTAGGGAACTTAGGTTCCCTACGGACATCCCTCGGGACTCGCAGCCATCTGTGGGTCACGATTTCCATCAGTCGGCAGAACTCTTAGCGGAGAGATTAAGAGTGGCTGTCAACCTAGCTAATGAGAATGCGGCAGAGGCGCACGAGAGACAGCGCAAAGTCTACGATTGCCATCGAACCCCGGTACACTATGATCCGGGACAGTTAGTGTGGCGTAATACCCATGTTCTGAGCGACGCCAGCAAGGGAGTCACCAGCTCGTTAGCTAAGAAGCGAGATGGGCCGTGGAAAGTTGCAAGTAAAGTCGGGAACAATGTGTACATGCTTGTGGACCCGAGTTCGGGGAAGACTGTCGGACGGTACAATGTTGACCAACTAAAAGCTTTTACACCCCCACCCCCGTGGGCCTTGCCACCTTCCGGGAAGGACATCAGTCCCAACACACACACGGCGGACTCCGAGAATGATGACTCATCTCCCCCATCCAACCCTTATAATCTCAGACCGAGGAAGTTGGTAGCTACCCCATCAGTCACATTCGTTGGTCCCACCATGGCAACACCTGAATGGAACCTAGCACCGGTAACCGTGTCCCCGGTTTCGTCGATCTGGCGGGAAGGCCGATCGCAAGTGGGCGCAGTGCACCGAAACTGGAGTCGACGCCGGGCCCGAGCGAGAAAGTGGCGAGCCATGCCAGCCACTACCGTCACCGACCACAGCCAACCACAGCCACAACCATCCCTCCGGCAAGGTTCAAAGCCCGAAACGAGGATATCCGAGTGGACCGACGACGACCCCCTGGACCGACCTCCCACCCCCGGGAGGACAGTACCGAGGACGCCCGGGCGAGACCTGAGTCCGCCTCCCCCCAAGGAACCGCCGGGAGCAACATCAGATGGCCCCACAGACCAGCGCCCTGCCGACGACGTCCACGCCGAGGATGAGTACCTGAACATCGACCTGGACCCCTTGGACTTCGTGTTGCCTGACATCTGGGGTGAAGACGGTCGCGATGACGTGTGACCTCCGCTAATCGTTTTGTATATTAACGTGTGTTTATTCTTATTTAACGTAACTAACCAGGGATTATTTAATGTTTTATTTTTGCGTGTGTTCGTTCGTAAAGCTTCTGTGAATTTCCGACGGTTATGGCATGCTTTCGTGCACGCTTTCATTTTATCTTATAATTCATTTTTTCATTTATTTGTATTGTATTTGTTTTATCATACGACGGCTTGTTTCATATAAGACGCGACGCAAGACGCTGGACATTTACGATGATCTATCTTGTGCATCTGGTTTTTTGTGTATTGGTTTTATGATGTTATTGTGTTGAGTGCATACCATGTGTTAGGTGTAACTTATGTATTGCTTATGTACCTTATGTGTAGCTTATGTGGCATGTGTAGCTCATGTCTTGTGTGATTTGTAATCTGTGTAGTTCTTTCCATTATTTTCAGTGTCTAGATGTGTAACTTTTAATTCTTTTTTTTTATTTTAGGTTTATGATTTCACTTTTTTCAGGGGGGGAGTATTGCAATGACTTGCATTGCATGGCTATGTGGTTAGGTGGGAGGTAGGAGGGGCCTACCCGTTGGCCTACCCCCTACCTATATAAGCAGGGGCGGCTTGCCCGCTCGTCAGAGCTTAGACGGTCAGGGTAGATTGAAGACGAGCCGAGTGAGGCCAGTCTTGGTTACATGTTGTAGCGTGGCACGTGTATTTAACTAAGCTTTCGTGACAATAAACCATAGTCTGTATTTATATACATCTGTTAGTCATACTTTCATCCTAGTTAATCCCCACGTACTTGTTTCCCGTTACAACACACACATACCGCGCCACAGGACAAACGACTACACATTGTCCATGCTCTGTGATATTTCTCTCAGTACTATAACCAAAGATTATACACTCCACCGTAAATAAGTCTTCTATGCGCAAGATCTGTTTTCTTTTTGCCAGTATTATTAGTAAGTTATTTTACAAAAGATGGCGGTTCTAATCGCTAAACTAAATGCGTGGCAGACTGTTTGTTCGGAAAAAATACCGTGAAACAGCATCGACTTATATCTCATGAACAGGTCATTCAAAATCGCATTACGCACATTTAATTTCGAAGCTTCGTGACAACATGGTGACATCTCGTTGTGAGGTGTCAGGATATACTTCTATATAGTATCTCTGCACTAGATACTATGTCGTAGTGTTGCAACGCGAGGCACCGGGTGTGCGCGACAGTGCTGCTGTCTGCGGTCTGGCGCGGTACCTACTACTCGAGTGCGTGGGAGCAACTTGTGTATGTCTGACCACAGACCATAGTTAGGAGCAGTTTAGTCGCATCTGTGTACTAGGGGGGGGGCAACTTAACGAGGAACACTTGAGGCACAGATAACTAATTAACTTGAGGGAAGGTTATATTATTGTGGTGGAAACAACACGTGAGCGCTAAGCTGTGAGCCTATCAATGTATTTAGAAAGCGCTGGCGTCATAACAGTAACACTCAGTTGCAGCGGCCGCGTTTCACTCGAGTCAAATGTGCTCGGATTTCATTCAAGAATAAACAACCACAGTGTACGTTTTGTAAGACTCGTTGAGAATTAATTTAAAATTTAAAAGTAGTTTAGAAACACAAAAAACACGCCGTTGTGTGCATTCATTTCATTTCGACATCCGCCATAACCACGCAGAATGCAAGACACATGAATGCTTACAAAACGACGACGACGCAAATATTCCGAGAGAAAAATAAAATATTTATTATTCTGCAGAGAGGGTCGTGAAAAATATGAACTGCATGAGGATTCAGGAGGGGGGAGGGGGGGAGAGAGATAAAGGGATGGTACAGCTTGGGATCACGTTTGCAACCACCTCAGCAGTCCCCATATTGTGTACTCAGTAGGCATAACAATCACGTCACAATAGTATTGAGGTGATCCGAGTATACAACTGTGGCAAAGGGTGGATGTTTGTACACGACTGTACAGTTGACTCGGTAGGTGAAAGCCAAGCCGCAATATTTACACATTTCGATTTGAACATTTTTAAAGGTCGATAAAACATGTTTATATAAACAACATCAAGCTTGGTTCAATAAGACATAACCCCTTGAGATCTCATCTGTTTGCATATGGTTGGTTTGAGCTCCCCCTCACGTAAGACCCAGAGTTATTGGGGCAAGAGACAGAGACAGACAAAGCTCTGTTTGTGTCTCTAGATTCATCTTTTATCCGAGCATAAAATAAACCCTTCTTGTGGAAACGATGTCGCAGGGAAACAGGCTGAGCCAGATGCTGCGTCTTGCCTCGTTGCATTACATACATCACTTACAGTATAATGTAGATACATTCTACATACATTTTACAGTAGAATGTAGATACACAACGAGCAGATGCGCGTTGATAAACGTAGAAAAAACGACCAAAAAGGAATAACCAAATTCATAAATACAAGAAAGTAAAAGATAAAAATTGAAATATAATAAAATGCATGGATTCAAAGTAAAACGAAATACAATTAATAATACATCGGGGACAAAAATCAAATGAATGCATTGACAGATTATTGATTGTGTTTAACGACGTCGCCCGAATCAGATCCATCCCCCATACCGGGGTCAGGAGGGTTGGGGGGGGCGTTCAGGGGGCGGCATGAATGACCGTGAGAAGAGAGTCTAGGAATGATAAGGAGGAAAAGTGAGCAAGATTAAGATATGCACGAGGGCCGTCCTTGCGTGCACCGGTCACAGGAACCCACCTCGACCTGTGCATTGGCAGTTAGATATAGAAGAACCCCATATCGAAGTGAAACAGCAATCAAGTGTAAAATGAAGATAGTAACATAAGGAGTATCGACTGAATGTCAGACTCCAACGCAGTAGCAACGCGTGCTGGCGTACTTGTGTGCTATGGACCGGGATGACATAAAACGCAGTGACAGCTCGCGTATAACATCCAACACGTCACCACAATACAACACTCTTGCATTATTCAGCAGCGCATTGGATGTAGCACTCTTCCTGTGTAGCGCCTATAGCCATTATGTATGTTCCTGTTGTAGTTGTTGTAGGTTGCTGTTGTAGTAGTAGTGTAGTTGTGATGTATCTCCTATACCTGATCGTTGATTGTAGTTGTTCCTAGTAGTAGTAATGGAAGTAGAAGTAGCCTAATTATTGGCACTCGTAGGTATTGCTTTATGGTATTTCTAGCTACTAAATGTTTAGTGACTGTGATAGTTAAATGGCAGTGTAGTTGCTTATGGCAAATGATTTGTAGCCAAGTAGCAGTCGTGATTAGCTAAATGGCAGTAGTTAGCTAAATGGCAGTAGCTAGATAAATGGCAGTAGTTAGATAAATGGTAGTCGTAGTTATATAACTGGCAGTCGTAGCTAGCTCAGTAGCAGTAGTTAGCTAAGTGGCAGTAGATAGATAAATGGCAGTAGTTAGCTAAATTGCAGTAGCTGGATACATGGCAGTCGTAGTTAGCTAAATGGCAGTAGTTAGCTAAGTGGCAGTAGTTAGCTAAATGGCAGTAGTTAGCTAAATTGCAGTAGTTAGATTCATGGCAGTCGTAGTTAGCTAAATGGCAGTCGTAGTTAGCTAAGTGCCAGTAGTTAGCTAAATGGCAGTCGTAGTTAGCTATAAGTGGCAGTCGTAGCTAGCTCGCTGTTTGATGTAGATTGGCTAGCGAGGGTTAGTTAGGTTGGTGGTAACTTGCAGGCTCTGTCGCCAGAAGTGGTTGGTTCCGAGGCAGCGGCCGAGGAGGGGACAGACTAATGGAGAAGCGGCACATCGGAGCGTTGGCCCGACTGGGGTGGTTGCCGCAGTTGCGTAACACCCGGTACATGCGTGCGGGCCGGGCCACGTTCCGCAGAGTGGGCAGGTCACCCGCGCCAAGGTCAGAGGTCACCCACACTGTCGTAGTGTCCTTAGTGTCCTTAGTGTCCTTAGCTGTGTGTGCACGTAACACCCGGTACATGCGTGCGGGCCGGGCCACGTTCCGTAGAGTGGGCAGGTCACCCACGCCAAGGTCAGAGGTCACCCACACTGTCGTAGTGTCCTTAGTGTCCTTAGTGTCCTTAGCTGTGTGTGCACGTAACACCCGGTACATGCGTGCGGGCCGGGCCACGTTCCGTAGAGTGGGCAGGTCACCCACGCCAAGGTCAGAGGTCACCCCCACTGTCGTAGTGTCCTTAGTGTCCTTAGTGTCCTTAGCTGTGTGTGCACGTAACACCCGGTACATGCGTGCGGGCCGGGCCACGTTCCGCAGAGTGGGCAGGTCACCCGCGCCAAGGTCAGAGGTCACCCCCACTGTCGTAGTGTCCTTAGTGTCCTTAGTGTCCTTAGCTGTGTGTGCACGTAACACCCGGTACATGCGTGCGGGCCGGGCCACGTTCCGCAGAGTGGGCAGGTCACCCGCGCCAAGGTCAGAGGTCACCCACACTGTCGTAGTGTCTTTAGTGTCCTTAGTGTCCTTAGCTGTGTGTGCACGTAACACCCGGTACATGCGTGCGGGCCGGGCCACGTTCCGCAGAGTGGGCAGGTCACCCGCGCCAAGGTCAGAGGTCACCCACACTGTCGTAGTGTCCTTAGTGTCCTTAGTGTCCTTAGCTGTGTGTGTAGTAGAAAGATGTACTTTACATAATATTTATGTTCCGGTAAGGTATCTTATCTTACAACTATCAAGGCAAGACATCTATATTTCATAAAGAAAAGCAACGTTTTGATACTAAAAGATTTGACCTTGAGGTCATATCTTCGTCTAGCCCAAACACTGTTAAGTTGGGATAAAAACATCTTCTTCTTTGTCTTGATAGAACACTAGAAGCACAGATAACAAATTCTAGAAGCTTTTTGGCAACAGCAAATACAAATAATGTTTTATTTGGTCAGTGGAAAAATATCAAAATGCTGCTGGGCCCGTGCTTTGAGTGGCATTATAGATGACGCCAGTGGATGGGAAGTAGCCTAATCTCCCGGTGACGTCACAGCACGGGAAGCCTCCTGACTAGGTCCTCTTCCAGTGACGTCACTACTGGCCAGATCTTGGTGAATCAAGTACAGAACTAAACCAGTTGAACTAGACAGTGCTAGACAATACTCTGTCCCGAAACAACCTTACAGATGCTTTCGTCATGGACGAGGGACTTGTGGCCAATCAGGTCGGCCACGAACCACTCGTCTGTGACGAAACCATCTGTAACGTCTTCTGATTGGCTGTCTGATGTGACGTTATGCGCGTCTCATTAGCCCGCGGTATTTGAAAGTTGATCTTCCGACCAGTGAAACATCTAACGACGGCCCTGGGGACGGTCAAGTGATAGAGCGGCCCTAGCGGGTCTAATGCATGTTGCGCAGTTGTCACCAGATCCTTGCTCAGTGACGTCATTTGCAGTGACGTCATGCGCGCAGTGACAGAGCGGCCCTAGTGGGTCTAATGCATGTTGCGCAGTTATGATCGCATTCATGCCTGTATGGGGTGCTCGCCCCTTGACTCCGCCCCTGGACGGAGCGTGTGTGGTGTGGAGCTGAGCGCGTGTCGTGAGTCACGACATTTATCGTGAGTGTGCGTGAGTGTGGACTTAAAGGGGTTCTCACCCGCTACACCAAAAAAATATGTTTAACTAAGGCCGATTAGCTATGAAATTAGCGACTAAATGAAAAGAAATCGGGTTCACCATAACCCGGGGAAAAAATATCAAAGTTAGTGATTTTCGAGCTAGGTCCCATCGGCGAAAATCTCCCATAAGAAATAGCATTGGGACGACCTGTATGCCTTGGGACCTTGGAGGATTCTGCTCCAAAAAAAAAATGATGTAATACTTTTCGCTGCGTCTTTCTTTTCTGCGTATTTCGTATATTTTGGTTTTGTAATCGGATCTTCCGTTCAGGTACAAAATAAAGATGTGTAATCGGGTGCTCCATTTCGTTTTGAGCGTTGCTGTGCGTTGCTGTGCACGTCGAGTCGGCGGGTGTCGACTGTCGAGTTGGTGTCAAGTAAGCCAAGCGAGAGAGAGAGAGAGTGAGAGAGTGAGAGTAGTAGTATTGGGAGGGGAAATAGTCAACGCATGCACAATGAACGCGGTCTGCTATGCGGTGTCGAATGGAGTACACCAAGGCCGTCTAGATATATCGCTTCGAGTACACTCGCACCAAAATCCGGCTGACACCAACAGTCGCCGCGGCAGTTAACCAGAAATTTCATTAATTAATAACAATTCACAGGTTTCAACTTACGATGTTTAATGGTTCATTATCGATTGGTGTGGTGCAGTAGATCATATGGTAAAAAATAAATCTAGCGGGTGAGAACCCCTTTAATGGAATAAGTCGTGAGTGATTGTGCAAGATACTTGACTCACGCGTGAAACGTGACACGCGTGATTGTCACGTTATCCAATTTGCTAACAATTGAAGATTATATCATCTTTTCTCAAAAAATGTTTTTAAAAAAATCTGGTAACAACTTCGTTCATTCATTTATTGCCATTTGCTTCTCAGTCTCTCCATGTTCATGTAAATGTAAATGTAAATAACAATCATGTTAACCATCCCTGCGTTTAAGTCGTGACTCGTGCGTGACTGAATATGATGTGTGATATGGCGTGAGTGTGTGAGAAAAAATTAATTTCTAGCGTGAGTGTGCGTGAGCGTGTAGCGATAATTCCCGTACGTGCGTGAGTGTGCGCCCGTGATCGTGACCTGGCGTGAGTCAAGAGTCTGACACACGTGTGGTGTTGCAGGGAGGATCCCGCAGATGGGCCGACGCCCCAAGACGACCCCCCCGTCTGGCCGACGTCGTCCGACCCTGAGGGACGCCGCCTTCTAGATCTCGACCCTGAACAACACCTCAACAATATTATCCTCAGAAAGTTCTATTATGTCCACTAGGCCCCCTAGACTAGATCAAACTCTTGTGCAAAAATGTAGGGTTGGACGCATCACTCATCGACCCATCTATTCGCTTCGCTCGTTCGTCGTCACGATGAGCCTCGTTGCGCGGACATCATCTTCGCGCTGCAACTGACACGTTATCAAGGTTGGGCTGTTTCTTGCGCTTTAACTGGACATTCAAAGAACTGATTTCATTTCGACGAAACGTAAACTATATCAAAATTGAAACTATGAACATATCTCTAATTCAAAAGTAGGCTCTGATAGGCCTTGCATATCCCTTGTCTAGTCAATCATATCACTGTTGGTCAATCAGTTGCTCGGCAAAATATTATATTATATAGTATTAAATATAAGATCGGTGATGAGTGTATTGAAACGGGTTTAACATTTAAAAAAGTTTAATAATTATAATACAAAGTCAATAATATTATATTTTCAATCAAACATTGATAAAGAAGCGTATTTTCAAATCTATTTGGTCCAACCCTACAAAAAAAATATACAAAGTATAAGATATATATAAAAGTTTCTAAAAAGTCTCCGTTCTAGAAACGGTCTCAATGTTTACGATTTGCTGTGCAAGACATTAATTAATTCCATGTTATTATTGTATGTTGATTTAATGTGCCCAATATATGTTGTGGTGTATTGTTTCATGTATATGAGCTTCATCTTGAACAGTCTTCACATCTCCAGACATGAGACTGGCTGTCTAGCTGAGACACTAGCGCTACTCGGTCAGGGCGGGAGAGAACGCAACTAACAAGTCAAAGGTGGTTGTCTGTGGTCCTTGGTTCTGAAGAAGGAAATGGTTGTTTATTGTCAAGGGGGTTGAGAGGGGAGGGTGTCCTAAAGGTGGGTGTCTGTGGTCCTTGGTTCTGAAGAAAGAAGGGGTTGTTTATTGTCGAGGGGGTTGAGGGGGGGAGGGTGTCCTAAAGGTGAGTGTCTGTGGTCCTTGGTTCTGAAGAAGGAAGGGGTTGTTTATTGTCAAGGGGGTTGAGGGGTGGGGGTGTTCTGAAGGTGGTTGTCTGTGGTCCTTGGTTCTGAAGAAGGAAGGGGTTGTTTATTGTCAAGGGGGTTGAGGGGGGAGGGGGGGGGGGGGTCCGTGCTGGCAACGCGACACTAGAAATCATTCACAACGTACACGAAGTAACAGGCTTATTATTGTGTGTTTCAAGGTAATAAGTATTGGTATGTTACCTCTTGTTCGATCCCAATATGCATTACGAAGCTACAATGTAATTTATAGAAACAGTGATGTTCAAAATCGATCCCATATTGGGTTACATCAATAGATGCCATGGTATAGGACAAGTATAGGGCCAATACTATATTCTGGCATGAGAGCTTCTTGATATAGAAGGAATTATAGACTCTATAGAGGGCGTTTTAAAGTGCTATCACCATGAATAAGATGGGATCACTGTTAAGGCCTACGCACAATTGGCATAGCGCAAGCGTAACGGAACGTAAGCGCAGCGCAAGAAATATGAACCAATGTTATCACATGGCCTCGTCTCCAACTGACACAAGAGCGCATGGCGCAGCATAACGGAGCGCAAGAGTTGGTTATATTTTATATTTTTGCGTTGTGCTTGTGCACGACATAACGATCGACCAATAGGAATCTTGTTCCAACTAGACAGCTGTGGTCTCGTCATACTAGCTCTGTCAAATTAGTAATTGTTTTTAGTATATTATTACGTGACTTTCGTTTGTATCAGACTAGAGCCCTTTACCGTCACTAGCCTTCAATTTCAATTGATAAAATAAATTAAGAACAGATGTTACCTCTTCATTCTCAAGTGTGCACTGTATCAACATTATATAAAATGAAACTGTTTTACAAGACTTTGACTAGGCCTATCGCGGATAGAATTTGTTGAATGCGAGGTAGGCCTAGGCCTAGAATAAAACGGATACAATATAGGCAAGCCGTTAATTATAACTATATACGTCTTGTTTCATGCCTGTGTATGCAGGCCAACCCTAGACCGATGATAACAAGTGGCAATATTGAATTTGTAGTATGTCCCTAACCTCAAACCATGGCGAGTGCAGACGACTAGACAGCCAAAACTTGCTTTGCGCTGTGGTTGTGTTACGTGAATTGTGCGTTGGCGTCGGCCTTACGTTGCGCTTGCGTTGTGTTTATGCTTGCGCTGTGCCAATTGTGCGCAAGGCTTAACACTGTTAATGTTCAGTATGCATGAATGAAGTACTATCATAGTACAGTAGGACACACTAGTAAGTGTGTTCTGACATGAGCAGGGGTGTGGCCTGGGTAGGCCTACTCACAGTATGCATGAAGTACTATCATAGTACAGTAGGAGACACTAGTAAGTATGTTCTGACATGGGTGGGGGTGTGGCCTGTACTTACAGTTCGGATATGTTGATTGGGCAGCTCTTGGTTTGAATCCCGGTGCTTGATATACATGGAACGTTGAAAGGACAAATCCACATATCTAAAATCACACATTACAGTAGGTATATAATAGGCCTGTAGAAAAAACTAGGTTTTGAAAATAATTAGCAAAGTTAAAAAATATCACACACGTATACACATACATTGTAAAGTGCGATGACTAAAGAGCCCCTCACCCCCTGTGCAACGTTTGAGACACATATGTTGTGAGTCGGGCGAGCAATATGGTCTGTCAAAGAAGTTAGTTGTCAAAGAGAGAACAAGTGAAACCATAGACAGATAACAGGTGGTAAATGTAGCGTTATTATCAGAAAGTATGTAGTCACCGCTGGTCGGGTTGTTGCCTGGTGCATCATGGGAAGTACCACAGTATATGTGTAGCAAAGAGGAGAAGTACCGACATAGAAACAAGTCTTGTTTTCTACGGCCAGACCGCTAAACAATCAGTTACCATCGCGCTTTGCTCGCCATTGAAATGTTGGTGATATTTGGAACAAAACTATTGCTGCCAATTGACTTACAATTGTTACCAACTGCTCGAAAAACTCAGTTCCAATACAAACTAATAACTATTGCCCGATTTCATGTACCACTTGATAAGTTCGAATGAAATGAATACCGGCTTCAAACTTCTCACCCTAGGCTAGTTCCCACGCAGTGCATGGTCAGCAGTTTACTTGTAGCAACGTGGTTTGCACAGAACAATCCTCGCAGCTAATGTGGGTCTGGAGTTGTTGAAACTGTTCGGGACGTTGGATTATTTTGTGTAAAAAGTCAAATATCAGTATTATAATATTATATTCTCCGTTATTCTGTGTGTCTTTGTCTAAGTATCGATGGCAACATCGCATTTGTCTAAGTGTAGGTGGCAACATCGCCTTTGTTTCCCGGAACAAACGACAATAAGTTGAGATATATATTATTGTATAGAATGGAAGTAGATACATGTCTGAGGATTGTTTCTAACTGACTATAATATGCCTTGGTTATATTATTACAATGTGAGATTAATGACAATAATTGTTATATTGTAGATGATTTACTCAGAAACATCCATACCAATAACCAGAACAACACTAATCGTGATTGAAAGTACCTTTTAAGATTTCACTGTAATTTTCAAGATGTCTATTATCATAATAGTGATAGTGTACTTTACCTGCAGTATTAACTATTAATTGTAACGATACAGTCTACCATTTACAATAAAGTATACCTTATGATGTACTGGAATTGCTTCATATTCCAACTTCTTCCATTATTCCCATTCCATGACCCCAACTGACAACTTATCAATAAATGAATCATGGAAAGCCATGTTATTACTCAATGACGCACATACTAGTGTGGAGTCGAGAAGACGCATGACCTACGCTGACGCATGCCTTTGAATTAGCATCGAACACAATAACACAAATGCTAGTTCGAAATTATCCAAAGGCCATATCATCTACAACGGTTCGATTCTCCAAATCATGGATTAAATTAATAAAAAAGTATTCAGCAACAACAACATTTGAAAAACAAAGAAACATTCATAAGAAAGAACACTTTAAAGATGACATAATATTCGTTTGTTTTACAATGTGACAATATGAACAGCTAGGAATCGAGAGTCGGAGGACTTACAACCTTTGTCAAGTCTTAATGCAGTGTTCAGTTGAACTTACCCCTCGCCCCGAAGAAAGCAACTGTGCGGTTGTGACTGCAGGACTGTCAGGCCAGCAATGCCGCGTGTATCTTGGTTTGACACAAGAATGTAATATCGTTGCTTGCGTGTTGTGTCTTGGAGACTATTTTGTATTGCGCATACCTCCTCCCTCACCACATTGTGCTGCGTCTCTCTTGGCCGCGGCTTGGAGACTAATATACTGACCCTATATTGTATTGCGCATACCTCCCCTCTCACCACACAAACACTACACATGATCTCAATGCAATACGAAGAAACCCACGACATAATAACAGCTCTTCAACACGACGCAAGAAAAGTAGATAAATCCAAGGTGCAATAAAGTGTAGCACTCATACAATCAAAGTATTAGTAAGGAAATGTTTCGCTATTCCTGTTCTATGTGGACACACTTTCAAGAATAAAGGGGGTGGCGACCAACTCATCCATTCCTGGTTCCACCACTGGACAAAATATTCCATTGTGTGTTCGATTAGTTAAGATTTAGCTGAATTGCAAGCAAAGGGGCGAACATACCCGTTATTTTGTTAGGAGGTATTTATAGTCTAATCTAAGGGTAGGAATCACTTTATATGATAGTGGCTGTATAACTAAGGCAAAGGTTTATTTAGTTCATGACTGATTGTCTCGTTTAGTTTAAACACCTGTGTGTGTCAAAGTAGACTCAGCATTTCACAGTAATATTATATTCGAAAATGTTGGTCGCCGTGTTTGTTCGTTCAGAATCTCTGATTAGCGGGGCTAATCGGAGTTTAAAAAGTTCATAACATCGGGCTCAAGTAAGTCACCGGGACCCGTATTCACAAGAGTTCCTAAGCCTTTTCTTGGTCTTATGTCTAAGACCAGCCTAACTTTGAAGCTCTTGTGAATCCAGGAAAATATCTGAGAACAGACTTTAAAACATATTATTAGAATGTTCATTGTGTCCTCGTTCCCACCATTAGTAACTTCTTCATGTGACCTCAGTCTGGTTTTACGGAGGTCCAAAGTTAAGCCTGTCTTTGATTTAAAACCAGAAAAAGACCCCTTGTGAATCCGGGTCCTGGGCCCTCATTCCAGAACAGTTTTAAGCGGTTGCATTCCCCCCTATTCCGTCACCCGAGCACAAGTTGCAAGCGTACTGGAATAAGGGCCCTGACAAGCGCCACATCAGATGAAGCTGACGTCCATCCTATAACAGGGACAATACAGTACACAACACATACAGGGTTGATATCGAACCGGTGACCTCCCGTATCAGAGCTCCAGTGCGATGGTTCTCTCAATCAAGCCAGCTCGCGCTACCTATTGAGGAGCGACAGAACTTCTAGTCGATGCGGACGGAGTTACCGGCCAAACTGTCGCGGGCGGAAGTTGCAGCAGTTCCATGGTTTCTCGCCAGGAGGCGACACTAATCTACTTCCATCATCGTCGGTTCGATTCCTGTAATGGCAATCCGTTCTAAACAAGACGGGGTCTTCCTCTGCCCTTATATATTCGTTTCCAGGAACCTAACTAGTAGTTACTCATTTTTGAGAATAAAACGGTATTTACACACTACACTCCTACCTATACTATTAATAGTGGCTTTATTTTTCCTTTTTTCTTTTACATGTGCAATCAGTTTAAACACACAGTTCAAACATAAAAGAAAAATATGATGAGACAAATGGGCGAATTTAAGTATAAAAATACTTCTCTTCCAATTGACCCTACTTACAAGTTAAACAATAGTAAATGCGTTAAAGTAACTCTATCATTACTCTATTGTTATACTTAATAACTAGACAGAAAAAACTTAAGGTATATACACTTTACCAGTTTAGTTTACATAAATTTATATTCTTAAAGTTAAACTAAACTAAACTTAAGTACTTAGGCCTAATTAAATCGGAACTAAGACTGAGGAAGGCAAAAGGCATAAGGTCACTATATTATATTCATTAACAATTCATTAGCATAGACTACTCTACACTCCTCCCTATACTAAACTACACTACACTCACTACTAATTTCAAAACTTTCATGTCATTTAATTTTAAAAAAAAAATCCGTATTTAATTTCCCCAACCCATCCAGCAGGCGGTGATTGAGTCGACCTCTAACAGGAGCGTGTGCAGATTCAAGGTCACAGATAAGATGAGCAGCTGAGACAAAACACGTCAGCCAATGAGACGTCTGGGGGGCGTGGCCATCATCGTCTCGATCACTCTCACTTGGTGTTACCTAATCCTTCGCAGTTAGGCACAACACTATAGGAGAGACGATTACGAGACTGTTAGTAACTATAGTGACCTCCCAGACAATCATATTTCTCTCAAAACAAGAATACGATCTAGTATAAAATACTCTAGGCAATTGAGAGCAAGCTGCCCAATGGTTTTATTTTATTATATCAACTAAATATCTTGTAAATAGATCAACGCTTCAAAATCTCCCACGTGCAATCAAGAAACTAACACATTTCGGGCCTGTGCGCACCAGACCCCCCCACCCCCCTCTCCCTCCCCCCTAATATTTCTAGCGCCAGAAGTGATATTAGCAAATACCTGCACTAATGATAACCGTACATGTGTAAAACGTATGTGTCATTATTTTAATGTATCTAGAGAATATATGTTTAGCTAAATTTACATTGCCCCCCCCCCCCCCCCCCCCAATTAAAAAATGACATAAAACCGTTTGAATGATTCTCTGTCCTCTAAAACTTCATACAACAATAAAACAATACAACAATACACGTAGCAATTAAACATTACGTTTTAAATAATATTTCAAGGTTCATTGATACTTACAAACAACAGCACTTTGACTTAACAACTTTCATTATTGTTTATTGTTGTACAAGTACGTGAACATTTAGATCAACATGCCCCCCTCTGCGTCCGAGGTAGCTCTGCCTGTCGTAAGAGGCGACTAAAACATATACATGAAATAGTCATGAAAGCCGAAGCAGAGCTTCAGCTCATGCGTGAGTGTGACGCTATTTCATTGTGTATTGAAGCACCGACATAACTATCCCAAGACGACTGACAACCATGCCGACCATGAAAACACAAAGCCAAGATGAGATTGATAGATTAGGGTAGAACTAAATGTCAGATATTAAACTCTGCAGCCTGCGCCAATCTTGTTTTAATTGGCGCGTCTGTGTCCGCCCCGTGTCCAAGCATGAAGATGGATGCAAATGAGGCTCAGGTGGGGCAGCGGGCTAATGGGCTGGGTTCCCGCGCGGCCACTTTTTGCTCCCGTCGCGCGCCAGCCGCGTCACGCTATTTCGCAACAACCGGATCATTGGGGGAACCAACGGGCAGGTGCAATCCTCTTCGGAACTAAATAAAAAAGAAACAGATTTGAAAAACATGTCAAGATTTAAAGATTTTATGTTCTCTGTATCGCTCGAAATTTTAATTTGGATAATTATCATATTATGGCGAGATGGTGCGCGGGTTTTTTAGGGTTAATTATAGACCACGGTTTGGGTTCCAGCTACGGTGGACACTGTTTGGCACAAAGGTGGAGGAAGACTGAGAGTAATTATCTTGGTGGAGGATGGGGATGAGACAAGGTGCAAATATTATCAGCGAGGCATTGACTCCTTGTTTCAGCTTGCATGTCTCGACTAACGACCGACACATTATGGTGCGAGAGCTCGAGAACTAGAGGATATCTTGATGAACAATCAAATATTCGTTCTTGTTGTGTTTCTTTGGATATTTTGGACGGAAACGAAAATGTGGATCTGAATAATCCGAGTCTGTCCAAAGTCCATAGACAACAAGATTTCTTTTCTCTCTTCCAATAGATTTTTAATTTGAAATTGTTTTGCGATTTTGAGGCTAACTCGACCACTCAAAATAAACCAGATGCATTCTGGGAGCAAGAAAATAGTAGTTTAGCTAGCAATATTGTACACTGTTGTTAAATCATCAATGGCGCCGTAAGAAGGTCGCTTAGCACTTAGCAGAGCTACATACGTTCGGAAAATCCCGAACATTACCTCTTTTTATGTCCAACACTCCTACAGGAATTTCGCAAAATTATGGGATATCCTGAATTCTGAAAAAACGTAGCAATTTATATAAAAAAAAAAAGAAAACCTTGAAAGCATTGTTAAATAGATGTACAATAAATGTAAATGTAAAATAGAAATCTAAAATCAAATGTATTTTGCCCTGAAGAGTGAGGACTAAATAAGAATTCTTCATCAATCATACAGTGTAAATAAAGAGGTAGGTCTATGTAGGCATAATGTGTAACAGTGTAATTGACTTTTAATTTAAATTATATATTGCTCTAGTGACTAGTTAGTTTTAAATGTTTCATAAAAATAACTCGAACACACAAGTGGCTGATATCGTGAATTACTCTGAAATGCGTTTTAAGCCCTTCCCCAAATAATCGAGGCCAAACAAAATGGCCGGGGTCTGGGGCTTTGCGCCTAAATATATAGTAATAGCCCCCAAGACCCGAGCTAGTCCTGTGACGAGAATAGTCAACAGACCGCCGTGAAAGTGGTTTCATTATTAATTTAATGAGCTACGATTATAAACATTGGTTTCAAACAACTCTCCATTATTTCCTCTGTTCCGGCGGTTCTGGCCAGTATTCCATGAAACATTGTCGTCAGCTACCGGTTGCATGTTGCATGTTGCATGTTGCATGTTGCATGGCCTGTCTCCATTATTTCCTCTGTTCCGGCGGTTCTGGCCAGTATTCCATGAAACATTGTCGTCAGCTACCGGTTGCATGTTGCATGTTGCATGTTGCATGTTGCATGGCCTGTCTCCATTATTTCCTCTGTTCCGGCGGTTCTGGCCAGTATTCCATGAAACATTGTCGTCAGCTACCGGTTGCATGTTGCATGTTGCATGTTGCATGTTGCATGGCCTGTCTCCATTATTTCCTCTGTTCCGGCGGTTCTGGCCAGTATTCCATGAAACATTGTCGTCAGCTACCGGTTGCATGTTGCATGTTGCATGTTGCATGTTGCATGGCCTGTCTCCATTATTTCCTCTGTTCCGGCGGTTCTGGCCAGTATTCCATGAAACATTGTCGTCAGCTACCGGTTGCATGTTGCATGTTGCATGTTGCATGTTGCATGGCCTGTCTCCATTATTTCCTCTGTTCCGGCGGTTCTGGCCAGTATTCCATGAAACATTGTCGTCAGCTACCGGTTGCATGTTGCATGTTGCATGGCCTGTCTCCATTATTTCCTCTGTTCTGGCGGTTCTGGCCAGTATTCCTACTAACACAACCATACCATGAAACATTGTCGTCAGCTACCGGTTGCATGTTGCATGTTGCATGATGCATGGCCAGTCTCCACTATTGTGCCTGTTTACACTTGCCAGGCAATATTATATTCTTTGTTATTCCTTTGTTCATGCCTCTAACCCAAATCATTGCGTCCAGCTAACTTACCCCCCTGTTTGGTTTAGTTTTCTCTCATTTGTCACTCGGTCTATCACGAGAACGAGTTCTTCAGTATTATTCGATTTATATAGAATTTTTCAATTTGAGGATTACACGTGTTTCTCGCCTCACAGACGAAACCTATGTGTAACCTTTATGGCATATGAAGGATATATTTTGGTTTAAAAATATAATGGTGTAAATGTAATGAATTAATTTAATTTTGAGTTAGTTTATTTATTACAGTTTTTCTTCAGTGTGAGCATTGGGCACATACTATACTATATATCGAAAATGCTAAATTTGCAGTTATAAAAACACACGGCCGGCTCGCTGAAGTCAACTGGCGATTGTAATGGTGCAAGTCAAGAGTGTTTTGAGCCTCCAACCGTGAGCTGCATCTCTCACCGGGATAAACACATAAACATATTGTTATGCACAGAAACATTATTGTATTTAAATCTGGAATTTTATTATTTTCGATGCTGGTACCACTCTTATTACTGTCGTTTGCAGTCTTTGTGCAATAATTTATAAGAGGTGTTCAAATTAGTTATATAAGGTCCACCCCAGCCAACACTTCTATATACTTATAGTAAAATAATAAGCAAAACTCCCTGTAGACTGGTAGTAAGAAACATGTCACAGGCAATAAAATAAAATAAAACTATTCATGCATTCACATAACAATGCTATCGACATCACGTACAGGTTGTAAAGCCCCCCCCCCCCCCCCCACACACACACATGGATGCTGTAATCAGTGAATAAGTTCCATGTTTTGCGGTTCTCTTGCATACTTTGCTATATATGTAAGCACGTATTATCTTTCTTATCAAATAAATGTAACTACTGCAATTAAATGTTTTAAAGTTTTACAGGCCACAATGCCAAAGCATTTAACTGCTTATAAGGTAGGCCTATATATGTGTCGAGTCAAATGTTAGTGAGGGATTCAATACACCCGGGACACAGATTCGACGAGACATGCTGCTACTTTGAGTTTCGGTGCAACAGTTGGTTTTTGGTTAGTGAGAAAATAGTATTTCATGATATATAAACACAATGATGCGTAACAGCAGCACACATAACGAGACAGGGCACAAACTGTGAGTGTCCTGCTATTCTATGGCTTACAGCATTATACAGGTTCCTCAGTGACGCATACAGCATTATACAGGTTCCTCAAGAGTATAGATAAAAACACACAGGAAGGATCAGGAGTCTTATTTCTACCCAGCTTGACAAAGAGAGTTATGCAAATGATGAACAGTATTAAAGTTTCAAATGCAAACTGCAAAATATGTTTTATTAAGTTTAACAAGTATTTAAGGCACAGAGCATTACACTCACAATACTAGTTTCAACTAACTAAACTATAAAACTACATTTTGAAAGACAATGTGAGCTATTGTACAGGTGTTTCCTCCTCATACTCATGAGTTAGATATATCTACAACTTTATTGTACAGTATTATTGTTCATGTCCACAACAATCGTATCACAGCATTGACAAACCAACACGTTTCCAAAGTTCTTTGTTCAATCTCTCATACAACACTTACAACAATACTTGAAATACATTTCTACTCTTTTGGGAGAATCGCCTGATTTTGTTTAATTGTCAGCAATGTATGTTTAGTTGAGTTGATCACAAACCTTCTTTGAAAACATCAAGTGTCAAAAGAGATCAAGTCCAAGGATAACAATGGATCAAATAGTTAATATCCAAACTTAATACAAGTATTAATCAAATTGTTTTCTTCTATACCCAAATATTAACACGTCTACCACTTTACTCTTTAATACGTTTAAGACGACTTTGTACATTTTGAGATCATGTTGTATGCACTGAGCCAAATGAAAGTAACTACAAAATAAAATACATTGTCACTACAATATCTGAAATACTTAAACAAATAACTATCATTAACTGAATCAATACTTAAAGAGTGCTTTGAGAGCAGCAAAGAATTATGCAAATATACACAAACTTTAATAGATATTACAGAGTAAGAACAAACTCATGTCTTATGATGAGTCCCATAGAAACATAGTGACACAATAATCTATAAAGAGGTGCATTATATACAAGAATGTGGATGAAAACAATCATACAATAATGTTTGTATACAATTATTCATCCACTATCTAACGATATGAAATTAAAGCAATCGATACCATTAACACAAAATAAATCTACATAAGCATAAGCCTATCAATATCATATACGACATTTATAAAAAGAGTTCCGAAATAAGTTTCAATAAACAAACTTAATGCACGAGGAAGAAAACAAGTAAACAACTGTTTGTCAGTTGGAGATCAATGTAAACGTTCAACACTTCACAGGACGATATGTTTTAACATGTTGCAACATTCGGATGTCTACATGAAAGAACGGCTTTGAAAATTCACATCTATTATAAAAAATATTTACGTTTTAAGCCATGACATTTATCTTTATGTTTAAAAAAATATATTTTGCAAATATTTGAAAGAGGTATTTGGGTAATTTGCTCATCCTTCGAATGTATTATACAAAAGTCATGTTTTCCCGCCAAGGCCAAACGCATCGTGTGTTGGTTGTGTACATGGAACTCTTCAAAATGTCCGCCTATATCTTCACCAGGGCCTCCACATGGAGAGGTCTTCAGGGTGATCATTGCTCTCCTCCTGGGGGGGTCGGGGGGGCCCGTGGGCAGGGGGGGCTGCGGGGGGCTGGCCCGGTACAGTCATCAGCAGACCCGTCAGAGGCCGGGAGAGATCGTGAACACTCGGGGTCGACGAGAGGACGACGCCATGTTGGGACTCCTGGAACACACGTCACATACGTCATTACACGTCACATACGTCATTACACGTCACATACGTCATTACACGCCACATACGTCATTACACGTCACATACGTCATTACACGTCGTATATGTCATTACACGTCACATACGTCATTACACGTCACATACGTCATTACACGTCACATACGTCATTACACGTCACATACGTCATTACACGCCACATACGTCATTACACGCCACATACGTCATTACACGTCGTATATGTCATTCATAACACGTCACATACGTCATTACACGTCACATACGTCATTACACGTCGCATACGTCATTCATAACACGTCACGGGTAGGTTTCAGTCATCGGGGTATTGTGAAATTTGATAATATTATGTGCCTCGACCTGTCTAAACCAGTAAACTAAAGAATGCTTAATGCTTTTATATTTTGTTATTATTTTCGTTATAGTCAACTTAAAACTTGCCTCTAGTAAGCAGAGTGGAATTGATTTAAATCAATTGATTTAAATCGTTGATTTAAATCAGATTTAAATCAAATGATTTTTTTAATAAAAATCATTGATTTAAATCGACAAAGAAAACTTACCAGCATAACGAGGCATATATCTCATTTTCAATTTCCCTCGAGGACCATGATCGCATATTATATGAAAAATGAAAATTTATTTGTTTATTTCCTGTCAATTAGTATTGTTTGTTGGCAATTGCAATTTACCAGTTGATTATCCCTTTTGTGAAACACTTCTTATTGTTGATTTAAATTTTAAATCAATTAAAATCTGATTTAAATCTAAAAAAATAAAAAAAAATCTGATTTAAATCAAGAAATCGATTTAAATCAAATAAATCTGATTTAAATAAAAAAAATCATGATTTTTGATTTTTTTAATAAAAATCAAAAAAATCATCCACCCTGCTAGTAAGCTCTAAGCAATATAGAAATAAATAATAATAATAATAATAATTTTTTTTTTTTTTTTTTTTTTTTTATTAAATCGTTTCACACATACGTACAATATGAGAAATTGTTTTAATTCCCACTTAACCACATAGTGGTTTGTCAGTGGGACAGTCATATAATTAAAGTGCAGTATGCGGACTGGTCGTGACACACAAAAGATATAATTTATGATATATAGTTTATGTAATTTAAATATAATTTATGGTTAAATAGAAATACAAAGAGAGTAGTGAAATACAAGAAATAGCATAGATACAATAAGTGGTTCGTTCAATCATGATTATATATACAAATATAAATTTACCATGACTGATTCTCTAAATAATTCAAATAATATAATCTACATTGCCGTTTAATAGTTGACAATTTGTCTGCGTATAATAGACCTCCTGGCAGTGAATTAAATACTCGTGGTACCACAGACTGCAGATGACGATCGCCGTACTTATTGTGTGACAAAGGCACAATGTAATGTCCCTTTGTCGCTGATCGGGTGATTTTCGAATGTATGTAGGGTCGTTTGTAGGTTGAGTCAAAGAAATGCTTAATTATTAAACGGTAATTATATTGTAAATCAACAGGTAAAATAGAATAGAAACTGTAGATGAATGGAAAGTCTGGTTGAATGTTATGTGTACTGCGGAGGTAAATCAATAAGAGTATACTTTTCTGTAAATTTAATAAGTTATTTAAAATATACCTTGACGCGTTTCCCCAAGACAGAATAGCATACGATATGGTTGCCTCCACCAGAGCAATATAAACGACTCGGATCAAACCAAAAGGTAATATTGATTTTAAATTATATAACTGGTATGCACAAGAACGAAGTTTTTTACATAGCATATTAATATGAGACTTCCAAGAAAAATCCTTGTCTACTAAAACTCCTAAGTACTTATGTTCAAGCACCGATTCAATTTGTTTTTGACAATTGCAAATATTACCAGATTTCGATTTTAGTGCCATATTATGAATACAATCTATTGAATGAAACTTTATCTTTATTTCTGTGTTCCTATCTTTATTAAGTGGCATACAAATATGCACGAATTTAGTTTTTGACGAATTGACAACTAAAGATTTATCATGTGTCCAGCATTGTAAGTTACGGAAATCATCATTGATATAGATTGTAGCTGTCGCGAGATCTCTGTGCACTGCAACAATTGCTGAATCGTCAGCAAAGAAAAAAGCTGCACACTTTTTAATTATATTCCCAATTTCATTTACGTAAATTATGTAAAACTGTGGTCCCAGAATAGAACCTTGGGGAACTCCTGATTGAACGTTTTTAATGTTACTAAAAGTTTTCCCTATTTTCACTGTTAATGTTCGGTTGCTTAGATAACTATTGAACCATTTCAAAACGTTGCCTCTAACTCCAATTTTTTCTAATGATTCCAAAAGTTTTACGTGACTTATGGTGTCAAAGGCTTTCGTAAAATCAACAAACATTGCAATAACATGTAAGTTTTCATTAAGCTTTGTATTTATTAAATTTGTGAATTGAAGCAGGAGTTCCTCAGTACTTTTTCCTTTCTGATACCCAACCTGCTTATTATTTATTATTTTAAATTTAGTTAAATAATTTATGAGACGGTCAGCTATATAACGTTCTAAGATTTTCTCTATTACTGATAATATTGCAATTGGACGATAATTTGAAAAGCACATATGGTCATTCTTTTTATAAATTGGCCTTACTATGGCCACTTTCATTTTTTGTGGAACCTTCCCCTCTTTGATTGACAAGTTAATCAAATGCGCAATAACTGGAGAAATCTCACTTTTTATGTTTTTAATGTCCAACACCCTAATTGCATCGAAACCTGGTTGTTTATTAATATCTAAATTATCAATTATTGTCTCTACTGTGCTTACTTCTACTGGAGGCAACCACATTGATTGCACATTAGTTTTTATACTATCTTCTGGCCCGCAAGATAAATAGCAGTCATGCGTTACGTCCTCCACCTCCTGTACGAAAGTGTCAGCGAACTGGTTTGCTATATATTCGTGAGTATGTTTTTTGCCTAAATACTTGTTTATTACTACATCAACGGGATCTTTGGTTTTCCGTCCTGATACTTTGTTTATTATATTCCAGGTTCCTTTTATATCATCTTTACTTTTGTTAATCTCTTCCCTATAATAATTCACCTTAGCTACTTGCAAAGATTATAAATAATCTTTGCTACTTGTATACTTTTATTGACCTTGTTCCTAGATTTTTTGTAATTGTCTCTATATAATCTTTTATTTGGATTTAATGGATTACAGCTCTTCCACTGATTAAATAATTTGTCTCTGTTTTTCATATTTTGGAGTAACGCGGGTGTTAACCATGATTTTGGAGTTTTATTTCTACTACGCACATGTGAAGTATATTGTGACCTTTTGTAACAACTGTCAAATTCGTTACATATTCGATCATAAAGCTCTTCACAGCGGTTTATGTGCAACAAGTTTACCCAATTAACATATTCCAATTCTTTTAATAGTTTATATTCATTTAAACGTACAGTTATGTTTTCTGTCAACAAATCGTCTCTGTTACTTAAGGTTCCAACGCCAAGTGATGCGAGTGTAAGATAGTGATCTGAAATTTTCGATGTTATTACCGCAGCTTTAACTTTTCCTTTTATTATTCCACGAATATAGATGTGATCAATACAGCTAACTTTTAATTCGTCTCGGACAAATTCTTCTCTTGTCGGAACGTGTATACATTTTAAGTATCCATTTAATGCTAAAACACTTTCATAATTCAATAATAATAATAATAATAATAATAATAGTAATAATAATGATAGTAATAGTAATAATAATATTAATAATATTAATAATAATAATAATAATAATAATAATAATAATAATAATAATAATAATAATAATAATAATAATATAATAATAATAATAATAATAATAATAATAATAATAATAATAATAATAATAATAATAATAATAATAATAATAATAATAATAAAAATAATATTAATAATGACGATGATGATGATAATAATGATGATAATGTAGATAAGATGGTGGAGGCGCCGGGTACCTTGGCAGGCGGCGGGCTGCACGAGTGAGGCGTGTAGGGCGCGGGGGACACGGGGGGAGAGTAGCACGACCTGGACGGTGCTGCTACCTGTACGCTGAGCGGCCCAGCTACGCACTGGCCGAGGTGAGACACTAGACGCCTACCCACTCTAGCGTCGAGACCGGGAAGCGAGAGAAGGAACTGGCAGGCCTCGCTGGCGCACTGGCTGAACCCGGCCTGAACAATACAACGTCACAACAATAAGCAACACTTGAGATTTATAGGCACAGGAAATTTAGAACAAAGAATAGTTATGACACATACGAGAAAAAAACATTTTCAAAATTGATCTAGGATAGACATTAAATAAATAAATAAATAAATAAATAAATAAATAAATCTTCAATGACAACAATGTAGGTCTACAACAATAAAAATTAAAAACTGATTTTCAAATGATGTGAGGGTTATTATTTTTTCATTGTTGTCATTGAAGATGTAAAGGGTCGTGATTACCTCAATCTTAGGGTCCTGGATCAATTTTGAAAAGGTCTATTGGTGAATAAGGGGAAGATGTAAAAAATCGTGATTACCTCAATCTTAGGGTCCTGGATCAATTTTGAAAAGGTCTATTGGTGAATAAGAAGCAAGTCACCATAATGAGCAAACGAAAGAATGTCACACGTCCATGGGAGGGTTTCTTAAATGTCTATCACTAAAACACATCATAGATTAATTGACATTTAACAAAGGCTATTATTACTAAACTAACAGTCTTTGTTATTGTTGTTTAAGAGTTAGGCAATCATGCTGACAGAATGGACCATAGTTCCATAAAAAAATTAAGATAGATTAATTTAAACCTGTTTTTTTTTATATTGTCTATAAACTTTGGCATCAACATAGATAGGCGAAGTGAAGGTCCAGCTTTATCTAGAGTTGATAACTTCATCGCTAGGTAGGAGTGACGAGTATGACAGTGACAAGTACGGTACCTGAAAGCGGTGAGCGTCCTCCACAGCGTCTCTTGGTCGACCAAGGCTGTGAAGATGACGGACAGTCAGTTCCAAGATGTCCGCCTTCTCCAGCTTGCTGACATTCTCACCCTCAGCCTGGAACAAGACGCCGCCATTAGCTCCAGCAATATTACCAAGCAATGAGCAGTGTTATAGTGAGTAGGGATAACCACGATTTATCCCTGTGTAAAATAGAATGGCATTACCTAGAAAATTAGGAGCTCTTTCTTGTGAATGGTTCTTGGCGCCAATAAGTATTTTCTTTTTTAAAATGTTCTTATTTAATTGTGAAATGACGCAATAACACATAAGTTAAATGAGAACATTTCGAAAAACAAGTTACTTATTGGAACAAACTTAAAGGAATATTCAAAGAAATTAGAATTCTTGAGAGAATTTTATATTTTGGCTTACTATTTTGGACAATATTTGAACCGACAGAACTTGGATTAATTTCAAACATGTGTATTTCACAATCAACTCTGTGAATGTTATTACGATTCCCTATACAATGTGAGTGCGGTCTGCTATCGTAAAATAATGGAGAGAACGTTTGTTTTTTATGAAGCCATCCTGATTCCTGAAATGGTGTAATATAGTCATTCTTCTGTTTTGATACGTTTTGGAGCGTCTATTAAATCAGGGCTGGCCTACCGAGTTCCCATCAAACCAGCCTCGCCACAACGAAAAGAAAAAGAAGAAGTGTTGGTTAGTGAGATTTATTCACAAGCTGTCTTGTTTCTTTTGGTCCGAGCAATGCCAGGTAGCTACTCGAGCAGAACTCTATTTGTCACGGTGTTTATCCTGAACCCACAAACAACAACAGCGGGACGTGAGACAATCAGCAAGGCGGTGTTTTTACCTCCCTCCGTGTGTACACAAAACATCGAGCATACTTCCATTGTTGTCTCGGGTTCAACGAGCACGTACGGAGATGTCCGAAGTGCACGTCTTCGTCAACCAATCACATCGTTGTTATTACGCGGAGACGTGGGTGGCATGTTATTGGTTAGCGGCATCCGGAAATAAATACATTGGTAGGCCTACCCAAGAATGGTAAATTCAATTTTTCAAAACTTTTTTTTTATCGATACAAATTTATTAAAACCAGAGTTTACAAAACCAGCGCTGACTGAGATTTAACTCTCGCATTCCTTATGAAAGATTGCATTTAATTTTCACTTTACTGTATCAGTGTATCGTTTAACAACAGGGAGTTTTTTTATTTAATCAAATTCTTAATGCTTTATATATATTCTACATCTAAATGATGGTGTATACTGTATTCCATGCGGGAGGTAAAATATTTGAAATTAGTTTATAAACTTTTTTTGGATAAAATCAATCAAATGTTAAAAAAGGGGAGAAAATGGAGTCTTGAAGTTGTTTGTCCCTCACATAGTTAAGACCATGATTGCTTAATTATATCGTGGAACAAACAATCATTTATAATTTGTGTTTAGATGAGATAAAATCAGACGATTTGAGGAAAGATTGAGATTCCTCATTTCATCCACACGCAATTCATTTTCCACCCTTTTTAAGAGTCTGTTTGTTGTGTTTCGTGATATCGAACCCCATATTATTTCTACGTTTTGATTATAAATTTTGTTTGTCACGAACAAGAAATGTGACTCATTGTGAGGTTGGTACTGTTGCATCACTACTGAACGAAGCTGTACAAAACAGAGCGGGTTTGTGAGAGACTGCAGATCAGTGATCAGTGATTACTTTATATGGGGGGGCAAAAACAGGCAAACTTTCTGGGGGGTAGAAATTAAAAATAAAAACAATCTAAATTGTCACCCGATACAGCCTAACTGTTGACTGAATCACTGGTGCTGGAAATCGTGGTTTCCCATCAACTACGTTAGCATAATTTTATTGTTTGCGTTATATGTTGACATGATTCTGTGTTCTGTGTTCTTATAACAATTCTAATTTTTATGATATAGGGAAATCAAAAATAATAATACTAATGAAAACATGAATTCGAAATTTCAAAATATCATGTTTTGTAAAATATTAACTGTCAAACGGGAAAACAAACTTCACTTTTTACTTATACGTACTCGACAAGGCATTGGGGATGCATTTGGGAGGTAAGGGAGAAGAAGGAGGAGGAAGAAGGGGTTAAATTGGTGAAAAAGATAAATGGGAGGACCTCGTCTCGTCGCCTCTTACAACTGGCAGAGTCACCCTGGGTAAAATACTACCCCTATTATTATTGTTTACGTTGTTTTGTGCGCGCATGCGCACTTGTAAGGGAAGAGCAATGAATCAGTGGGAAGCCAACTCACCTCTAGCGCTCCAACCATCAGTTCTTTGAGCTCATCCAGACACCTGTTGATCCTTGCTCGCCGCTTGCGCTCCAGCAGAGGTTTCGTCACCTGATACACAAGAAAACAGGTCAGCTTACTTGCACACCACTCTGCATACACAAGACAACAGATCACAGGTCAGCTTACTTGCACACTAGGACGGTTTGACCTGAAGGAGAAAGAGTTGTCTGCTCTCAGGAAGAAATTGACTCTTGAAATGTGTTGATTGTTTGTATAATTATAAAATACAAATATAAGTTTCGATAAGAGTACATTTCGACTAAACAATGTGAAAATCAGTTTTTAAAGTCGCGAAAATACTGTTTTAGAGCATTTTACAAATAAAAAAGTAAAACGTTTTGAAACGTGATTATTTTTTCTATTCGGTGTGTGCTATTGTTTGAAAGGCACATGCGGAGTCTTTGTTTGTACATCCTGAGGCCCTATGCTAAGTTTTAGATGCGCATGTTCACAGACGAGGCAAAGTACCACATACAGAGGGCGCTATCGAGTATATAATATACGTGGGCCGCCTTGGTTGTAACAGTGTGACCAGGGCCCAGGGGCGACGCTATCTGCATACCTGGGCGGCCACGGGTCCACTGTTATGCCCGAGCCGCGGCTCACAATAATTAGTTAAGTGCGTCATAAAGCCAATTGGTCAACTCACAACCGTAACTGGGGATTAGCGAGTTGGCTGCGGACCAAAGCCGCCACAGCTCTTGTCAATTGCCGCCTTGTGTGTTCCACGTGCATTAGCCCTGTGTGCTCCACTGCTCCACGTGCATACTGCACAGTGCACACATCTCTCAAAACTATGTCTTGACTCATCGCGATGCAACCATATACATTAGCATTTATATTATAAGAAATAAATGTTTTCGAATATAAATTATAGGGTCCTAAATTATTGCCAGCGTATTTGGCCACGGTAGATTAGGCGTGGGTAGTAAACCGCGGTCCTCCGCTTCAGCATTGGGTTTGTATTTCAAACCCAATGGCTCCAGGTTCGAGTCCTGGCTTGAGCATGGATGTCATGTAGCGTTTTCTAATCCTCCTATTCATCCATTCAAAGTCCCGATCGATAAAATGTGTGACGTAAAGCTCAAATATCAACATGATATTAATAATTATTAATTGCTACAATTTATAATATTTATTTGTCATTTCCTTATTGTTATCTTTTTATTAGGTCCTATATTGTACAACTGTACGGGTTCAAATGTTAGTACATCTACTCATTCGAAATTTACCCGAGTATTAATGACAAATTGATTAATTCATACAGTATACGGAAGTTGTTTTCTATTTTCTTATTAAATTGTAGATACCTTGTATATATTAGCAATAGGTTAATAATTCGGCGTACGTACATGGGTGTTTGTTTACGTAGAGCTTCACCAGTGCCTAATAGTGCTCATCATTCGCTAAGGTTCCTTTGTGCCTAAAGTTCTAGCCTGGCCATTGACTCCAAAGACCCTCCAGGCTCCAATATTTGATTTTTGCTTCTAAAACTTAACTATACATTGATTTAAATATTCGTCCGACATGCGAGCGTGATGACACGACACGGCACGACACTGTCTTGGGGTGATTAGCCACAACACCTGACGAAGCGATGACACGAGACTGGCTTGTCAACACCTGACGAAGCGAATAGGTCCCACTCATACCATCACGGTCCCATATGTTGCAATATTATAGGCCTAATACACATGGAATAGTTCTATTCAAATTCTATGCTAAAACAAGCATTATGTACAGATGAGTGTTCGAAACCTTTAAATTAATTTTTATATATTTACTTGTACATTCACTACTGTTGTTTCGCCCTGTGCTAACCGATGACCAACACATCTAATATTGTTTTGGAAACGATTAAATAACTAAACATAAATACATAAATTAAAAATAATACGAATAAAAAGGACAATATTATAATAATATGTAAAGAATTAACTGTTTAAACATAAAGTACTTCATTCATTAGCCAGTGTTGTTTTATGTTACATTTCATCTATTTGAGAAAAAAAGTAATGTGGCGCCATAACTTATCAAATAAGTAGTTACAGAATAATCCCTAAAGTCAACGGACTTGCGCCAGAAGTGAGCACTGTCAACAAAGAGTCTTCGTTGATATCTGAGTCAAGTGCGTTGGCTAATCATGTAGGTACTTATTGTACTTCTTGTATGTCCACGGGGTTGCTGGGAGGAGCTACTAAACATGTCATACCCGCCCGCAGCCTAGACCCATAAAGCCAGACTAAAATCTTCATGTGAGGTTTCCAACACATATTTACATAAAAATTAGCATCGCGACATTTAGTCCAATTAAACATTCCTACCGAGCCAGGTCTCTGTTCAGCCGCGAGTGATAAACGTCGCGTCAACGGCTCGTTGCTATTCTAATTGCGCCTAATTGTCCGGCTAACTAAGCGCCCACTTCAGTCTCTTATTCTAATTATTTACAAAATTATTAGCCGGTAGCTGCACAGATTAATATGGCGGGAAAAGCCTGGGAAGACGTCAAGACTGGAATCACATTATATTGAACTTCTACTTGATATATTTAGTTAGTTTATAATATGTTCAACAACTATATGGCTGAACATTAATTATATGCGCTGTGTACAATATTTCTTTTTTCTTTTTAATATATTGCTTTAAAACACAAGAAACAAATCACTTTTTTATGAAACATCGGTTCTTCAGTTCGCAACATTGGTGCCAGAATCTAAAATACATAGTTTTTAATTCACTTACACCAGGAGCAGCGTTTTTAATTTCCCGGTGTTCATTGTACCAGCATAATATATCAATCATAATCTTTGTATCAATTAGGTTCATATTTTGCCATTTCCGATCTTTTATACTTTGTAACTCCATGACATCCAGACTGATGGTAATATTGTTTGTAAGTGAGTTTGTTAGGCGCACTCATACACTCTCTGGCCGGTGAGTGAGTTTGTTAGGCGCACTCATACACTCTCTGGCCGATGTCTTCAGAGTTCAGAACATTACTTTCAAACCATTATTTTGCGGTGTGAATATTTTTCGATATTTAACAAATTGAGTAAAGTTATCTGAAATCGGAGCCAAACAGGCGCAAGTGTCGGTAGTCGGTCCAGTCCATACACCATAATATATACTAGCCCCAACCCAAATATAGTCCCATGCAGACGTCAGACCCTTATATCTACCACGCCCTTCATGCACGCTGTTTCAACAATATCAACAGATTCCTGGTGTCCTATCACACATTACAAGACAGTCTTCCATCATCCGCTGTGTTAGTAATTTCCAGGTATCCACGCCAAGAACGTAGACTACCCCTAATGGACCTGTTGCTGTAGGAACCGAGAAGTATAGATTGGCTGGGATGTTTCGTCAGCATGAGTCTAGATACGTTGGGACAACTGTAGTCTATATTAGCACGTCAATCATTGTATCCTGTCCAAGATTCAAACACCGATATCGTTGTAATTACAGCCTGGCTAAGCCGCAGCTATCATGACCTTTGGACGGGTAACAACCTGCAACCTGCATTCAGCCGTAGTTTGATGCAATCTTGCTGCCTGCGTACACCCGTGAATGCATAATTAAGGCTCGGTGGACGCGTGTTGACAGTGGGGGGGGGGGGGGGGGAGCCCTCTACTTCCCCTCTCTATGACGGGGGGGGGGGGATCAAATAACTTCACACGAGCAACAAAACGGATTGACTGGAAACGACTTTCAGCGTAAATACTATTGTATTAGAGTTTAGGGAATCGAACCCGATAATGAACAAAAACTCGAGACGTAAAGAAAAATAATTAAAAAACAAACTGATTTTCTAAGGATGACATGATCATAGCGTCATGTCGGTCAAAAATTCCACCTTGCAGAGAAATTTAGTTTGGTGAGTTAGGTATGTTATTTAACAATGAAGCGATACTTTGCTCGCAGCTCAACTGTTTGTTGTGATCGCAAACACAAAAACTCACAGTCACAGATATTCGACAAACCGCTACGGGACGGGACGTATATATATAGATATAGATATAGATATAGATATACTGGAATTGTTGTGCTGACATGTGTAAAAATTAATGTAAATGATGGATGGAAAGTCATAATAAGCTACTAAAATTGGAAGGACAAGTAAACATGGGCGCATGAAATATATGTTATCGCGTCATTTGTCAACACATGTTATCCAAGACCCTCAAACAACAACTATGATAAGCAAATAAAACAACTAACCTAGGTTTAGGTGTATATACAAATCAATTAAAACATGCTAAAATAAAAAGTAGGTGTAACGCTGTGAATTTACATAGGTTGGAATAAAATATAAACAATTACTAAATGAGTAAAAAAAAATGTTCTATATATACAACACAAAAAATGTAGAGTACTGACGAGTAAAAATATCAACTTGACGCTTTGTTGATGAAGAATAATCGAGTAAACAGAACATACATAAATTAAAATAAATTTGTAATAAAGAGACCAGTCAGAATACACACCCCCCACACAGTTGACAAGTCATATTATTATACATCATGAAAGTTTCCATGACAAATAAAATGTATAGATGTTATGAGAAAATATTACATTATAGTATTATTTTTATTTATAATAGCTCTAGAAAATGTATAATATTATACTTAAATACATACATGTGCATATAGGCCTACATTATTTATAAATAATACCATTATGTAATTTTTTTTAAAACAAATTATAAATTTGTTGTTTAAAAAAATATTGAGGGTTGTTGTTTACCTTCTTGTACTGGTGTGTCCTGGATACGGGCGGCGTGTGGTACTCGAGGGACCTGGGGTAGCCTCTCTGCTCCATGTTGACCATGAGGCTGTCAAGACCGTACTGACGTCTTGGTCGCGCGCCCGACCTGCTGCCTGGAGGGGGGAGGGGCTACCGGGGACGTAGTACGCTGAGCCAGGGGTGTACAGCCGCGCGCTACCTGGCCGGACGCGCCCGACACTCATTTACAAGACTCTCAGACAGGGGGAATATTATAATAAAACACAAAGAAGACATGACACATTTTGTTTATGACAAGATCATAAACAAAAACAATCACTAAAGTGCGCAAATTGTCGACAGCTCCGCTTTCTTCCTCAGATGCAACAGGTGTTTTTGTTTATGACCAAGGTAATCTTGTTGGTGTTTTTTTTTTTATATAATTAAATATCTTTTAAAACAATCTTAATATTCCAAAAGCATTTCTTTATAAATGTGCGTGTGCGATACATTACGTTACAGAAATAAATTGCAGAAGCCACTTTGGTAGAATATCTACCTGAAGGGTCGCTACTCAATTAGGTAGTAAATAAGAAGGTCTCCTGCTAAATTAAGATCACTTAGAGTAAGGACGTTGTGTAATATAATTACATTGCGTTGTGACAGTGATATGATTGAGGGCCACACAGGGCTGCAACCTAACATGCAACACGATGGACAACTGAGCGTTTTTACCGCTCGAATCTTACACAAAAACCACCAGATTCGCTTCCTATTTAATGATTCGAGATAATTGCATCAAATTAATCTATAAAAACATGTATGTTCTAAATGGCAGACAGATGCGCGAAACGCGAGTTGTTCGCCCCTGCGCAGCCCCCCTCTCCCTCCCCCTCAGCGCACGGCAATGCGAGGCTAGCGTGGGAAACACTATGGGGCCTAGATTCCCACACACACTAATAGCGATACACGCCACCTGTGTTAGCCTCTGCCTGTCTTGCGCGCCACTCTACTCGGCACACGACACAACACGCTTAGCGCACACAGCGCTGTGAGGGGGGGCCATCCCCCCTCAAGACAGTTTTTAGTTTTACCATCCCTCCATAAAAATGTTGTTACCATCCCCACAATTCCTATTTACAATAACTGTTTAGGTGTTGCGTCTTCAAACAATGGTGGTAACCTGCATCTAAAATATCTCGACTGTTGAATCATAATAATCATCACTAAATAATTTGTTTTCTTTAGAATTATTCTTATTATAAACATTGTTACGAATTAATTCAGAATGTATAACATCTGCCAGTTTCCCTGATTCCCCCACTCAATACGGTTTCAGTTGTCTTGTCATCATGTAATGTGAGAAGTTTGTACCATCCTCCGATAAAATACTTTCAGTGCAACCATCGATATAAACTACCTCTTCAGTGTTTAGTTTCCAAAGACCACCAGAACTACCAGTGTAGTCATCATGGGGGTACTATCAACATACCTTGTACTTTACCTATAGACCCACTTGACAACTCAGAATGCAATCTTTATTTCGTTATAGTTCATCCTACTTATATACAAGAATGAAAACACAACGGATTATGGTGATGATTCTTGTTGTTTTACGACGCTTTTATCTGCAACATGACGTCATATCGTCGTCTGTTTACAGTCGCCTCGTACGATAGGCAGTGCCTGCACGTGATTAGTGCACGTGATAAGTGTACGTGATAAGTGCACGTGATAATAGCTTGTCTGTACTGCAGCCCAGGAAGTGTATGTGAAGTGAACCTGTTTTCTTTCCTCGCCAGCCCAACTAGTTAATTATCAAAATGTATCGGGATTTAAGAGGTAAATTGCCGAAGTATCATTACTCTGTGTGTCCGTAGTTGCTGCAAGAGCAAGAAGATGCTTGTTATTGCAGCGGACTGGTTTTACACCCAACCTGCTCACATTACTCTCACGGCTTGTTCCATTGCTATGCACGGAGTATAACAAGTGCTCAGTTCTTTGCCCGGACAATAATTATACATTGTCTATTATTGCCAATTAGCAAGTTGTTTGTTACTTCTACTTTATGTCGAGCCCATTAGTTTGGCGCTACGTTCAATTCTGCAGCCAAAACAGAGATGACAATAGGCCTAATGATGTTGCGTCTTTCTCAAAACACTGCATGGAATAACGACCTTCAATTCAAATAAACTTGCCAACAAATTAAATTACTTTGTATACATCTAGTTCTGTTAAAAGTAAACAATAAGCAAAATTGAGGTATAATTATTTCTTTAATTTCCATGTTACTTTAAATGATTCCTTAATTATTTCAAAATGCTTCGGTTTTCTAATTGGAGGATTTGTGTGATTACTAATTAGGCCTATATTTCTCCCGAAAAATCTTACCGATGCTTTCGTCAAAGAAGAGTGCTTTAATGCCAAACAGCGAGCGCCAATTTCAAATACAGATCGCTGATTGGTCGGTAGTCACTGGTCCTGCCCCGCCCGCCGCAGTAACGCTGTTCGGGCCCCATTACCTGTGGCTCCCCCAATGAAATCATATATTTTTATTAGCTCACATTAATTTTGCACAAGTTTGCGAAAGTTCAATTGATTTTTGCGCAAGCAAATACAAAAAGTTACGGCAACGCTACCCCCACCACCCACCCACCCATCTTCTCACCCAGCTATGGTCCTGGTTTGAGGCAAGGTTATTAGATAGATAGGATTGAGGAAATGACAATGCTTGAGCGTGATGGCGGGAAGGGAAGGGAAGGGAAGGGAAGGTTGGGTCACAAACGCATGTGATTGGAGTAAACCACCTGTGGCTGTTCTGTTGACTCACCCTCCTGCCAGACAAGTTACACCCGCCCGACTAGTGGCGCTGCCGAGCGGCCGTCGCTGCAACCACGCTCTTGTGGCAGACCCCACAACACAAACCAGGGCTCGAACCTCGGACGCAGCAACCATGGTTTAGTAGACCACGGCCACTGCGCTGGTTCCAGCCATGACATTCGGCTGTATATTTGCCTCGAAACAACCTTACAGATGCTTTCCTCATAGTGGAATGATTCGTAGCCAACCAGCGAGCCCTAGTTTGAAATACCGATCGCTGATTGGCCGCGAGACAGTCGTCTACAATAAACGCATCCATGTAGTGTTGTTTAGGAGCAAGTATTTAGCTTACACCTACTGTATGCTTGTTTGATGCTTAAGGCAGCTTGTTTAGGAGCTCTCACAAATTAAATAAATACATTGAATGTTTATTTGAACCCCACATTATTATAATATACAGCTGTGTGTGATTTTATCTATTTTATTCCAACAGTTAAAGGTAAAACTCAGCAAAAAGCGCAAACACATTGCAGACTCCCAACACACATGCTCATATAATTAATTGGATTCCAATATATTTATAAAGGTGGTAAGATGGCGTGCGAGTGCGAGAGCGCGGATGAAAGAGAAATAGAGAGAACGCTGGCTGGGCCTGTAGTGTGGGAACATTCGGGCTCATCGGTCAATTAAATATGAATACATTATGGTTTAATAATCATTGCTAACACGCTAAGTTTTTTAACAGCTCTTATTTATAATAACGGGCAATTTGATAATTTCCACCAGCACAACGAGGAAATGGTCCCGAATAGCTCTGGCGTGAGGCATTTCCATCGCCTTCGGGCTTGAAGCAACAGTATGTACACCGTGTACATTGTACATTGTAAATAAATAAATAAATAAATTCACATTTAGAGTCTACCCACTCAGTAATGAAACTGATTTGCAGTGGGGGACTTCAATTTAAAGCGACTAAACCAACCCTGTAGGCTTCGAACACCATCGGCGAGTGAGCGATAACCAATCAAAGATCGATTTCAAATACGAAACATATGAATCAGTGATTGGACAGTGCGAACACCTGCGGACAAATGTCACAATCAACAAGGCCATGCAATTCAGAACAACTTTGAATTTATTGAGTGCTTCGTTGCTGGTACGGCTCCAAAGTCACCGTTTACTTATTCCTAACACAAGAAGGAATGGAACTGAATCCTAATTAGAAGTTAAAAAACTTCTGCCTGAAGCGGGATTTGAACCCGGGACCTTCTGCATGGAAGCAGGGATGCTAACCACTGGACCAACGAGCCACCTACACAGTGAGGTACCGGAGTAGCATATTGTACATATGACTTGTGACGTCAGTTTAGACGCGAAGTGGCTTTCTAGTACTATTTTGAGGTGATGTTGGCGTTCTGTGATCCGTAGAAATTGTTAATCAATACAATAATGTCAATAATGAAGAAAAGAAATTCAAATTCCTCTGTTGAAAGACTACGCAGCTAATCTCGTTGTGTTCTACGGGCCATTGACAAGCCACTGTCACCTGTTTACCCTTACCACATCTTCAAATCAGTGACCTCTATGCTTAGACGTATAAGATACTTCATTCAGTTCATAGTGTAGACAATATTAGGTAGCTTATTTATTTATTTATTGATAGATATTTTCTAGTCCAGAGGCGACGGTTAGGGCCACAATGCGCCCCTCTGCCTGCAGCCTAAATCTATTCTATTATCACTATTTGAATAGCTATAGTAGGGTACTGAGGCTGTTATCCCGCCCCTGCATGTAGCCTGTAGGCCGCCCGCACAGCACGGAGCGTGCACGGCTCGTGTGGAGCCGGAGGGCTTCGGGTGCGCGCGTAGACCCGTCGGGTGAGGGGGGGGGGGAGGGGGGGGGGAGATCGCTCTCACACAGTGTATTACGCGTATATACTTGGAAACCCGATAACAACTGATGATAATGATAATCCTATACTTGTTGCACAGTCTACCAAGAAATACATATTTCCAATAGAGTGACATGGGTAGAATAACACAACCTCTCTGTACAGCTTGATGGGATGAGACTTCTGTAATCACAAGATCAGTGGAAGATACGGGTGAAACATGATTAACTCCCAACTCAGCGGTTGTGTAGATAATTTGCAAGAGTCAAAGTACGTAATTAAAACTAATTGTCCCGCTCAAGTGACGCGCCTGCGCAGTGTGCGTCGTCTGTGGCCGCGCGCCGGAGAGAGAGAGAGAGAGAGAGAGAGAGAGAGAGAGAGAGTGAGAGAGAGGGCGGACGTGTGCTGGGCTGCTCCTTAGGCAGCGTGGGAACCGAGCGCGAGACTCCTTCCCAAAACACTCTGCAGGCAGGCGGCAGACATGCAGCACGGAAACCCGCCGACCTTCTTGCAGCACGCCCCCCCCCCCCCCCCTCATAACAACACATGGGTGATTCACGCTGCGAGCACTTACTGATATTACCGCGGTCAGTGGCGGACCGGGACCTCGGGGCCTAGGACACCTGTGGATATGTGACGCAAGGTTCAGAGATTTTCTTGGGATGTTGTAAATTATGACCGATAAAATAAATTACATTGCATAATTAATATTTTCATGAATCATAATTGTGGACTTTGAAAAAAAATCTTTGACAAATAGCTAACTATGGCAAACCTGACCATTGTTGTTGTTATGGGTCTCACAATTTCTGGAGTATTCAAGGGCGCACGCAAGGGTTGGGGGGACAGGGGGCTACCTGGCTATAGCCCTCCCGATGCTCATATAAGTCACAAAAACAACAATATATAGTCCTAAATCCAATATTTATATAATCACTCTACTAGTTATTTTCTGGGTGTGTCATTTGGGATGAATTAATGGAGTCGACGAACAAACGAAAGGTCCATCACTGGGAAGTGCTCGAGATTCGAAATAAACAAAAGGTCTGTTCGTTGGACCTTCTCGACTTCGCTCCAAGATCACTTTAGAGATGCTTTAGAGTAGGCTCAATTAGGCCACGCCCACGCTCGAGCCGATAGAGCACCGTGCTCTTCACGTTGTCAAACGAACGCTTCCCAGCGCCCCCTCCCCACCTTTATTCTCTTTTTGGCTCAGAATCAAGTTCCAACGAAGATATGGTTCCGACAAATATTTTACTTACGAAATACAACTTAAACATTATCAGAGTTGCTGCACGAGGAAGCCGGTTTTATGAAAACCGCGCGAAAAGTAATCTTGCTCTAAGTTTCTCTAACTTACTCCTCCTAAAAAGTCCGAGCAAGAAAATCATGATCTTTCTGCTCTAGATCATGTTGCTCGAGTCCAACGAACGGAATCCGAGCAGGTGATCTCGTGAAACGAACGGCTATTTTATTATTAGAGTAGATCCGAGTGCTTAGAGAAGGTCCAACGAACAGACCTAAAGAATGTCTTTAAATCCTCATTTAAATCACAACAACAGGACCAGTTCCTTTTGCTTTGCGCCTTTTGGTCTTTGATCCTCATTTATCTTCCCTCTTTGCACCTTTCTTTTCTGTCCTTTCTGCTCTTTCTTCTTCTACAGTTCTGCTACACCACAGGTGGCACTCTTATTTCATCCCAAGCATTGGGAGGTATCTTATAGTGAACAAGCAGTAGCCATGCGTATGCACCGCGCACTGTCAAGCATTGGGAGGTATCTTATAGTGAACAAGCAGTAGCCAAGCAACTCCCAATAAACCCCGCATATGCACCGCGTACTGTCAAGCAGGCATAAGATCGAGTTTTCTCGCATCGACCAGGCGACTGTCGACCATCTAGGCGTGAAGAAACGATGATTGCCGGAGGAATTCAGGCTTACCACCGTAACAGATCAACAGGCATGATGTGGGTTTATAAAAACGTGCTCTCGTTTGGTGTAGATTCAGTCTACCGTGTTGAGGGGGGGGGGGGGGGGGAGTCACAGAACTCCATGACAGAGATCTGATATTTATAGTCTTGTATTATTGGAGTAGATTAGTTAATTATGCGGGGAACAAGAAACTGTTGTCTTCTGGAAAGATAAATGCATTGTAAGAAAAAGCCACTCTAGTGTTTGGCTGTGTTGGCCCGCCTGACTTGCATATCAATGATGCCGCAGTGTTGGCAACCGAACAACACGCCAATGAGGGGCCGTCTTCTGTCGTCACGATGAGCCTCGGAACCCCTCATTTGTGTCCGTTAAAATTGCTAAAACACAAAATGTTTTAAAAATTGCACAAAGTAAATCAAAATGTCTTCTTTTAGAGAATTTACTGTTCTCTTTTATGAATTTTTTTCTTAATCTAATAAATATTTCCGTTTTTCATTTTGTACTTGCAACATTCAGCAACATTCAGCATTTTGTACTTGCAACAACTCGTAAATAAGATAAGACTATTTGGAAACAGGAAATATTTTTTGGAACAAAGAAATATTCATAAGGAGATTACATATTTTGTTTTCCTTTTTGACAATTTTAATGATGATATTTGGGGTTTTACGTCCCATATTTTGCAACGAGGCTAATCGAGACGGTGAGTGGGTGATTATGAGGAAGAAAAAACGCCACATGACATCCATGCCCAAGCCAGGATTCAAACCTGGAACGCAGAGACCGCGGTTTACTAGACCAACGCCTAATCGACCTCAGCCAACTGCGCCGGCCCTTGACAATTTTAAAGCAAATACATAAATCAGTGCTCGGCAGGGTATCTGTACTGTACTGTGCATACAGCCTTGCAATCTACCAGCAACAGTTTGCACCGAGGACAGTTGCATCAGTACAGCGATGCATCAGCTCTCACTGTGGGGGGGACGGTCAGAAGGAGGGGGGGGGGGGAGATACCGACGGTTCTGGTTTTTGTCCCGCGGACGTCTCGGCACGTGCTGAGCAAGAACAGCAGCCGGGGGGGGGGGGGGGGGGGGGGGGAGAGGGGAACAGCGCTACGTCGAGAGACACCTGCTTGATGTTCCCACGGCTCTGCTAGCCGGAAGAGCAACCACCCCACGACGCATGCAGGGTTGGAATGTGTCACCCTACCGCACAATGGGGTGGACTTATCACACCAAATACTGACACACGTTTGCAAACCTTTATTGGGCCGAGTTGTCCCAATTAAATATCTGTCGCTGAGATAAAGGTCGTAATAAGCCGCTATAGTTGCGTGGGCTGACCAGGGAGGGGACCAGGGGGAACGAATAGAAGGAAGACAGAATAAAAAAAAAAATAGAAGAAAAAGGAACGAAATTCTTAGTTATTACCTCAAATGTTCGGAATTATGTTTGTATGTTTTATTTCTATTCTAATTAATCCTAATAGTTGTGCAAGCATCATTTGATTATTAACATTTATGTATAGCAAAATGTTCTACAAGACACAATACAATAATTGTAAAAAAATTAAAGAAAAAAATGAAAAAAATGCATTAGCTAAAGAAATATCTTTCAAGGGTATTTTACATGTAATTGCACAACCATGATCAGTATGTTAACAGTAGAGTCAAATAGTATGAACGCTCATACACTATAGTATGAAGTGTATGATCTTACGTGTGAGCGTTCTACGGCCAGATGTAGGGAGCCGCAGCATCAATGCGATCTGACCGCAGCATCGAGTATGATGAGTATGAAGAGTATGAAGAGTATGAAGTGCACGCCGTATAATGTGATCTCTCAGCGATGGGTAGGGAGCCGCAGCATCAATGCGATCTGACCGCAACATCGTACCGAGCTGATTTGGTCGGCGGTGCCGATGAAACCACCGCCTTGGACTCCGATATCGGACGTGTCGAGCACGTCCTAGCACGTCTGAGCACGTCCAGGGCGTGAGACCTGTTGCCTCGCTGCTTCTCACTTCACAGCGCAACAAAAACTCTTGTAGGGTCCACTCACGTAAATAAGAGGTTTGTTTCCTCCTCTGATTGTAGAGGTGGTTACTGTTTGGTGTTTACTCTCATCCTTTTCACACCTGTGGATTTCTGCCATGGCCATTTACTTGCTGACTTGACTTCTCTCTTATAGACACATCCATTATTTTAACTCATTGCTGATCTTGATGTCCTCTTACTCATTCGTACAGTTTTGTTATAGTTATCTTCATTCCTACACTTACTTGATTGTTGTTTTTATTTTTGTTATTTATATACTTGTACTTATAATGGTTTCCTTACATACAATAACTATACGTAATTCAATGAAAATAGCTAATGATTCAGATACCCATCCCTGAAGATGACCAAACTAATCTTGATAAAAGTTACTATAGTTTTAAATCCTTGTACAGATGAGAAAATGTGATGTTGATATGTTATATACTTTTTTCAAATTTAAATACACAAAGGAATAATAGCAAATATATGCATGAAAGGCAAATGAACGCTAAAAAGAAGAAAAGACAGAAGAGAGCATAAGAAACGTAAGAAGAGGGAGAGAGAAGAGAGAGGTAAGAAAAAGGAGGAGAGAAAAGCCCGACCAAGATTTGATTGCAACAATAATCCAGGACGTCCCACGTCACATGGATTATTAATTCATTTATTTTTATAATTGATGGTAAAACCTGCCAAGGGGCATTTCATGCACCTCTTCAGGTGACTATAACTATAGGTATTGTGGTAGTGGGAATATTTCTATTTGGGATGGATCGTCCAAGGGTTTAACTCCAGCATTCACCTGGTGACTGCGGAAAACCTCGGCAAGCCCCTTCAGTGAGGATTGCCAGAAGCTGTTATCGAACCAGTGACCTGCAGAATTAGAGCCTCGGTTGCACTTATTTATGTGTGTGAACCACCAACCTGTGGCAAGCCCGCAGTAAGCACACCCGAGCACACCCACAAACCTCTGGCAAGCCCGTGCAGTAAGCACACCTTCCATTCCAACCTCTGGCAAGCCCGTGCACACCCACAAACCTCTGGCAAGCCCGAGCACACCCACAAACCTCTCTAATTACATCTGAGTAACAACGATCTGAAGGCGATCCGGCCGTGTGTCTGAGATCGTGACCGGATCGGGCAGTGATCGTGCTACTAGATCGGTTGCTTGTGTAATTAACCAACGTTTGTAAACCGTTTTTAGTCATTTACGTTTTTCTGCCTCGCTCTCCCGCGTCCGTGGGAACCGCTGATGATTACCCGGGTGAGCCCATCACATGATGCAGGCGACTACGCCCTCCCCTCCCCCCTCAATCACGGACCATCTGGGAGATTGCGGCCGGGCTCCTTCGATTCAATTAGGAAATAGGTCCGTCTCAATGTCTTAAGTACCCCATACGTGTTATAAGCGTAATGGGGGTTAGATTGTGTTAGTGATCAACGGCTAAGTAGTAAATAGCTGTCAGATTGTGTTGGCTCAATGGGCTGACGAGCGACACTTGTCAGAAGGTTGAGAGGACAGGCTGTCCCAGTGTGTCTGTCCCATGGGACAGTAGGCTCAATGGGCTGACGAGCAACACTTGTTGAAGGCTGTCACTGTTGAGAGGACAGGCTGTCCCAGTGTGTCTGTCCCATGGGACAGTAGGCTCAATGGGCTGACGAGAGACACTTGTTGAAGGCTGTCACTGTTGAGAGGACAGGCTGTCCCAGTGTGTCTGTCCCCTCCCATGGGACAGTAGGCTCAATGGGCTGACGAGGTTGTCACTGTTGGGAGCTCAAGTGGCAGAACACCAGTATTCGTAGAGCCAGAGGTTCTAGGTTCGAACCCCTAGTCGGGCTATGTCTCTGTTGGTACAACTACAACACCCACAAGTATGGTATGGCAACACCCACAAGTATGGTATATGACAACACCCACAAGTATGGTATGACAGCACCCACAAGTATGGTATGACAACACCCACAAGAATGGTATGACAGCACCCACAAGTATGGTATGCCAGCACCCACAAGAATGGTATGACAACACCCACAAGTATGGTATGACAGCACCCACAAGTATGGTATGACAACACCCACAAGAATGGTATGACAGCACCCACAAGTATGGTATGACAGCACCCACAAGAATGGTATGGCAACACCCACAAGTATGGTATATGACAACACCCACAAGTATGGTATGACAACACCCCGCCCGAACCGCAGCTATATAGACCTACTCACCTGCAACTTCATTCATTCAGCGGCCAGTTTCAATCAACAGGAACAAACGCCCGGCCATGCTTGACGAGAACAAAATGGCGCCGCGCCTCGGACCCAAACGTTCTCATTTGTGAATGAATCTGTCGCCATTGAGCCGTAGCGGCTTCACTGGAGCGGCGACCAATAAACCATTCATTAGCAGGTTCTTCTCAAGACAGAATCACATCTTCATTGATGGTTGAAAGGGAAAAACAGGTAACCCGTCATTATTTCCATAGCACTCAGTTGAATGCTTAGATTTTAGTTCGTTCTATCTGTGTAGGAAATTCGTTAGCGTTGTTTCTTGCTTTGAGACAACGTTGTGCGTTTTTTCTTACGAGTTTGACTCTAATTCTATTAGTAGTTGCTCAAGTTATAACCCTCAGATCACAACACAGTATATCTTTCTTCTGGCAGAGACTTGAGTGGGTGAGCTATGTTATATTTTAAAGAAAGCGGTTTGGGGCAGATCCCCAGCCGGGGGAGGGAAAAATCTTGCAGAATTATCTGCGTAAGAACCCGGAAAATGGTTTTGCATTCAGTATGACATGATGTTGTTGTTGGTCCCAGTATTATGGTTACGAACGCTGACAATATAAGATGTGACTTGGGAGCTTCTTGGGGGGGGGGGGAGCCTAAAAGCCCCCCCCCCTCCTTGCGTGATGGCTCTGAAAGTCACCACCTGTACCCCACCGTGTCTTACCAAGGTGTTCACGCCTCAGCCAATGAGATGAGAGTATTCCTCGTGATCAATTGTTTCAACACTTGTCATGCGGTTCAGTCTCCAAGTTGTGTTGAGAGATGTTTTGTTCGGACCGGATGAGAGTAACATACAGAAACCTCTGGCAAGGCAATCACATAATGCAGATTACAGTTAACGATAATGACCAAAGCTCTTGAGCTGGAAGATAAACCGCTTGGGGGTCCAACACTGTTGCACTTCCTTGATCTGTGGATAGAGATTCGCCAATAATTAACTAGCTAATAACCGACGTGGTAGACCATGTTCCATGTTTTTGCGCGTCGTTGTTTTTCCTCCGTCAAGGTGGTGTTTCTGCGTGTTGTGGATGCGGTGCGTGACAGACACGCATACGCACGCACCCCTCGTGCGTGGAACCAAAAGACGAGCGTGTAGTTAACTCATTTTAATGAACATAGAACGAGTAAAAACATACGAGAAGTTTTTTGTAAGTTTTGGAAACTTTTCTCACAAAGGAAATGGACACATTTAGTATTTTGTGGGATCTTGGGTAGGTATAGGCCTACATCATTAAAGGTGTTTTAACAAACTTTCAATAGCTCCATGATCGATTTGTCATCATCATCTAATCCAGTCCATCATCCAATCATCACTCAAGCTCGGGACTAAACTCTTCATGTCTTTATTTCCGCTTCCATAGTACCTGCAAACAGTTTCAGAGATTTAGCTGATCTACCATGCAGAAGGTTGTATCTAAATCTTTAGGGTTTCTACTTTGAACTTTGACTTAATGTTGTGAGTATTGTTGCATGAAATACTTAATAGTACTACTTTTATAATCTTCCTATTTTATCACATCCACCCCTTACCCCTCCCTGCCCTCCCTCTTTCCCTCTTCCACTCTCTTCCCTTTCCACCCCTGTATAGTAATAGCACCCACTTTTATATTTAAACTAAGAGCTTAGTTAGTAATATGCTATTATTATTAGTCCTCAGATTTATCATAAGTTAAGTACGGTAGATCTGGTAATTGTTTATGATTGTTGCTAAATCAATCGGAGAATCATCACATTATTGTTCCATGGGCCATGATTTTATACTTTCGCAGGTCTGAGCTATGATTCATTAGATGTGTAGACATGTTAGGGGCTACGTCTGTGATAAGTCTTACAAACGAGTTGACAACTCTTCCCACATTAGCCCGGCTAATTGCTAAACGCTAAACGCTCTGAGATTTACTCGGAAAGGCAATTAAGCTCTTTGTTTATGACAGTGTTAGTTCCCACGATGTCCGCCGCGTAACATATGGGAGTGTTCCGGTGCTTGGTTGCTCGCATTACCATTAGCGTTCAACATTAGCGCTGCATTTCATTGGTTGGATACTATTTAGTTCATTTTACAATAACTTTTCGATTACAATAAATTATGGCCATTCATTGCGTTCTTCAACGTGACTATAGTCTCAAACCGACATCAAATTTATTCATATATTTTAATACCAATGACAACAAGCTATAAAGTATAAAGACAACTGTTCCTTGGTCTGCAAGATGCACAAGAAGTGGTCCTTATGACTCATCTGACTAATGCACAGAACGCTCCTGTCAGAGAGGTATACCTGGCGGCTCGTTTAATTAATTCTTATTGATATATAATATATGTTCTCTCTGTTTGTCGGTATATTCGCAACAACACTTTTATTAATTAATTAATCCCTTATTAGTGATATCACACTGTGTTATGGTCTTTATAGATCGTTGCGAGCATCAATTACATTCGGCCAGATGAAATAACGAGACAGCAAAGTGTTTATGAGAAGCGAACATGCACATCAACAGCAATAAGGTCACGCGACCTCGTACGACAGGCAGAGCCGTGCTGGCCACGCAGTCGCATATTACTTGAAAGTGTTCCTGCCAGGAACAACTTCCTGCGCCACCAACTATATGTGATATACTTGTCCCGAACAACCTTGCAGATGTCTTCGTCATGGGCGACTGATTCGTGGCCAATCAGCGAGCCTAAATACCAATACCGAGCTGTGATTGGTCACGAGAATGAACGCATCTGTAAGGTTAGTTCTGGACAAGTATACTTGGAAGTGATAAAGCGCAGTTTTTAGCGTCCATATTGTCTCTCCACGATTGTTGTATAAATGAAACATATTTTAATATCAGTTATGTTGATAGCCCGTCAGGAGTTATTACACCGATCATCTCATATTACATAATCTGACAACAGCCATAGAAGATTAATGTCTTAACTTTTAATAATGATGAAAATAATAATCATAATAATTTCCCATTTCTCTACAGGATATGGATACGATCTGCTAATTGGAAATGCATTTTGTTGAACTAAATACTGGTATAAACATTTAACATTGCGGTTAGTTAAATGTATTAAAAATAACATCTCCAAATAACTGGTTAGTAAGGTATATTTTTATAGTAATCAAAATCTGATAACTTATGTTTTCCGTGACCAAAGTGTGATGTATGCATTGCGTCAAGTTAAGGTAAGTGGTTCTACGCTCAGCGCAGGTGCTCAGTAACCGGCCAGTGCAGGCCAGTGCAGGCCAGTGCAGGCAGGGCTCAATTGCATGGTAGCTCTTCCAGACAAGTCACTGACATTTAGACGAACCGACAGGGGTTTACAACATATCGATGCCATGCATAACCAGGGCTGTTCCCAACTTGGAAATACTTATATATATTTGTAGTTTTTACAAAGAAAGCACCAAAAATCTCCATATTACTGCTGGCTTATTCTAGTACATTTTAAGTAATATATGTAGACTACGCTGTATTACCATTGTTATGATTTTACATTCAATGGTATCATAATTTGAAGTTGAATAAACTTTTTTACTTTTGAAAGATGGATTTAAAGAATATAAATAATTATCATGGCTGAAACTTTCTGCGTGCATGAACTGAATAAGTTAGGACTTATAGTTGGACGTAGTTATGCAGAAAGGAACCAACCCACAAATATTTTTTTTTTTAGAAAAATAGTTCCAAGCATCGACAATAGAGGCCTCTAAGTATGTGTTAATTCCCAACTTACTATTATATATGTGCTGCTTTCTATACGCACCAGAACCAACGTCAGAACCGTCCAGCTACAGACCAATCAGTCTTCTCAATGTCATGGCCAAAATGCTTGAGTCTCTGGTCCTAACTCGCATCAAGCGCCATTTATCCGAAAACACCATTATCCCCCAGTATCAATTTGGTTTCGTAGCAAACACCTCTACGGAACATCAACTTTTACGTCTCACAAATCGCATCACCCATGGTTTCAATAACAAGAAAGTCACAGCCGTTGCTTTCCTCGACATTGCCAAAGCTTTCGACTCAGTCTGGCATGCTGGCTTGTTATTGAAACTAGCCCGGTACAAATTCCCCCTGCATATCATTCACTTTCTCCAATCATTCCTCCACAAAAGAAGTTTTCGGGCATCCTGGCTGGGGTCACTGTCTTCACCACGAAAAATACGCGCAGGAGTACCTCAGGGATCAGTACTCAGTCCAACTCTATTTAATATTTACACGGCGGACATGCCAGAAATGCCCAAGGGTGTTGATGTGCATCTCTTTGCAGATGATGACGCCATTGCTGCCACCTCCCGCTCCGCGGAGCTTGCTGTAAAACACCTCCAAGCTGGTCTCGACTTAATATCTCCATGGTATGCCAAATGGCGTTTTAAACTCAACGTTGGCAAAACTTCAGCTACCATGTTTACCACTGGTCGTGCCCTCAAACAATTTCCCCTCTTTCTGGACGGTGTCCCGATCGAATGGTCCAAGACCAATCTGTACCTTGGTGCACTTCTAGACCGCCATCTTAGCTGGAACCATCATGTTACCAAAGTGATGCAAAAGAGTCGTAACAAAATGTTTGCTCTTCGGTCAATACTGAGGTCTCCAGTTATTGCAGAGAAAGACCGTCTTCGGATCTACACGACCGTTATCCGTCCCACATTTCTATATGCCGCTCCCATATGGGGCACCACATCATATACTAATTTTCTAAAATTACAGCGCCTCCAAAATACTGTCCTCCGAGTGGTGATGCACCTCCCTAAATACACCCCAATCGTTCCGCTCCACACTTCTCTGGATCTACCTTTGATAGACAAGTTGGTTCAGGATCGATCCCTTAAATTCTTTAACTCTTTATCACGGCACCCAAACCCTCTCGTGAGGTCACAGTTGGACTTTATGCCCAACCCTCATGATAGATATCTCCGTCCAGTCGCGAGCATAAACACCCTTGAATTCAGGCCTCCCAACCCACAGGCATGTGGACGCCACCGCAACATTCGCCTTCCCCTCTTTGCCAAGAAAAGACGGGTGAGGTAGTACCTCTATTCATTCCCATCAGGACCCTTCCTGAACTTACCTATTTATTCCTAGTAGTTGTAAACCCAACCTCTTCTTAATTTCATACTAATATCACTCTAAATTCTTTCTGCCTTCGGGCCATTTCATTCTTTTTCCAAACGTTCTGCCTTCAGCAACAAAACCATCACATCTGTATTCTAATCATACTTCTCTTAAGGACACTGTCCGGTCGAGATTGTCAAGCAAAAGGAAACTGTACCTTATTGCCTCCATCCAAAGCAAAGCAAGAAAATTCAACATTTCGTATTTTGCAGAAAGGAACCAACCCACTTGGTTCTTTTCTGCTACCGGTAGGCTACACAAGAAATCCTACATTTCGTATTTTGCAGAAAGGAACCAACCCACTTGGTTCTTTTCTGCTTAATGTGAGATTGAGAATGCAACATTTTATGTTTCTTTCCATTCTAATCATTATATTTTGTTGTTGTTGTTTTCAGAACATTTATATTTTTTAAATGTGATTTTAAGGATAAAAAAAAGAATCCCATATCTATCTATAAACCCAAAGTTCGGCCGGATGTTTAGGTTGAAAGCAGAGTAGGAAGCCGTTGCAATTATTGAGGTTAATGTTACAAAAATGGAAGCATGGCGGGATTGAAAGTTAAATTAATCCACATATATAAAAACTACTACCTATTCATTTAAAATCCTAATATATCACTTTTTGTCAAACTTTATTTCATCAAATATAGTAAAAGCAAAGGAACCAACCCACATTTTATTTTTTGTAGTTGACTTATCCTAGTAAGCAGAAAGGAACCAACCAACATTTTTCGTATTAGCAACCAAAATACAAATATTTTTGGAAATATTTTCTTCTCCTTAAATTTACATAAAACTAGTGTATTTAACATAATTTTGTAGATATCGTGGGGTTAATGCAGATTTTATGATAAGAAGTAATACTAGAACCGCTGTAACTATTTTTCAGATATGTGTGGGTTGGTTCCTTTCTGCATAACTACGTCCAGTTGTAAACCAGTTGAACTATAGATTACATCTAAAGATATCATATTTATAAATGAATCTCCCATTGAGCTGTAGATGACAGCCCAGATGTGATTGAAGTACCGGCCATTATGTTCACTCACATCAAGCTGGGCCAATTACCATGTTAGGCGTCCTTTGGACTTACAAGGGTGTACAGCTTACAACCTGCATTTAGCGGCCATCGGACATACCAGGGGTGTACAACTTACAACTTGCAGTCGCTGGCATTTAGTGGCTATTGGCCATACCAGGGGTGTACAACTTACAACTTGCAGTCACTGGCATTTAGCGGCCTTTGGACATACCAGGGGTGTATAGAACCTACTGACTGGCGTTTAGCGTCGATCCCTTATCTTTCATCCAGTGTTGTCTTGATATAAACGCAATGTTGTTGTTGTTGTTTGTGTGACTGTGCAATGGATATGTACATCAACACACAACATGAATAGTGGGATTGATGAAATACCCTAGGCCTATAGGCTTTAAAAACTAGGGTTGTTTATGATTGACAAAACATGTATAATCGCATCTTGCCTTCGCTCTCTTCATAAACGCCAATACAGGATAGAAAACAACTGACCCCTTTAACCTTCGAAATATCAAGTTTCATCAATAATGTTGCAGTTACTTGTGATGAACATTCATGCTACATTACAAAATACCCGGGCTACCTTATAACTGCGACGAGTAGTTAAACTATGCTAAGTCATATAACTTCCCCGTATTCCGAGCTACAGCACCGACCGTGCATAACAAGTGGCTGTCTGCCTTCTCATTGGTGGACATTCTAACGCGTCAAGATTTGCAGTTATTTTATTCGAAAGTGCAGCAACTCTATAACTTGTTTGGCACACTCGTCCGTGGCTGATTGCTTCCCAAGCTCTTTGGAATGGTCTCAGTTTGCAGTCGACCACCATCATTAACGAATGATTTAAGTAATAATTAAACAATTATTAATCAATCATAAAGACACATAAAAATAGTTATAGTGGGTATAATTTAAGAAATAACACCTGTGGCTCCGCCATTGTTTGGCCACGTGTTGGTATAAATCTGAACGGGTCCTGTTTGCTCTCACACGGCTAAAAGGGTCATAACTCTGCTTTATGAACGGGTCGAACCTGCCATGCGCACAGCCGCAACCTAGCTAATCGCGCATCTATTCAATACCAGCGATATTGCTTTCAATAAATCCCCTCAGACACTTATTTTGCATTGGAAACCCGTTTCTGACAGTTGGACAAACACAAATTTATTCATTGATTTTAATTAATAAATTTTCCATCAAGAGGTAGGCCCATCTACGTGATGATAAACAAGTATTTAAATGTATCGTGCGCGTTATTTCAGAAGGCCAATGTGTCTTCGAATTGGCCCATCATTGAATGTTGGGCTCCCAGCTTGGGTCGTTGGGGGCAAAGTAACTCCCGCAGTAACATCGCGGGCGTAAGTACGTGGGCGTCCATAGGGGTTGCATGACCTTGGGTCGTAGGGGGCGAAGTTACTCCCGCAGTAACATCGCGGGCGTAAGTACGTGGGCGTCCATAGGGTTGCATGACCTTGGGTCGTCGGGGGCGAAGTTACTCCCGCAGTAATATCGTGGTGACTCTGGCCGTGGGCGTCCATAGGGGTTGCATGACCTTGGGTCGTCGGGGGCGAAGTTACTCCCGCAGTAATATCGTGGTGACTCTGGCCGTGGGCGTCCATAGGGTTGCATGACCTTGGGTCATCGGGGGCGAAGTTACTCCCGCAGTAATATCGTGGTGACTCTGGCCGTGGGCGTCCATAGGGGTTGCATGACCTTGGGTCGTCGGGGGCGAAGTTACTCCCGCAGTAATATCGTGGTGACTCTGGCCGTGGGCGTCCATAGGGTTGCATGACCTTGGGTCGTCGGGGGCGAAGTTACTCCCCCAGTAATATCGTGGTGACTCTGGCCGTGGGCTTCCATGGGGGTTGACCCCCCCTGAAAAGTTCATACGTAGCCATTTTCTAAAATTATCTTTTTTTCGTGTGACGTCACGTGTGTTGGAGCCGTTGTCATGGTAACGAGAGGCTCACTTCACAGCGACCAAAGAGAAGGAATAGAAGGCTGTGACGTCACGTGTGTTGGAGCCGTTGTCATGGTAACGAGAGGCTCACTTCACAGCGACCAAAGAGAGTGAATAGAAGGCTGTGCTATTCGTGGAGGTGCGAACATGGAGGGTCTTTACTGCATTCATTCGATGAGATCATTACCAAGACTCAACGCACAAACATATCACGAATAGCCACAATTATGTATTCAATGATTGTTTTCATTTTATCAATGTAAGGAGTAATTTTAAACAGGTCTCCATCCTTTTCGCTCTTCCGTCCGATCTTTTCACTTTGTACATACATAGCCAGGGCCATAACTAGAGGTTGGTAACCCGGGTAAATACCCGGGTAAAAAATCAGGAGTAGACCATTTTGACCTGCTTATACCACCGTTACTGTTACACCGGTCACCAGTATATAAAAAGACATGCGGTGCCTAAAACTCGTTAAAACACTCCAATCACCGTATAAGAATCGAACAAATGTCCGGGGATGTGCGCCTCGGACCCGCATTGGCTGGGAGGGGAGACCCACCCCCCAGACCCTCTACTGTACCTTGCCCACTCATACCCTAGTTGCGGCCCTGTATATGTCCATTACATCATTACATCACGCATATCTTGATTACCTGTTGCATTACATGTATTCCAAATCCAATCTTGGCCTGTCTCTATTATGTCTATATGTCCTACTTTCAGATGAACAACATTTATACAAATCGATGTCTACCAATGTCTGTATAGACCTATATAGCCATGCTAATAAAACATCTTGGTAGGAATCCCTGCTATTTGTATTGTTTGTATATTTGGGTAGGACTGTCCGAGGGCTGTTGGACCTATAGAAGGACTCAATTCGCCTTTATGACTGAGGAAACATGAAACTATCGAAACAAATCTTCAGTCAGGATTGCCGGTGGCCGGAGTCGAACCGTTGATCTTCCACATTTGAGTCTATCGAGTTATCGCTGAGCTGAGTCACCTCTATCAGGTCTCATCGTATTTTGAACCTAAAAACACTCGACATCCCAGTATTTAAATGTTCCTACCGAACTATAGGATACATTAGCTTTTAATTTCAAATAAATAACTAACTAAAGGTACAACCTTATACTGAGATAATCCTGGTCGAATGGCTTGGCTCAGCGATATCACGCGGGACCATGTTTGAGAGGTCGCGAGTCCGATGACAACTACCTAGTTAGTCACCTGACGAGGCCCATGCACAGTATTGCTGGCGTGTTGACAATAGCCATGACGTCATCATGACGCAACTACTGTGGGCGTAACACTGGATCTGTGAGAACAGTACCACTCTATGCTAATTGGACTGAAACATATCTACTGAGCACTACACTATCAGTGCCGCATCTCTATACGCCCATAAGATCTAAGAATTCGGTTGCCATTCTATGAACATTATTTTTAGCATTTTAATAACTATACTTGTTGGGTATTTCTTGTAAGTGCATTACCTAAATATTTTGTAGTATAAAATTGCGTAATTATTTATGTAAATTACTGTGTTTTAATATTTGTTATTTGTGTACAATAAATTACATTTAATTTATTTATATCTTTTACATTTTAATATCTTGAATCACGTGCAGAATATTAAATTCATAAGTTCTGTTCATGATTTTAAATGCTCAGCCCTGTGCGTAGTAGACTCGTAGGTCGTGTGAGTTGAATCTGCTTCCAACGCAGAGGGTCCTCGGTTCGATTCCTGCTTAAGGCTGTCTGGTACTGGTTTACACATTATGTCCCCCACTGGATGTCAGTTAGTCTCTTTGCCTCTCAAGGGATACATGGTATACATAAATTTTACTTTTAATATTTATTAAATAAAAGTAAATTTTATTTATTTTAAAGTAATTGCAGAATTCAGTTGCTTTGTATGTACACTCAGAAGTTTTTTTATGCAATGCATTTGAATTCAATTAAATTAAAGCCCCCCCACTGAAAATCAGTTTCGTTACTGAGTGGGTAGACGCTAAATGTGAATTTCTTTATTTATTCAATATTCATGTATATTGCAATATGTAATATTTCTTTAAATATTGTAATTAATTTGTTAAATAATAATTTATTTTGCAATATTAAATACTTTTAATATTTTTTAAAAATATTATACATGACAACGAATGAATGTAAGGAAGGAATGTGTGAACCAGGATGAAGGCAATCTTATCAAGAACTACAACAATATCATTTACGATTGCTC